>VZQC01003012.1:5515807-5688547 GCA_009823505.1 Rhizomys pruinosus | reverse complement strand
TGTCAGCCCATGAAAGGAAACAGCCAGAATTGACCAGAATCCAAGACAACAGCTCCAGAGAGAGTGGACTGTTCTGCTTCTCATCCACTTGTGCCCCTTTTCTAAGCCCAGGGAATAATCTGCGGAAGAGGGGGCGTGGTAGAATGTAAGGGCTGCGATTGGGGTGAAGGGTGAAACTACAGCAATGTAGTCTGGACCCTCATTTGATTAACCTGATTGAACATACAACCCCTCACCCCCCGCTGGAAGGTGGGGCTGCGGGTGTTTGGGCACAACAGCCTGCAAATTGGTTTTGCATGAAGGATGCTTGTACTCATGGATTATCACTTATAGCTAAAAAATGGAAAAAAAAAACTGAGAGAGATATGCAGGACAGTCATGGCAGAATGCATGATCTCGGTTGGGGTGGGGGTAGGGGTGAAGGGAAGGGGAGATATGCCTGAACTGAATTGGAAAATGATGTATGAAATGCACAAAGCATCAATAAAAAAAAAAAAGAAAGAAACAGGCGGATCACATGCCTGGGAGCAAGCCAGTCAGCAGGGCTCCTCTGTACCCTCGGCTTCTGCCCCTCCCTCCAGGCTTGATTTCCTGCTTGGCTTTCGTTGACAGGGACTGTAAGGTGTAAGATGAAATAAACACTTTCCTCCCTCTACACCTGCCCCAGAGCATGTCCTAACTTTTCTGAAATATGTTCCATTCCCACATGAGCTACGTTAGCCTAGCTGATGGCTAGGTAACTCTCACCCAAGCAGAAGAGCCCAGGTAAAGTTAAGCCTGCGAAGCTCATGCACTGTGGAAGATTATACCAAGGAGCTCAGCTGAGGTTAAAATCCCTCTTAAAATAATATAAAAAAGAATAAATAAATATATAATTATAATAAAAAAATAAACCCTGAAACTGGTGAACTGTGATAGATAATTATGCTCTGAAGAGAAT
Organism: Rhizomys pruinosus; assembly: GCA_009823505.1. Lineage (NCBI taxonomy): Eukaryota > Metazoa > Chordata > Mammalia > Rodentia > Spalacidae > Rhizomys > Rhizomys pruinosus. The sequence continues at coordinate 5,687,607 of VZQC01003012.1, read as the reverse complement.
AAGTTGTAAAATGCTTTATTCACAGGATCACAGCAATAGGTAAACAATGCCATTATGGACAGCCGGCACAGCTGCCTGAAGCAGAGCCCTGAATGATCACTGGAGAACCCTCGATGCCTGCCTAAGCAATGCGGAGTAACTCGGCTCAAGGCCAGTTACTAGCAATAAATACTGTTACAGGGTTAATGAGGTCAGGAAGACAGAAGCCAATGAGTAAACACTATGATAACGAGAATAAGAAAGATGAACCAATCAGATTTTCTGTGAAGACAGTGGAGTGTTGCAAAGTGAAAGAGTAGAGTGAGATTGATCATAACTTTGTGTTAATTAAAAAAAAAATGAAAAACTTGAGGATGGCTGTGATGGTTAATCCTGGGTGTCAACTTGACTGGACTAAGGAACAAATAAGAGAAAAAGGATCTTCGGATTGGACTTCCTCAACCCGGATGGCTCACCCCAAATGTGGGCGTTTCCTTCTGCTGGCAGGCAGTATTAAAGGCCATGCCAGAGGGATCTGGTCCCTTTTTTCCTGCGGTTTGCCTCTCTCTCACTGGTGAGTTTGTCTTGCTGCTGTGATCAACCCTACGGATCCCAGCATGTACTGAGACCAGCAGATCTCCTGGAATCCATCTGGCCTTCAGCACCAGATTGGGACTACTGAGACATCCAGTCTTGCAGACTGAGCAGTTCCCTGGATTCTCAGCCTCTCCAGTGCGGCGCAGCTACTGTTGGACTCCTTGAACTCTGTCACGTGAGCAAATCAATAAATTGTATATAGCTATATATTCGTCCTGTTGCTTCTGTTTCTTTAGAGAACCCTGACTAATACAATGGCCAAAAAGAAAAGAAACAACAAACAAACAAAAAAAAAGAAAGTCGGGCGTGGTGGCACACGCCTTTAATCCCAGCACTCCTGAGGCAGATCTTTGTGAGTTCAAGGCCAGCCTGGTCTACAGAGTGAGTTCTAGGACAGCTGGGGCTACAGGGAGACCCTGTCTCAAAAATATTAAAAAAAAAAAAAAAAAAAAAAGTAAACAAAACTAAACAAAAAATGTTAGCCCTGTTGTATGGAGTGTCCTAATATATGAAGAAAGAAATTTTAAGTCAGTGAATTGAGACTCAGCCCGCAGTGCGATTGCACAAGTCATACAAATACAAAAGACAACAAGGTTAGTGAGAAAGCACAGGAAGGGCAGGCACCCAGCAGGGTTTAGGGGACTGCCAACATATAGAAAGATCAAATCTGTTGTAGAAAGAAACAGAAAGACCTTTGATTCATTTTAGAAGAAGGACTGTTTCAAGAAATAGATAGTTTATGTGAAATTGTTGCAGTCAGTTTATTTAGGGTTTTTTCAGGTTAAAAATTTTTTGTATTGATAATTTATTAAATCTATGAATTCTGAGGTTTGTGTTTTCTTTTTTTATTTTTATTTTTATTTTTATTTATTTCTGTATGTGTATGAATGTACTGTCTGCAAGCAAGTTTGTGCACCCGTATCGTGCAATGCCGTGGAGGTCAGGAGAGGGTCTCGGATTCCCCTGGAACTGGAGTTCTCCTGGAATTAGAGTTTCAGACGGTTCTTGACCACCATGTGGGTGCTGGGGATTGAACCCAGGTCCTCTGTAAGAGCGGTCAGCGCTCTTAACTGCTAGGCCATCTCTCCAGCCCAAGGTTTGTGTTTTCAAGTCATTTAGAATTAATACACAATCTCATAATTCTACTTATAAATCCAGTAGATTTTCAGTATGACTTTCAAACTACCACCTAGTTAATTAAATATGTTTTAATATTTTCCAAAACCAATTTTTATTGAAGCCTTGTGAATTTCATGCAAAATTTCCAATCAAATCCAGACTCATTCCCCTTTCTTGCCCCCCAGCCCCACCCCACCAGAGCTCACGCGTTCTGCCAAACATGTTTTTCTTCTTTTTCTCAGTCTCTTAAAAGTTTTGATGCAGAAGTTTACTGTTTCAGGCAGAAGATCACGATTTCAGTCAGTTCTTTGACCCGGTGTTTTTGTTGTTGTGGTTGTTGTTCCTTCCAATTTGCATCACTCCAAAATATGCATATATACATGCCACACATATATCAAGATTATGACATCATAGGTTTTAACATCTTCAGCTTATGATATTTTTTTTTCTTTATTAGGCTAAAAGATGTCATGTTTTCCTTGAGGAAGTATTTGAAGGCTCCTCCTTGGCAAGTCCAAACATCTATCAGTACTGCCCTTGTGCTCCACACTGGTTGCTTTCCTTCCCATGGTCACCAAATGAGGTCCAGTAAGCACTGCCTCCTGTCTTGATCTTCCTGTACTGGTCTCTGTGACACAGCCTAGGTAGTCCAACAATGGCAGTCTATACTCTGAAGAGGCTGAAACCCCAGTAGTTCCTCAGTCCACAAGCTGGATGTTTCAGCAGTCCCCATCTGGCGCTGAAGATTTGGAGGATTCTTGGAGAGACACGAGTCTTCAGTCAATATTAGAAGGTTGAAAAGCTGTGTCTCATGTCTGTGAAGGAAGGCAAAGCAGTGGCAGCAGCTGCAGGACATTTCAGGAGATGCCCCCATGCATGGTCCCCTGGGACTTAGTTGACCTCTGAGGGCAAGGAACAAAGTTCCCCCTTAGGACCCTCAGCCAAATTGGTATGGGCTTTAAGTATGGTCCTTCAGCGTCCAGAAAGGCTAAGTTACACCAGCCTGATACTTTTTTTTTTTTTTCCTGGTTATACTTTCCTTTTTGGATGTTTAAGGCCACACAGCAAGCCCAAATTAACCAAGGATTTTGTTTTCTCTAGGTCAGTTGAGGATTTGGTCCTCAGGGGTCATTGTGAGAGTCATTGTGGAAGAGGGGGTGCACGGATTTCAGGAGCCAGGGTTGTTATATGGACAAAAGAGATATGAGTCTTATGGGCTCCCCGGAACTTGGTCACATGAACTTGAAACACTGGGGACAGCATGTACAAGACCCATGATGACGCAAGCAGGAAAGAAAACCCACCCTAGAACCGCAGAAATGAGCAGCAGGCCCTGAACTTAGCCAAAGGTCTATGGGCAGCTGGTTACTGCTGGGTGAATGAGAGTCCATGTTCTATATGGAAGAGAATCTGTATAGGTGGAGTGGCCCCCAGGGGATGAAGTTGCACTGAGGAGGTATCAGGGGCACCAACTTGAGTGGATAAGCCTTGACACAATGGTGGAATGCATGACGTCCAGTGGCTTTCAGAGAATGACAATGGTGTGGGAAGTATAGTTGATTACGGTGCTGTGAAATACACAGGAGTGGATTTACTTAACATGAGCACAAAGCAGTGCCAAAATAAAAGAGTGAAATAATTAATACCCTAAAATACCATATTATGTTAACAACCCTTATAAAAATCCTTTTATTATGAAGATGAGCTCAGGTTTTGAGAATGAGATTTCCCCATTAAAAAATGCAATTAGATAAAGTGGGCATTGATATCCCAACCCCAATCCATTTCTGACTTCAAGGTATATGCAGCCTTTAGATGGTTCTGGAGTTAAGACCTTGAATGTGTATTATTTAATATTCTTAATAATCAAGTGAGAGAAAGAACCCATACCAGAGAAACCGAAATGATTTAAGTAAAACTTGAAGTGAGGAGCATCTTGCTCTAGGACCCACTGGCCTGAGTTCCAGAGCTTCCGTGACTTCTGATCCTGAATCTGGCATGCTACATGCTGGCATCAAGTCCCTTTATTATCATGGAGGAAGAAGGTGAAGGCATAGCCATTCTCTGGGCAATTAAATAAAATTCATTTCATAGCCAATTACTCATTAGAAGTTCCCTAAAGTTATCAGTATACTGTCATTTTTATATTTAAAGGAACATTCATTTCAGTAATGTCAGACATTTTCAAAGTCCAAGTTGTTTGGCAGCAAGCTCAGAAAACTTCCCTGCACTTGTCCTGCTTCCTTCACTTGCGCATAGAATTCTCCTGGAGGGACAGTAAAGACCTTTCCATTGCCAAATCTGATCATCCATGTTCTAAATAATTTAACTATTTTCCTTATATAAAAAGATTAAACTTTCATTGTGAGCAATTTAGAAAGCACAGACCTAATGAAAAAATATACAAATAACACAAAATCTCAGATCATAAAATATTAACTGTGAATCCTTTGGCACCTAGTGTATCTCATGATAAAATGATAGATAGACACATGTATTTTTAATAAATGTAACAGATAACAGAATATTCATGAATGGGGGGTCGTTTCCCTCCATCATAAATATGTCATATATATTCACGATGTCATCTCTCTGAAAAGGCATGAAGAGAGACATATTGAAGAAACCAGAAGTGACATTGGTTTTCTTTAGAAAATGGGGAGAAGTGGTCAAATAAAGTACTCAGTTTTGGAAAGTAAATCAAGGAGAAAAAGGTGGGCAGCACCACTGGGCCTTTCCAAAGTACAGCTGGAGATTAATGACGTCGTCTCAGTCAATACAGTATTTCATCTCTGTTACTTTCATTTAACTTTGGTCAATATCAGTCTAAAAATATTCAATAAAAAATTCCAACAATATCCAATTACTAAGTTTTAAATTGTGATTGAATTTATCCCCCTCCTCTTTCTTGCTGTGCCCTCACTCAACCTTGCTTTAAGTTCTGTTTAAGTTCCAGCCTATCTGTCATACCCTGTCTCTGAGTTGTTAAATCTCCTCTCACAGTGGTAAGGTGCGTGACTTCAAGTGACCGTGGTCTACCTAAAAATGTACCTATAGCGGCAGGTAGTAATGTTGATGTCCATGTGTGCCAAAGAGAATCAGTAAAGCCCTTCTGTTAAGTAAACAGAGGAATGGTCACAGCTTAATAAGGAAGGGAACCAATGATGTGCCATTACCAAGATTTATGGCAAATGATCTATAACTCGTTGAACTTAACTTACTGATAAAATTTATCAAAACTTTGTATAGGAAACATAATATATATTATATATGATGTTTGGTGCCCTATATAGGGACCAGAACATATCCCTTGTAAATATGGTAGAACTACTAGACTATCAACACATATAAGTCCCCTCTACACATTATAGAATCACTTGAAACAGGTGTGGTGGTGCACGCCTTTAATCCTAGCACTTGGGAGGCAGAGGCAGGCGGATCTTTGTGAGTTAAAGGCCAGCCTAGTCTACAGAGTGAGTTCCAGGACAGCTGGGACTACAGGGAGACCCTGTCTCAAAAAGACAAAAAAAAAAAAAAAGAAAATACAAGTTTATATCATCTGTGTTCAGGTTGTGAATAACCAGTGAGAAGCTCATAGATAAATCCAGAACACTCCTGAGTCAGAGTGTGTACAAAATACAGGAGAGGCATCAAACCAAGATGCTGTTATGGGTGAGATTAAGTTCACATGACACATGTTGGCTGGTCAGGTGCTGCAGGAGCAGTACAAGTCATTCAAACAAAGAGAAGCATGGGTAATTTCTCAGCAAAAGAGATATTACAAAGAATAGCAAACATTTAGTCTTGGGTGTACCAGGGTGAAGGGGGCCTATAGGACATCAAAACTTGAGTATCCCACATTTTAGCTACACGAACATAAATACAAAGAGAGAGAGAGAGAGAAAGAGAGAGGAGAGAGAATATGATATCTATGTATATATGTATATATAAAATATATTATATGTCAATATGTGCAAATAGTTATTCCCATGGTGGGTATATACCCAGCAGAAGACAGCCTATGAGAAATAGATTACTTCTTCTACCATGTGAAGTGCTCTAACTCAGGTTGCTAGGTTTCACAGCAAGCACAGGCTGAACATCTTGTTGCCATCCATGTAGTCACTCCCAACATACATCTCTAAATGTAACTACAACTGAAATAAACAAAAGGAAAAGTTAGAGATAGATTTCAGGAAGTTGAAAGCATTTTATGCTAGATAATAAGAAAAATCAAAATAGATGGAAATAATGAAAGTGCAGAGAGAAGGGAGGAGGAAGGAGCACTGTGTAGAGAGGCACAAGCACTTGGCTGTGGGAGGACTTTCAGCAGAGGAAATCTATACAGCTCAGCCCCAAAGAGTGCTTGCTATTTTTCCAGGGAACCTGAGTTCAACTCCCTGTGACCAAGTCCAGCATCTCACAACTGCCTGTGATTCCAGTTCCTGGGGGATCTTTACATCTGTGAGCACGTGCCCCCATTTGCACATATTTATACACAGACACACACACATACACATAATTAACAATGAAATTCTAAAAAGGGAGGAAATCATTGCTCTCAGGGATATGTAGACTGTAAGTGACAAACAAATATCCCCTGGAGGCTTCTGATACTAAATTTTGAGTCATACAGTGTTTCTATGATGTGATCCTTACTCGCAATCAATAAAAGCTCACTGCGTGACGACTTTGAAGACCTTTTCATGCTTACAAATCAAATAATTTAGAATAGGTAAGAGTGGGAATATACATTACAACACGGCATATTGATAAACCTGAATGGTTAATCTCCACGTATTATAACAGTACCTCATTGATTACTTCTGGTGGAGTGCTGACCTAGAGTAAGTCCACAGATTATCCATTTCTTCTCAATACACTATTTTCTTATGTGACATGGGGCCACATCACTTGGCTAAGTATTTTGAAAAGCTTCATTTGACAAAACTGAAACCAAACATAAGAAACCATAGGTAACAGAGAAGACAAGCAATGAATTGGAAAAAAAAAAAGGGTTGTACATGTTGCAAAGAAATGGGGTTCACATCCAGATTATGTTTTAGGTTATACAGCATAGATTAAAATTTAGAAATTTGAAAGTCAGGAAAAGAATATATAAAGAGATACAAACTGTCAGTAACCATGAAAAAGCTCATTTGTACTAAATACTATAGGAAAGCAATAGAAAATGTGGGAAGACATATTTCTTGTCATCATACAGGCAACATTTTAAATATTTACATGCAGGGAATCATTCCTATACACTATAACTTATTAGCAGCTTTTGGATAATATCTGTTAAATTATTCAAAAGTGGATTCCTTCCAATACAACTATTTTATCTGCTAGGTTTTCCTGTCTGGATCTGATTTCATTTTTTGTAAAGATAATTAATTCATAATTGAAAAAAAACAAATAATATGAAGGTCTATCATAAAAATAATGATTAATAAGGGCCTGGAGGGCTGGCACCAAGATTAAGAGCACTGGCTGCTCTTGTAAAGGACCCAGGTTCTGTTCGTAGCACGCACATGGTAGCTAAGAACCTTCTTCCATAACTCCAGTTCCAGGGGATCCAACGTTCTCTTCTGACCTCTGTGGCATTGACTGATGTAGGAGCACTGACATACATGCAGGCAATAGGCATATAATAAAAGTAATAAATAAAATATGAAGAAATAATAATGACCAAAAGCTATTGCAATGGTGTGTAACAGCTTAAAAATATAGTTTTGTTTTCTAAGAGCTATATTCACATGAATCTCATAGAAAATTATCTGTAAGAACGCATATTGAAATGAAGGAATAACAAAGAAAGTGTAAGTCAAATGTGGTATGCTTTTTGTATTCTGTAATTTACCTTACAGAGAAAGAGAGGAGAATGCCTTATAAGTAAATTTAATTGACAGTTTTAAGAAAATGAAGAAAAAGAGGCAAATATTAGATTACTTCATAAAATTTTGGGTGAATAAGGAAGTGGAGACATCACTATTTAACACCTTTAAATATGAATATTAAACACTTGAGGCTGTCATTTTTAATTATTCAATAAATGACATTTTTATGCCCCAATAATTCAAGTCTTCTGCCCCCCTCGGGCCTACTGACTGCATGTATTCTTTAATCTTTGAGCATAATATCAATAATTTTGATGGCAATGATCCCAAGGATAGTAAGTTTTCCTTAAGTGTAAGCAGATATATGTGTCCCTTACAATAGGAAATAGAATTAAGTAGGAATTAATTATAACCACGTTGCTTTCCTGCTTCCTCCTAATGCTTATGCACAGTAATGGTAAATTGGGAGTCTGTGGTACTAATTAATTCATATGAAAATGGTCATCTTCCAGGTGTAGTGGTGCAGGCCTTTAATCCTAGCATTTGGGAGGCAGAGGCAGGCAGATCTTTTTGAGTTCAAGGCCAGCCTGGTCTACAGAGTGAGTTCCAGGACAGCTGGGGCTACAGGGAGACCCTGTCTCAAAAACGCAAAAAATAAAATAAAATAAAATAAAATAAAATAAAATAAAATAAAATAAAATAAAATGTTCATCTAAGGTACACAACAACATTCAATTGGGGAGAGGGAAGCAAATGTACTTGTGTATATAGGAGTTGAGATGGCATGGCGTCTTGATTTTAGGCAAAGGGGGCACTCACACAATCTTCTCCAGAACTGAAATTTACAGACTGGAAGCTTGGCTATGCAATAGCTTTGGACACTGAGAATTTGGAAAGGCTAATGTTACTACACTTTTGGAATGATTCAAATGAAAAGAGAAGAGAAACTTGTCTTTAGATATTTTCAACAGGATACTGCCCAGTGAAAGGCTGCTGCAGCCTCATGTCCTCTAGCAGAGAGCTTTTTGGTAAAAAACAACCTGAAAGATTTGACGTTCAACACTAAGATCAAGTAACAACCAGAGACCATTTTAGTGCCCTGGAAGAAAATAACATTTGGCTCAATATCCAAATTCCACTTCATTGTTCATTTACCAAGATTAAAATTATAATAAAAACAAGATTATAGACTTTATGTAGTCCTATAAAATAACCCAAAAAACTACAGATCCAGAAAAAAATAATAATAAACTATATCATCTGTAAAACTTTTTTAAAAATTCAAGAACTAGGTTAATAAAGAACAGAGATAGAATTTGGCTCACGTCAAGGTGGTCACCTGCAAGTTATTTTTAGTCGTTCCCAAAATGGAAAGGAAAACTTTTTTTTTTTTTTAAGTTTCCACAAGTCCCCATAAAAAGTGTTCTGTGGTTGAATCTTCACTGGGTGTCTGCACAGACTTTGAATAAACTAAAACAGAGGAAAATAAACAAAAGAAGATAAAAGGAAAGTTAATGTGTCTTTACAGAGCAGGAAAGACATCCGAGTGTTTCCATGAATTTCCCTAAAGCTTTTCATTTTTCTCTCTTTTCCTCTTCACTTATGTTCAAAGAAATTTATATGCAAGGCACAGAGAACACTTGGGACAGATAACTGTGGAGAATGGCAAAAAATCTGCTTTCTCTCTCTTCCTGGCACCTAGAATGTATCAAGATTAGACAATGAAAATTTGTTTCAGATTGAGTGGAAGCATCTAACAGAACAACAACAACAACAACAACAACAAAATGATGGGAATGTTCTCTTCATTGATACATTCTTTGAAATGACCACTCTGCCAGGAACCTGTCAGTGAGCTGGCAAAGCAAATGCCAGTTTATTAACACTCATCGACAGGGAGGAAGACAGGTCACTGAGCCATAGGACAGTAACAAAACTGACCCTGCCGGACTGCATTGCTAGCGAGGTTCAATGGAAAGGGCTTGCCTAGCATGGAAAAAGCCCTGTGCTCCGTCTCCAGTGCCCTTAAAGTGAATTAGGTGGCTCGCACTGGCGAGCCTCCTACTCTGGGGTGGAGCCAGGATCAGGAGCTCAATGCTATGCTCAGATACAAGGTGAATGTGAGGGTTAGCCTGAGCTACATGCAAAACAAGGTGCTGAATCAAAACAACAAAGTGAAACAAAAATTAGGACCACCGTATATGACTTTTATTTCTTTTTCAGTAAATTCTAAACATTGCACTTCAGGTTATGAATTGTTCAAAATTCTACCTGATGTCTCCTAAAGACCTGATCTTTTCTTTCCTTTTTTCCCTCCATTGAACAGAGTAAGTTCAGAAAGTGTAGAACATTTTTAGTTGCAATGATAGGGAGAAATTGAGACTCTAGAGAAGCTTCTAGGGACAGACATATAGGTCAACTCTTCCAGGGTGTCACCAGCATCTGCAGCATCTAGTCACTCTCCAGGTGACAAGGCCACAGTGACCTGGTCTCCCACGTGCTTTTGGGTGCTGTCTCAGTATCTCTTTTCATGTGCTTCCTTCTTTCTCTTGCCTCCTGTGTAGAGGGTCCAGGGAGCTTTGGTCCTGGAGCTGCTGGTCCACGGGGTCCACTTCCCAGCCCTGCGTTCTCATTTACTTGGAGGCTATGCTGGCCTTAGGTTCATCCTCTTATAACCTTCATCTCCTTGATGTCTACCTAAAAATGGCTAATAAGCACTGGAAACATAATGTAATAATTTTATTTATTTCTTTACTTATCTTGTTAATAGTGCAATTATCTATCCATTTAGTGACAACAAAATTTGAAGTTATTTTTAAATTTTCTTTCACATCCACTCCATAATTAATTCCTGTGTTCCTTTTATGATTTATTTATTTTTATTTTTTGCGTGTATAAGTATATTGCCTGCACGTATGTAAGTGCACCAGGAGGTTAGAAGAGGGCCTCAGATCCCCTAGAACTGGAGTTACAGACAGTTGTTAGGAGCCATGTTGGTGCTGAGATTTGAACCAGGGTCTTCTGCAAGAGCAGTCAAGGTTCTTAACAGCTCAGCCATCTCTCTAGGCTTTCTTTACTCTTGTATTCAAACCACAACTCAATGATCTCTCTCCCCTCTGAATTCCTAGTAAGGGCCTAGGGCATTCTTTTGCATATACGCAGGCTATGACTTACTAGGTAGAAGGCGCTAAAAGCAGTGTCTCTTGGCTACTATTTCTTATAATGCTTATGGCATTAGGTTTGGCCTCAAGGCTATGCTTGCTGTGTATAATTTCTTTTCACATTGACTTCTTTGGCTAAGACACAAGTTCACAGCAATCAGTTGTTCCACAGAGAGCATACAGGAATCATCACATGATATTAGACAAATGGAAATCTAGATGCTGGAGCAAAGGATTAATGTAAGTGGAAATCAACTGACAACTCTGAATAGGACTAACCCTTGAGCACAGGGATTTCAAGGGAGAAAAACTTTGAAGGCAACGCTCTTTGGAAAGAAGCCATCATTCAGTTTGTGCCCAAATTTTTCCCTGTTTCATGCTGTCTTACTGCCTGGCCAATCCCTAACCATACCTTGTGCTCCAGTTTATGTTGTTCGAGAGCTCACTGTGAGCAGAGGCTTGGTTCTCAGAATGGTGCAGTATTGTAGTAGCTGGGGGAACCTGTAGGAAGTAGAGGCTTGGGAGAAGCTCCTTAGGTGATTTTCCTGTGACCATGTAGTAATTCTCTCAATGATGCCCAAGAGGGGGCTGTGGTAAAGGGCTAAGCCTGGTCCCACCTGTATCTTTTGTCTGTCCCTCTGGTGAGAGCTATCATGACTTCCTGGTCAGGAATGCATTTCTGACTGTGCCATGATGTGGAACAGCCAAAAGTGTGGCCCTGGTGGAACCTGCTCTGGTATTTGGACTTGGGAGTCTTCAACACTGTGAACCAAGAATTTATTCTGGAATATTATTTTTGTTTTCTATGTGCCTCTATGGGTGTAAGTGTAGCCTTATGCAGTGCTCCTGAATGTCAGAAAAGGGCATCAGATCCCCTAGAATTGGAGATACCCAGAGCTGTTAGTAGCCTTGTGAGTGCTGGGAGTATAACACAGATTAGACACCTTGGGGATTAGAGTTTAATCACACAAACTTTGGGGGAACAGCACAAGCATTTTTCATATAATATGACCATCTCATCCCAGTAGATTAAGTTTTACAAGGCAATTTTAATTTATTATTTTTATTTTATGTGTATGTTTGTAACACTTGCATGTTTGTAACACTTGCATGTTTGTAACACTGTACATGTACCAGTGTGTCACACAATGTCTGTGGAAGTCAGAAGAGGACAACAGATTCTCCTGGATCTGGAATTAGATGATTGTTAGATGAGGTGGGGGTGCTGGTATTTGAACCCAGGTCCTCTGCATAAGCAGCCAGTGCTCTTAAATACTGAATCATCTTTCCAGCCCCAAACAAAGTTTTAGTGAAAATATAGAAACATAGATAAGTAAATAAATGGCTAAATAAAGAATTTATAAATCAGAAAGATGTTAACCTAGGATACAATTACATACACACACACACACACACACACACACACACACACACATATATATATATATATATATGGTCATATTCATGACTATAAGATGGTCATGAATCAACATGATCAGGCTGGCTCTTGTCTTAGCGTTGTCCATTATGTGTTTTGTACATTAATGACATGCTACCACTTTAGCCCACTAAGCCATTTGTCTTTTATATACTGTTAATGGTGTGCATTTTTTTTTTATTTTTTTTTTATGTGTATGAATGTACTGTCTGCATGTAGGTTTGCGCACCCGTGTCATGTACTGCAGCGGAAGTCAGAAGAGGGTGTTGGATTCCCCTGGAACTGGAGTCAAAGACAGTTCTCAGCTGCCATGTGTGTGCTGGGAATTGAACCCAGGTCCTCTGTAAGAGCAGTCGGGGCTCTTAACCGCTAGGTTATCTCTCCAGCCCCAATGGTGTGCATTTTCAACTTTGGACAACTCATAAACAGATTGAAACTGAGCAAGCAAGTATTTCTCTTATTCCCATCCTACAGTTTATGTGCCCTGACCCAAAGACTGTAAACACTGAAATCGATGAGCTCTGTCCTTTTAACTTGATATTCTTCTTAAATATTCTTATTGCTTTAAGTTCTCCTTTTGGAAACATCTCTGATGTTTACATTTTAAATATTTATTTATCATGTGTGTATGAGTGTATTTTCTGCATGTAAGAATGTGTAAAACATGCATGCTTCCTTCCCAAAGATAACAGAACAGTACACTGGGTTCCCTAGAACTGCAGTTACAGGCAGTTGTGAGCCAGCATGCAGGTGTCAGAACCTCATCCAGGTACTGTACAATAACACTCAGTGCTTTTCAAATGCTGAGCCAGCTCCTTAGCATCAACTCTGATATTTAAATTAAGTGAAATCAATGCTCAACTGCCTAGTATCAGTACAAGTATTCATCAATCATACAGATAAGACCAAGCAGCCTAGGAAATTCCACTGGCTAAAGCAACCGAAGAGACTTGATAACATACACAAGGCTATGGTCATCAGACTTTGACACAGACAAGTAATAAGAGGAAAATACCTGTAGTTATTTAAAATGAAATCTGTTATTGTAATTTCTTTTTCTTTTTTTTTTTTTTTTTTTTTTTTGGTCTTTTCAAGACAGGGTCTCCCTGTAGCCACAGCTGTCCTGGAACTTGCTCTGTAGATCAGGCTGGTCTTGAACTCACAAAGATCTGCCTGCCTCTGTCTCCAGAGTGCTAGGACTAAAGGCGTGCGCCACCACGTGCTCGGCTTCAGTAATTTCTTTTTCTAATTATAATTACAAGTGTTTCAAGCCTGTTTATGTGGAATCTGAGAAGAAAGGTACTTATAAGGAAGGAAATGTACTTTTATTTTTTTAACTGTGAAATTCTTTTTTTTCTCTTTTATTTGTTTATTTTTAAGGGATTCTACAATATAATAATACAGTTGTTTTCAGATAACATTGATGTTACTCAGTTTGCTGTACAATTAGGCAATTGGTGCATTTTGCAAGTAACTACGTCCAAATTTTGAACAACCCAAGGTTCCCATAGTCCAGTCGGTGATGCTTGTATGCATAGGCATGTTGATCAATCAGGAGTCCAGTCTATATTGCTGTAGTCTCATGATTTACCCCTATCTCTCCTCAGCCCTTACATTCTACCACGCCTCCTCTTCCGCAATTTGTTCCCTAGGCTTTGGGAAAGGGGCACAAGTGGATGAGAAGAAAACAGTCTACTTTCTTTGGAGTTGTCATTTCAGACTCTAGTCTGTTCAGGTTGTTTCCCTTCATGGGTTGATAGCTTATCCAGTTATACCTTTTTAGTTAGACTAACAAAGCACAAGCAATTGGATGTACAGGCATTTAAGCAGTACTAATTATTATGGCACGCTAAGCTGTGAGCATAGACAGAGATGCTTGGATGGTATGCTAATCCACAAACTGTAGTTTCTCTATAAAGGGTGACAAGTTCTTATTGTGGCTTATAACATCTCCTAACCACTAGAGGACATAAGCTTGTGGCATCTGCTGTGAGTTATTCCTCCGAGGGGAGAGAACTATAGCCAATTAGATTTGGGATATATATAGACACATGGCTGCCACTGTTGCACAGTATCTCCAGGCAGTTGAGGTGTATCTGATACTGATGGAGGAGTCTCGCTTGTCTCAAGGAGACCAATATTTTGTTGTATCACTTTAGTGGCCTTTGGTAATGCTCTCTGGCATTTCAGAGACCAGTTGTACATTAGCAAGTGACGTCTCATAACATTTTTTCATGCTCACACCAGGTCTTTGACAACAGGGATTTACTGCCTTTCCCCTTGCATATATCCCACTTATAGGCAAAAGGCCTTTGTAATTTTTTTTTGGGGGGGGGTTGAATCCCCTAGCCAACATCTCTTAGGCAGAATAATTCATTGCTGATGTCAGAGCTTTCCTGTACTAATATATTTTGCTTAATTATACAGCTTATAAAGACTTTACTGTTGAATTTGGCTCTAGATAGAGAATTATCCTTTCACAGTTCCTATGCCTATCAGTCAATTAAAAAAAGGTAGTTATACCTGTTTTATAAGAAATTACTGGGACTGGAGAGATAGCCTAGCGGTTAAGAGCACCGACGCTCTTGCAGAGGACCCGGGTTCGATCCCCAGCACCCACATGGCGGCTAACAACCGTCCGTAACTCCAGTTCCAGGAGAACTCCAGTTCCAGGGGAATCCGAGACCCTCTTCTGACCTCCACGGCATTGCACGACATGGGTGCACAGACCTACATGCAGACAGTACATTCATACACATACAAAGATAAATAATAATAATAATAAAAAAAAAAAAGAAATTACCACTATAACAGTTGGCTCTAATTTACAGTTAGGGAATGATTTCAGTACCATCATGTTTTTCTTTTTCCTATAAAGGGGAGAGGCAGGAAGGTTTCTCAGCAACTGGAAGGTAAACTTCTTTAGGGCCCATTATAAACAGTTAACTCCAATAGTATTCAGAGAGATGCTCAGTGTCTGTGACTCAGGCAGTCTGATGTTCTGCTTTCTTTAATGTTCAGATGGGTCAGCCTCTCTGCTGGCATTTCCCAGTCCATCCCGCACAGCCAAAAGTTGTACATTTTCAGGCATTTAGATTGGTGTTTTTACGTGTGGGAACATACAATTCTCCTCCCATTGTTAGTTTCAAGATCTCAAAATTGAAAATTTATCAATAAGATTGGAACACAGAGTTTTCCATTTGTATCCCAGATGGGATACTACCCCACCTCCCACCTCCCTTTTTTTTTGTTTTTTTTTTAAACTTTCATGTTTTGATCTATAGATGCCTAAGTTGTGTTACCCATACCCGTAAACAGGATTGGTGTTTTTACATGTGGGAACATACTATTCTCCTCCCATTGTTAGTTTCAAGATCTCAAAATTGAAAATTTATGAATAGGATTGGAACACAGAGTTTTCCATTTGTATCCCAGATGGGATACTACCGCACCTCCCACCACCCTTTTTTTGTTTTTTTAAACTTTCATGTTTTGACCTATAGATGCCTAAGTTTTATTACCCATACCCGTAAACAGGAGCCAAGGCATAAGTTTTCATTAAATTTACCCAAACTGTTTCTCATTGACTGTATGCTACTTATTTGGGAAGTAAATTTAAGCTTAATTTCTTTAAATTGTCCTACAAGTAAAAGAAAGTGTTATACTGGAAATGTACTTTTAAATACTGACACCTGGGGATGGAGAGATAGCCTAGTGGTTAAGAGCACTGACTGTTCTTGCAGAGGACCCGGGTTTGATCCCTAGCACCTACATAGTGGCTAAGAACCTTCTGTAACTCCAAGTCCAGAAGAACTCCAGTTCCAGGGGAATTCGAGACCCTCTTCTGACCTCCATGGCATTGCACGACACGGGTGCACAGACCTACATGCAGACAGTACATTCATACACATACAAAAATAAATAAAATTAAAAATAAATAAATAAATACTGACACCTAATGTCTATCATTCCAACATGGTCAACTTCACACCTTGGTTTTTATTGGAACTTCCCATCTATATAACAGTCATCTTCCTTCAAATTATGCTCTAGATTTCTTTCTTCTAGCACCTGATCTCAGCACACTATGCAATTGATGTCAACATAGCATACTATGTAATTAACATTTCTATTATATTTATTCTTTATTTAATGAATTGCTTATTGTAAAAGTCTATGGTCCAAGAAAAGAAGGGTTTTTATTTTGTTAACTGAACTGCCTATGCTCCTAGAACAATCCCTTGCAGAGAGCAAGCACGAAGTGAATACTTACATAGTAATTGAAGTGGTTGTTATTTAAAGATGAATATCCCCTTGATTATGCCTGATTTCATCATTTCAAACTGAATTTATTAAATCAGGTTACTATTTGTAAACAATGCCTATTTTCATATTTATAAATCCTTTAGTTTCAGTGTTAGAAATTTTATCTGAGAATACTTTCAATTATACAAACAGAAAGTATCACTTTCAAAAATATTCCAATGACCCAGTTTCCCTAGATATTGACCACTAATTCCTCTCATATTACCTATACTGTGTGTGTGCCACCTCCACATTTATTCTTTTATGTAATCAATTATTACAGCCGTTTCATTAATTTAGCAGAAGCCAACTTATTTGATTCTTAATTGCAAAATTTAGCAGGATATAAGAACACATTTAGGCAGAATCAGATTGAAGGAGAGTAGACTTAGAATGTCTGGGAGGTCCCTCTCTTACCAGCTGCCCAGGCTCTGGCTTAGCCAGCAATCCTTAATCACACAGTTATCTTAGGGTACTCCAGTTACTTACAAAGTCAATAGTGTCATATAGACCATAGATAGCTTTGAAAAAAGGTATTTCTGCAACTTAAATATGTTAATGGGCACAACATAGCCACAAAAAGGAAATAAATACTTTACTTTTCAATACATATTTTCAAATACTAAACCTTGTGCCAATTTTGAGAATTTCTTCTGCCCTGTCCTAAAGAAGAAAAATATTCAGGAAGTACTTGGATTAAGTAGAAATGTCACTTATATTTATGTTACATACATCTGTATTTCAAAGG
The DNA here is from genome assembly GCA_009823505.1 of Rhizomys pruinosus. Taxonomy (NCBI): domain Eukaryota; kingdom Metazoa; phylum Chordata; class Mammalia; order Rodentia; family Spalacidae; genus Rhizomys; species Rhizomys pruinosus. Next base: position 5,670,420 of record VZQC01003012.1, on the reverse strand, counting down.
AAGTAAAAAAAAATAAAAAATAAGAAAAACAGTGAAATAAAATATTCTGTATAAAACAAATGATTTTGTGCTGTGTACACAGATGACGTTTGTGCCTTAATAATGTGAAAAAGCCCAATAAATGGGTAAAAGGTATGAACAGAAGTGACAAAAAAACATGCAGGTGACTAGAGAGATATGACGGAAATTCTCAAAACAGTTGCTTCTTGGGAAAAAATGTTTAATAAAATATTCTTGAACCAGTTAGAATGGCTGTGATTACAAGATAGACATAAACCAATGAAGATGAAAAATGATATCTTATATGTTGCTGATGGTGGTGTACACCCTGCCTATCACCATTTTGGACAATGTTTGACTATTTAATTTTGGAGCTATATTCATACATTTTGATGATATTTAGATTCCATCCTCTATATGTGCCTACCTATGTACCCCCCTGCCAAATTTAAAGGGTCATTTTTATATATGTATAAAAGCCTTCAGTGTCTAATTTGTGCCCCCAAATGTCCTTTGGTGCTACTCCAATCACTGGAAGTCGATAAAGCTGATGAGTCATATCCTCAAAAGAAACTGGTTCTCTTCAGCCCAATCGGAATCTATTTCTAGGAGTTATTCAAGTCGGGCTGGAGTTTTTATTCACTTCCCCATGCTTATGCTGGGATTGTGTGTGGTATGAGCTTGCAGGGGACTTACGCATGCTGTCAGATATGTCTCTGGTGAAAATTTTCTCCAGCTCTGTGGTTTTTCTCTTCACTTCCTTAGATGTTTCTGTCATTGTACAGAAGCATTTTAGTTTAATGGAATCCCATTTGTTGATCATTGACCTTAGTTCACAAGTTCACAACTGAAGATTGATTTAGAAAGTCCATTCCTACATGTATATCTTGTAAGTTACTGCTATAGTTTTCTTCTAACAGTTTTGGAGTTTTGGGTTTCACATTGAGGTCTTTGATCCCTTTGGAGTTGACTATGTGCAAGGTGAAAGAGGTTTAGTTTCATTATTCTACAAGTGGTGATCTAGTTTTGGCAGCACCATTTGCTGAAGGTGGTATATTTCTTCCAGTGAGTATTCTTGCCCACTTTGTCAAATACCACGTGGATGAAATTGTATGTACTCATATATAGGCCTTCAATTATGTACATTCATCTGTGAGTCTATTTTGTGCCAATACCACATTGTTTTTAAAATTATAGCTCTGTAATGTAGCTTGAAATTTGCCATGGTAATTCCTCCTGCATCACCCTTGTGGTCAGGGTTGCAGGGTCTTTTGTGCTTCCATATGAATTTTAGTACACTTTCTCTATTTCTGTGAAGAATTCCATGGGAATTTTGATGGGATCTAATTGAATCTATATATTGCTTTTGATAGGATGGTGATTTTTTTACAATATTAGTTCATCAAATTCATGAGCATGAGATGTCCTTCCATGTTCTGATATCTTCCTCAATGTCTTTCTTTAAAGATTTAAAATTTGCTTTGTAGAGACCTTTTATGTCTTCAGTCAGGTTATTTGAGATATATTTTCTGAAACATTCATGAATGGGAGGGTTTCCATGTCCTCTTCCTCTATTTGCTTGTTATTGGCATATGGAAAAACTACTGATTGCTGTAGATTAATTTGTAACCTGCCACTCTATTGAAACTATTAATCATTTCTAGGAGTTTCCTGGTGCAGTTTTGGCATTCCTTAGATATAATATTTATATCATTTGTAAAAAGCAATAATTTGATCTCTTTTCCAATTAGTACTCTTTAATTTCCTTCTCCTTTTTTTTGTCTTTTTGAGACAGGGTCTCCCTTTTGTCCCAGCTTGTCTGGAGCTCACTCTGTAGACCAGACTGGCCCTGAACTCACAGAGATCTGCCTGCCTCTGCCTCTCAAGTGCTAAGTTTAAAGGTGTGTGTCTCCATGCACGGCTTAATTTCCTTCTCTTGTCTTATTGCTCTAGCAAGAGTTTCAAGCATTATATTGAAAGGGAGTGGAGATGGGGGCAGCCTTGCCAGGTTCCTGAGTTTGAGAGGAATACTTTGAATTTTTCTCCATTTAGAATAATGTTAGCCATGGGTTTGTTGTATTTAGGTTTAATTATGTTGAGGATGTTCCCTCCAAGCCAGTTCCATTAGGACATTTAACATAAATGCATGCTGAATTTTTTATTATATTTTTAAAATTTATTTATTTGTTTTTATGTGTGTGAATGTACTGTCTGCATGTAGGTTTGTGCACCCATGTCCTACAATGCCCCAGAGGTCAGAAGAGGGCATCGGATCCCCCTGAAACTGGAGTTAAAGACAGTTCTCAGCCACCATGTGGGTGCTGGGGATCAAACCCGGGTCGTCTGCAAGAGCAGTTGGTGCTCTTAACCTCTAGGCCATCTCTCCAGCCCTGCATGTTGAATTTTATAAAATGCCTTTTCTACATCTATTGAGATGACCATGTGATTTTTGTCTTTGACAATGATTTATGACATTTATAGGCTTACATATATTGAATCATCCCTACATCTCTAAAATAAAGCCCACTTTATCATGGTGGATGATCTTTTTGACGTGTGGCTATATGTGTTTTGCAAATATTTGAGAAGTTTTGCATCTGTATTAATTAAGGATATAGATCTATAGTTCTTTTTTAACTTTGGGTGTGTCTTTATCTGGTTTTGTTATTAGACACAATGGGTGGATCTGGAACTGGAAGGTAGAATAAGAGGCAGGCTTTCAAGTATAATATATATTTGCCCCATCACACACACACACACACACACACAGACACACAGACACACACACACACACACACACACATCTAGTTGTTATATGGCTAGTAAAGAGATCTGAATATCTACTTATATAACAATTCCCTTAAATAATACCCTTAGGAGCACAAGTCCAGATGAAAAAAAAAAAAGATAAAATTAGAAATACCTTAAATACTCTTAAACTGATTGTGTTAGCTTTATGTCAGCTGTGACCAAAACTCAGATGGAAACAATTGCAAGAAGGAAAGATTTCTTTTGACTCGTGGCTTTAGAGTATTCAATAAATAATTGGTTGCCCCCATGCATTAAGTTAAAACATCAAGTTAGTCAAAACGTATAGTGTAAATGTCCCTGCCACTAACAGTAGAAAATCAAAGAGCTGGGAAAGGATCTTCACTGCCTCAGTTCCTCTATCTGGTCCATGTCTTCTAAAGTTTCCAGATGCTCTTGCATTGTGCATAATAGTATATAGTACAAAATGCCACTCACAGTATAGGTGGGATTCAGCACATAAGCTCTGGGAGATAGTCCATTTTGAGGTTTCTCTCATCTTCCTGTGCATGTTTGCAGATACACCTGTCAGCATTCTGACCCAGGCACTTCTGCCCCCATGACTTCTCACAGTGATGGACTCTCATCCCTTTGTAACCATAAGGCAAATTAACTCTTCCTTCTATGAGTTGCCTCTGTCATGTGCTTTACCGCATCAATAGAAAAGCTCTAATACAATATCCAAATCATAACACTGGTGATTGGTTTACATAGTTGTATAGCCATACATGTGAACCTTATCCAGTAATTAAAGTAGGCGAACTATTGATATATATTACAGTGTGAAAAAAATTTCAAAATGCTTATTTTGAGCAAAATAAGTCAAGTATATGAAACCATGTAGTATACTACTTTACTTCTGTGACGTGCCTAAAAAAGGCTAATTTATGGAAATGCAGTTTGATGGTAACCACGAGAGAGGGCAGGGGGCACAGCAGACTGAGGGCCACAGTTAGTGTGTGTGAGGACCTTCAGCCAGCAACAGAAACGGCCTCTTGTTGATCTACCATGATGATTACACAACTTATAAATTTACCAAAAATCAAGGAATTCCATACCTGCCATATGTGAATTATATTAAATGTAAAATATGCCTCAATAGAGTCATAGTTAACAGGACTTTTTGCGTTAAAAGGGGGCTCTATGTTCCCAAATTTTCTTGTATACTTGTTTAATGTATTTTCCAATAAAATAGCCTCAAAGATGAAAATTAGCTATTGATCCCACTAGTATTAATTGAGAAGATTTCAGAAGCATTTCAGCTACAGAAAGTAAGATTATAGCTAGGACATTGATCCTTTTGAATTCATTGCATATAATTTACCAACTATCCAATGTTGCTTGGTAACTCTATATTACACAGGTAACTTTTTTAGAAAAAATTTTAAGCTCAAGTCTCTTTCATTTTTTTATAATTTTTTTTAAATTTTATTTATTTTTGTATGTGTGAGTGTATTGTCTGCTTGCAGGTCTGTGCACCCGTGTCGTGCAATGCCGCGGAGGTCAGAAGAGGGTCTCGGATTCCCCTGGAACTGGAGTTCTCCTGGAATTGGAGTTACAGACGGTTCTCAGCCACCATGTGGGTGCTGGGGATCGAACCCGGGTCCTCTGCAACAGCAGTCGGTGCTCTTAACTGCTAGGCTATCTCTCCAGCCCCTCAAGTCTCTATTTTAAAATTAGTAAGGTAAATATTAAATGGCATAAGTGCTGATTGTCTGGCAGTTGAAAATACAACAAGAAGTAGAGTGAAATTTTATTACTAAATCAAAAGCATCTTTCAAAAGGAGATGATTTTACAACCAGTGAGGACTTTAAAAATAAAAACATAACATATCCATTCCATTCAGGAAGAGATATTTACCTTTATAATTCTCTTGAATATTTTAAAGGTACTTAATTTAACTCAGATTATTACTATTTATTGCAATCATTTTTCCAACAATGGCCATCATTAGAATTTATGATTAAACTGAAGATAACAAGATGTGTAATTCACTAACATCTCATGCACTGAACCAATTAAGCAAGGGGCATGCTTACAAAATCCAAACCTGGATGTATTTTTATTATTATTTTCAAAGAATATAGGGCTGGCACAGATCCCAGACTCTACATTCATAGTAGAAATTAAAGCAATTAAACTCTCATTGAGAATTACCAATAGTAATATCACACAAACAAGAAATCACATTCTGTCTAAGTAAGCTACCATTGTAGAAGACAAACACTGTAGGAATCCAAATCTGTTCTTTTTCAATTGCTGTTAGCAGCATTTGAAAGGAAATAAGTTAAATTAATTAAAAAGAAAATATTCAATTGGCCTCGAACAAAATGACATGACAGGACATCTTCATTCTGCCTATGACACATAAATACTGATTTTGTGATAGATTATCCATGGGAAGTATCTTAACTATAGTCTCATATTCATATTCCTCTCTCTCTACCTCTATCTCTATCTCCATCGCTATTGCTCTCCAGTATATTTTTATGTAGTGAAGACTGTCTTGAAATTATTGAAAATTTTGGTTCCGGCAATCCAGTGCTAGGATTCCAATTACAGAACTCACACTCGATTTCTGCCTTGCTTAGAACTAGACACCACTTTCACCTTGCTATGACCTGTTACTCTTGCCAGCTGTCATTATTGCCATTTTTCTTCTGGGTATAGAGGAAGAAATAAATTAAAGACAATTTTAGATGAATGGTATTATGGTTTTGAGTGGAACACAAGTGTCAGGAATGAATCCCTTTGTCTAAAACCTATGATATAACATGCAGTATAGGCTGTTAAGAATAAGACCCATGCAAAAATGTGAATCCTGAAATATGACTTAGAAATAGCATACAGTTTATTTTCAGATGACAAAATTTTAGTATAGGTGATATCTATCTATCTCTCTATCTCTCTATCTATCTATCTATCTATCTATATCTATCTATCTATAGATAGATATAGATAGAGCAATACAAATTGGAGGGAACAACAGCAACAAAAGAATTGGGACAAAGAACCAACTAAAACAGTAAAGTTCTCCCCAAAACAATAATCCTCTGCTTTGAAAAACTTTAAAAAGACTCAGAAAAAGAGGCAAGGCAGGTATGGCAGAATGCATGAACTCAAGTGGAGTTGGGGGCATGGAAAGGGAAATGAGTCTAAATTGGACTGAGAAATTATGTGTGAAATGCACAAAACTACAATAAATATGTTTTAAAAAAGAATAAGACCCAGTCAACTAGACAAAAACTCATCATGGAACTGCAGAAATGGGTAGCAGAACCCAATATTAACTGAAGAAATATTGGCAGCTAATTATGGTTGGGTGAGGAAGAACTGGCCTTCTTTAAGAGAGGGACTCCACATAAGCTGACTAGAGCTCATAGGATGAACTGGCACTGAGAGAGGCCTAGCCAGGAAAAGTAATTTGGCACAATAGACCTTAAAACAAATGACAGAATTATGAATTTGGGGGGAGTAGGCTGTAGGAGGTGCCCTTGGAGAAGGATGTTTAACAACAATTAATATTGATTGAAAAATTATGTATGAAATACACAATAAATTCAATAAAAAAGAATAGAGATATTTTATTTCCATTTGCATGACTCCTTTTTGTCTCCAACTTTCACGAAGAAAAATCAGTCTCATCTCCCTCCTCAAGCTCTAATAAACCCCATTATTTCATCTATTCTGCTTAGCTCTGAAGAAGAAATAGTGAGGAAAGAAATCAAAGTAACTTTTTGGCATCCACCACTAAAATATAAAAGACTCTAACTGTGTTATTTTCCAGTATCCCAAACCCCAAACAAATACTGACATTATATTAATAGTAAAATGGAAGGTGAGTTCTAGCCAACAGAGAGCTTTGACTGCCATTCCAACAAATTTCATTTTATTGATTAAGTTGAAGTAGAAGAAAGGTAATATCCATATATTATACTTCATGTAAGTACCAACTTTGCATAGGAAAATGTCCAGACCACACTTAGCTATGCTAAATGCTGACTGGTAAGAGTGGTGGTAAGATAGACAACTCCACCGCACAAGAGACTTCATGAACAAAGAAATGCAAAGACATTCACTTATTTTTCATGAAGCCATCTATTGTAAAAAGTGAAGAAAGAAACAGTCCTGCTACAGACACCACTTTCAACAAACACCCAAGGCAGAATATCTCAGCCAGGACCAATGTGGCATTCCTTTATTACTCTGGTCCTATTTTAATATTTTATTTATTATGCTTCTTTTATGTGTATGAGTTATTAGCTGCATGTGTTTAAGTGCACCTATGTTGTACAAAGCCCACGGAGTTCAGAACAGAGCACTGGATTCTACTGGAACTGGAGTTATAGGTGGTTTCTAGCTGCTGGAAATCAAACCTGGGTCCTCTGCAAGAGCAGTCAGTGCCTTTAACCACTGAGCCATCTCTCTAGTTCCATTACTCTAGTCTTTAATTAGTGATAATGGTCATAATACAGTTATATATCTAAGCTGTTGGCTTAGTAGATATTAAGAGGCTACTTCAAAATAATGTATTTGTGTACTCTGAGTTATACTTTCTCCTGAACTAATTTATACTTTATACTGAATTTATAGTGAATTATACTTTCTCCTGAAGTAATTTCTGACTAAGAGGAGTAAGCTCTCTTAACACAGATAGAAGCATCAGTACTTAATTTTATGGAATTTTTATTGTAACAGTTGAAATTCATCAAAAGTTGAACACCTGTAATATACTACATCTCACAGGTTCATTTTCTTCATCATAGCTAAACTCCAGAGCAGACCTCTCTACACAAAACTGAAAGTAAGTTTATGATTTCAAATCTCTGTTTTTCAGGGTATACACAATTCCCAATTAAAGGTATTTAAAGACTCTAGGATGTTGAGACAACAAATAAAAACCCTCCTAATGTGAAATAGGTAGTAATTCATATCTGGACCCCTTGATATAGCATCATCATCTCTCTCTTTTAAATTGTTTTATTATATATGTAAAATATTTTTCATATATGTGTATGAGTGTATTACCTGCACATATGGATGTGCAATGCCTGTGGAGGGCAGAAGTGGGCATTGGTTCCCCATGGAACTGGAGTTTTAGATGATCATTAGTTAGCATGTGGGTGCTGGGTATTGAAACCAAGTCCTCTTAAGGAGCAGCCTGTCTTCCTCCCTGCTGAGTCATCTTAATGTGGACAAAGGAGAGGTGAGGCTGTGGCTGGAGACACCTCTCCTTTGTCCACATTACCTACTATGCTCCTGACAGCTGACTGCAAGCTTTAAACTCCATACTTCTGTCAATTTTGACAACCTTATTCATGTTTTAAGATCTCTCTCTCTCTCTCTCTCTCTCTCTCTCTCTCTCTCTCTCTCTGTCTCTCTCAAATGTCCTCTTTAATTTAAGAATCTATCTTTTGGATGTATGTCTTAGCTCAAATGACTTCTGGTTGAGGGGATGAACTCAAAGAAGAGGTACTGCTCTCCCTTCTTTGTGCTCCATCTCTATCCCTGTTTTCTATAACATTCCACACTGTAAGACTTTCTCCTGAAATATGCAATCATATAACATATGTGTGTTTTATTATTTATAACAATGAATCATCAAGCCACTGAGTTTCACACTACTTAAATGTCTATCTAAATATCATAGACTGTTAAAATTAGCAAGTGATTAAAGAGCAGTCATTTTTAAATAGATTGTAAAATTTGGAAGAGTATTACACTAAACTACTAATTAAAATGAGATTTTGGGGGGCTGGAGAGATGGCCTAGCGGTTAAGAGCGCCGACCGCTCTTGCAGAGGACCCGGGTTCGATCCCCAGCACCCACATGGCGGCCGAGAACCGTCTGAAACTCCAATTTCAGGAGAACTCCAGTTCCAGGGGAATCCGAGACCCTCTTCTGACCTCTGCGGCATTGCACGACACGGGTGCACACACCTGCACGCAGACAGTACATTCATACACATACCGAAATTAAAAAAAAAAAAATTAAAAAAAAGTTAAAAAAAATAAAATAAAATAAAATAAAATGAGATTTTGGGTGGAGTGGAAGTGAAGAGGAGTATGCACTGAAGGCCTACCAGAGGCGGCATTCCAGACTCCCTACCCACTAAGAAACACCTGTGGCCCCTCCCTTGGCTCCTGGCTAGGCTTCACTGTCCCTGGTACTAGATACAGATAGTTGCAAACAACTCGGGAGAGCCAGTAGGCAGACCACATGGGGCGCACAGCTAGGTGAACTGTTTATGGTGCCATGGTTCTGTGATTTCAACTCTGCAACTGAGTGTATGAGTTGGACCTTGGCTGAGTGGTGAGAGAACCTAACTGTGTGGCAGCAATGTCATTCCAGACTCCTTACCCACTAGCTAGGCAACACCTAAGACCTCTCCCTCTGTTCCAGGCTAAGATTCCTTGCACCTGGTTCCAGATCCAGATGTATCCAGCCAGCCTTTGAGAGGTGGTAGGCAGGTCCCACATGTTGTAGGGTTCAAGTGGACCTGAATAATACCTGGATTGGGTCTCTGATGGAGCTTTCTGCTAGCTGGATGAGAACTAGCTGTTCTCTCCAGTACAAAATCTGAAGTGAGCACCTGAGGCCTAGACCAACCAGCCATTCCTACCTAATAAGAAGACAATGAAAGCACCTGGATAACATAAGGAAAGGCAGCCTTCAATTCAACAAACAAGCACTTGAACATCATATCAGAATCACAAAGAACAAATGAAATCCACAGATGCCAACATTACAATGGAAAACAATAACATGAAAAAAATAAACAAACAATATGTCTCCACTAAATGCTACCAGTCTTGTAGATGACTCCTATGAGGACCCCACCCCTGGATGTAACCAAGGACATAGACCTTCAAAGAACTATTATAAACATTATCAAAGAATTCAAACAAATCAAAGAACCAAAAGAAGGTAAGGATAAACTAAAAGAAAGATAGGGGTAAAATGAAAGAAGATAAACTTCAGAATGAATTCACAAAATAATATGGAAATACTGAAGTAAATGGGTTGAATGGAAAAGGAAGCAGGACACTGAAAAAGCCATCTGGAAAGGATGGGAGAAAACCTCAGTAATATAATGAATAAGTAGAAAATAGAATATAAAGACTGGAAGATAACATGGAAGAACTGGACTGCTCCAGCAAAGATTATGATTTTTTAAACACAGGAATGGAATATTCAGGAAATGTGGGACACCATGAAAAGGCAAAACCTACACATCATAGGTGTAAAGGAAGGAGAAGAATTCCAGGATAATGGTATTGACCAGATCTTCAACAGGACACTAGAAGAAAATTTCCTCAAGTTAAAAAAAGCCATACCCATACAAACGCAAGAAGCACATAGAACACCAAATAGAAAGGACCAGAAAAGAATTTTCCCATGCCATATATAGGACAAACACTAGACGCTCAAAACAAAGAGAGAATACTGAAAACGTCAAAAGGAAAATAAGTCACATATAAAGGAAAACCCATCAGAATTATAGCTGATTTTTCATTGCAAACTATGAAGGCCAGCTTGGACCAAAGTACTCCCAATTTTAAATGACTATAGATGCCAACTGTGAATACTTTACCCAGCAAAAACTCTATTGTAGTTGAAGGAGAAAGAAAAATCTTTCATCACACAAATAGCCTAAAAGAATTCATGGTCAGAAAACCAACCCTGCAGAGAATACTTGAAGCAACACAAAAAGTGGGAAAAAAGAATGTCTACACCCAAGCAGCAACAGAAACTATTTAATGAAGGTATAACTATGAAAATACAAACCTAGACAAAAAATGCAAATGGAAACTAAAATGATGAGAAATAATGTGTTTCTCCCAATAATAACTTTAAATATCAATGGACTGAACTCCCCAATCAAGAGACACAAACTAGTAGAATGTATTAAGAAAAACAAAATACATCTTTTTGTTGTTTGCCAGAAATCCATCTCATCTTCAAGGACAGGCACAATCTTAAGGTGAAAAGGTGAAGAAAAATATGGCAATAAGAATAAAGCAGGAGTTGCTATTTTAATGCCAGAAAAAAATAGATTTCAAATTAAACTGAATCAGAAAAGGTGAAGAGGGCCATTTCATTCTTATCAAAGGGACAATTAACCAAGACGATATCACAATCATGAATATATACACAGCAAACTCTGGTGCACCGAACTTCATCAACACAATTCTAGAAAACATTAAGACACTTATAAATCTTAGCACACTAATAGTAGGGGACTTCAATAACACACTGTGTCCATTAGACAGGTCAACCGGACAAAGAATACACAGACAGACATCTGATCTGAACAACACGATACATCAAATGGAACAAACAGACATCTACTGAACATTCTACTCAATCGCCAAAGTGTATACTCTCTACTCAGCACCCCATGGAACTTACTCCAAAATTGATCAGATACTAGGACACAGAGCAAATTTCAACAAATATTTAAAAAATGAAATAATTCCATGCATTCTATCAGATGACAATGCAATAATAGAACACCAGAAGAAGCCCTAGTAACTACATGAAATCAAGGAGATTAAGCAATACACTCCTGAATAATGACTGAGTCAAAGAAGAAATTAAGAAAGAAATAAAAGGATTCCTGGAACTAAACAAAAAGGACAATACAACCCAGGAAAACTTCTGGGACACTTTCAAAGCAGTCCAAAGTGGGAAATCCATAGCTCTAACTGCCTACATTAAAAAAATGAGCACAACCCAACGACTTAATTTACAACTCAAGATACTTGAAACACAGCAAATGATTCATAAACCTAACAGAGAAGAAGAAATAACAAAATTCAAACCACAGATTAATGAAACAGATACAAATAAAATAATACAAAGAATCGATGAGTACAAGAGCTGGTTCTTTGAAAGGATAAACAAGATAGATAGAACTCTAGCCCAGTTAACCAAAAGAGAGAAAGAGCAATCCAAATCAACAAGACTAGAGATAAAAGGAGAAACATCACAACAGATAATGAAAAAATCCAGAACATTATATGGGAGTACTTTATAAACCTATACCCTATTAAATTTGAAAACCGAAAAGAAATGGATGAATATCTGAAATCATGGGACTCACCAAAGCTCAACCAAGAAGAGATCAACAGCTAAACAGACCCATAATGTTTGAGGAAATCAAAAGAGTAATACAGAATCTCCCAACTAAAATAAGCCCAGACTCAGATGGATTTATGGCAGAATTCTATAAGACATTTAAAGAGGACTTACCACCATTATTACTCAAGTTACTCAAAGAGATAGAAACAGAGGGAAATCTCCCAAACTCCTTCTATGAACCCAACATCACTCTATTACCAAAACCAGGCAAAGATACAACCAAAAGTAAACTATAGACCCATATCTTTAATGAATATAGATGAAAAAATTCTCCACAAAGTACTTGCAAACTGTATATAGGCACATATCAAAAAGGTTATTCATCATGATCAAGTCAGATTTATTCCAGAGGTGCAAGTATGTTTCAATAAATGTAAATTAATAAATGTCATAAATCATATAAATGGACTCAAAGACAAAAAACACATGATCATCGCAATTGATGCAGAACAGTCCTTTGATGAAACTCAGCATACCTTTCTTTTTAAAGTCCTAGAGGGAATTAATGTAGTAAAAATGACCATCCTATCCAAAGTAATACATAGATTCAATGCAATCCCAATCTAAATCCCCATGACTTTCTTCACAAGATTAAAACAAAAAAAAAACACCCTAAAATTCAAACTGAAAAAGAAAAGACTCCAGATATCCAAAGCAACACTCAGCAAAAAGAATAATGCAGAGGGCGATTACTATATGAGATTTCAAACTCTGTTACAGAGCTATAGTCATAAAAACAGCATGTTGCATAATAGTAGACCCATAGATCAATGGAACAAAATTGAAGACCCAAACTTGAGTATTCAATCAATTACAGCCACCTGATATTTGACAAAGGCCCAAGAACACTCAGTGCAGGAAAAGCAGTATCATCAGCAAATGGTTCTGGCAAAATGGATCACCACTTGTAGAAGAATGAAACTAAACTCCTACCTTTCGACTTGCACAAAAGTCAAATCTAAATGGATCAAAGATCTCACTGTGAAACCTGAAACTCTGAAAATGTTAGAAGAAAATACTGGCAGTAACCTACAAGTTATAGGTGTAGGAAAAGACTTTCAAAATCATACAGTAGTTGCCCAGGAAGTAAGGTCAAACAATCAACAAGTGGGACGTCATTAAACTAAAAACAACAACAACAACAAACAAACAAAAAACTTCTGTATAGCAAAAGAAAGAAAAGAAGTGAAGATAAAACCCACAAAATGGGAGGAAATCTTCACCTATGATAAATCTGACAGAGGTTTAATATCCAGAGTATATAAATTAATCAAAAAACAAAGTACCAAGAAAACAAATGACCCAATTAAAAGAGGGACTAAAGATCTCAACAGAGACAGCTCAAGAGAAGATGCAGAAACATCTTAAAAAGTGTTCAACATCATTAGTAATTAAGGAAATGCAAATTAAAACCACTTTAAGATTTTCCCTTACCCGGGTGAAACTGACTATGATCAAGGAAACAAATGATACCAGCTGGAGAGGCTGTGGGGAAAGGGAAACACTCATTCACTGCTGGTGGGATTGCAAACTCCTGCAACCCTTATGGAAAGCAGTGCAGAGAAATCTTAAAAGACTAAAAATGAACCTACCATTTGACCCAGCCATACCACTTCTGGGCGAGTACCCAAAGGATTCATCCTATAGCAGAACAATGTGCACAACTATGTTTTTTGCTGCTCTTTTCACAATAGCTAAGAGCTGGACACAACCTTCAACTGATGATTGGATAAAGAATATGCAGTACATTTACACAATGGGAATATGCAGCAATAAAGAAAGATGGCATCATGAAATTTGCAGGTAAACGGATGGAATTAGAAGCTATTATGCTAAGTAACACAGACTTGGAAAATCAAATGATGTATGTTAATTATAAAAAAGCTTCTGTATAGCAAAAGAAAGGAAAGAAGTGAAGATAAAACCCACAAAGTGGGAGGGAGGAAATCTTCACCCATGACAAATCTGACACAGGTTTCATATCCAGAGTAATTTGTAGACCCTAGCACCAAATCCTTATATGTAAGTCAAGGTGGGTAATTTGTTAGTAAAGATACTACCACATTTACTGACATTGCTATAGATATAGCTTAGAGTTTAAAAGTCTCTATTTTCCTCAGTTCTAAGATTTATGAGAAAGAATAAATCTCTTTTTAACAATATGTTAAAATATACATCAACTTGCTGTGTAATATATGAATGGAAAGTTATATTTAATTTTACCTGCATGCAAGTTTACTGTTAAACTATGAATCCATAAATGTGTTTTGGAATTAACCAAATACACCATAGTGTATTTTCAGATTTCATAAAACTAATATATGTATGGAGTGTACACGAGTTTTACAAAATCTGAAAATACACTATGGTGTATTTGGTTTATTCCAAAACACATTTATGGATTCACAGTTTAATGGTACAGTTGCATGCAGATAAAAGGAAATATAACTCTGTGTGTGTGTGTGTGTGTGTGTGTGTGTGTTTTGGGACAATATAAAATAAAAAGGACCAAAAAAAAAAAAAAAAAGACTTGTTCCAAGAACAGACCAAAACAGTAAACTTCTTCATAAAAAAAGAACTGAGAAAAAGATGCAAGACAGGACTTAACATGTATGGCAGAATGCACAAGTTCTGGCAAGGATGGGAACTGGGATTGGAGAAGGGATCTAAATTTCATTAAGAAATATTGTATGAAATGTACGAAAGCTCAATAAAAATTAAGAAAAAATAAAAATAAAGAGACTTTTGAATATTTATACAGTCCAATAAAATTACTGCAGTCCATGAACATCTTTAATTTTGTGTGAATTTGGAGCATTTTCCCTGGGAATGGATCTAAGGACAGTTATGAGGACCATTATGAATTTCCCAGATGCCCAAATAATTACAAGCCACAGATTCTGTTACTCTTGGCTGCTTTTCAATCTATGACTTTGTAATTATAAATGAAGTGTTCAGAGCCTCAGTTTTCTAAAGCAGTAATGAAAATGGAGCAAGAGCCTGGACATAAAAGGAAAAAAATGATGCATTAAGTTTCAAAGCTGCTGCTTTTCAACTAGCCCCACTATTTTTGTCTTTATTAAAGTAGCTGAATTAGATGGAGCAGTAAGCTTTATTGTTTTGTTTGCTTTATTTTGGAAGGAAATGTGGGAGGGAGGGAATAACCTTTCTTCAGAATTTCGAAGATGTTTACAAAAAAAAACTATGCATGGAAAGTATAATCGCTAGGCTAAAAATCTGTTTTCCTATTCATTTTAAAGTCAGTTTGAAGGGCGTGTGTTCTAAGTGTTTTGTAAGCTTCTTGAGGTTCCATAGTGCCGAATGCCCACTCAATACTGTCTACACTAGCTGAGCACACTGAAGACCTCACTCCTTGGATAGCATTATTTCTTTTTTAATATTTTGATTGAAGTTTTGTACATTTCATAAACATTTCTCAATCAAGTTTAGATTCATTCCTTCTTCCATGCCCCCCACCCAAGCTCATACATTCTGTCATAAATGTCTTGCATATTTTTCCCAGTCTTTTTTAAAGTTTATTTTTTGCAGAGATTTACTGTTCGGGGCAGAAGTTTACTTTATCAGTCAGTTCTTTGAACCAGTCTTTTTCATTGTTGTTGTTGTTGTAGTTCCCTCTAATTTGCATTGCTTTAAAATATTCATATACATATATGTGTGTATGTCACATATATATATCTAAATTATGAGGACTGAAATTAATCTATAATTTAATTCCATAATGTGTTTAGGAATTCACAATTTTCCCTTTAATTTTATATTACTCTAAAATATGCATACACACCCTCCACCCATATACCAATATTACAAAATCTGAACATAAGTGGTAGGTTAATTCTAGATCTCATTAATGGATTCACCTTTTAACCTTACCACTGCTCTCATATAAAAAAGAAATATAATATTTGCAATTCTTAGTTTGCTTTGCATCCACAAATGAGGGGTGCTATTCTTTGTTTTTCTGGGAATCACTTAACATGATATCTTCTAGTTCATCTGACTACCTGCAAAGTTCATGATGTCATTTTTCTTTACTACTGCATAGAACTCCATTGTGTAAATGTACCACATTTTCTGAATGAACTTGTTGGTTGAGGGACATTTGGGTTGCTTCCAGCTTTTCGCTATTATGAAGAGAGCTCCAATAAACATAGATGTACATGTATCTCTGTGATAGGATGAGTCTTGTGGGTATATACACAGGAGTTGTATGTCTGGGTTAGGTGGTAGGTTCATTTTGAGTCTTTTAATAATTCTCCACACTGCTTTCCATAGGGGTTGCATGAGTTTGCATTCCCACCAGCAGTGAATGAGTGTTCCCCTTTTCCCACAACCTTTCCAGCATTTGGTGTCATTTGTTTTCCTAATCTTAGCCAGTCTTGGGAGAAGGGGGATAGGGGAAATCTTATGCTTGTTTTAATTTGCATCTCCTTAGCAATGTTGAACATTTTCTGAGATGTTCCTCAGCCATCTTCACTCCTTCATTTGTGAATCTTCTATTCAGCTCTTTACTCCATCTTTTGCTAGTCTTTTGTTTACTTGCTCTTTTGTTTTTTGAGTAATTTATATATTCTGGATGTTAATGCTCTATCAGATGTATCACTGGTAAATGTTTCCTCCTGCTCTGTGAGTTTTTGCTTCACTCCTTTGAGGGTTTCTCTTGCTGTACAGAAGCTTTTGAGTTTAATGAGGACCCATTTGTCAATGGTTGACCTTGTTTCCAATGAAGCTGCTGTCTGATTTAGAAAGTCTTTTCCTATGCCCATATTTTAGGTTACTGCTGCTGTTTTCTTCTATCATTTTTAGGATTTTTGGTTTCACAGTGAGGTCTTTGATCCATTTGGAGTTGTTTCTGTGCATGGTGAAAGGTAAGGGTTCAGCTTCATCTTTCTACAAGTGACAATCCAGTTTTGCCAGAAGCATTTGCTGAAGATGCTGTCTTTCTTCCATTGAGTATTTTTGCCCCACTGGTTGAATATGAGGTGGCTGAAATGGCATGTGTTCAGGTTTGGATCTTCAATTTTGATTCATTGATCTATAGGTCTGTTTTTCTGCCAGTTCTAAGCTGTTTTTATTATTATAGCCCTGTAATATTGTTTCAAGTCTGGTATGTAATTCCCCCCTGTGTTGTTCATTTTGCTCAGGGTTGCTTTGGCTATCCAGGACTTTTTTTTTTTTTCCATATGAATTTAAGGACTTTTTTCCCTAAGTCAGAGAAGAAACTCACAGGGAGTTTGATTGGAATTGAGTTGAATCTGTTTATTCATTGGGTAGGATGGGCATTTTTATTATATTAATTCTTCCAATCCAGGAGCATGAAATGTCTTTCTATCTTCTGGTATCTTCTTCAATCTCCTTCCTCGGGGATTTAAAATTTTCATTATAGAGTCTTTTAGTATCTTTTGTTAGGTTTGTTACAAGGTATTTTAATTTTTGGAGGCTATTGTGAATGTGAGTCTCTCCTTGTATTCCTTCTCCATTTGTTTATTGTTGGTATAAAGAAAGGCTACTAATTTTTCTATGTGAATTTTGTATCCTGCCACTGTACTGAAATTTTGATCATTTCTAGGAGTTTTCTGGTAGAGTTTGGTGTGTCCCTTAGGTACACTATCATATCTGCAATAAGGAATAGTTTGACTTCCTCTTTTCCAAATAGTACTCCTTTAATTTTCTTTTCTGGTCTTATTGCTGTAGCAAGCATTTCAAGCACTATCTTGAAGAGGAATGGAGATAGGGGGCAGCCTTGCTGGATTCCTGATTTTAAGGGGAATACTTCTAATTTTTCCCCCTTTAGGGTGATGTTGGCTATAGATTTGTTGTATATGGCTTTGATTATGTTGAGGTATGTTTCCTCCAGTCCAATTCCCTCTAGGACTTTAAAACTTCAAGACATGCTGGATTTTGTTGAAGGCTTTTCCATATCACTTGAGATAACCATACTTTTTTTTTATCTTTCAGCACATTTATGTGCATTATGACATTTATTTATTTGCATATGTTGAACCATCCCTTCTCTCTGGTACAAATTTGACTTGGTCATATTGCTGATCTTTTTGATGTGTGCCTATATGCAGTTTGCAAGTATTTTGTTGACAATTTTTGCATCTATGTTCATTAATGAAATGGGCCTATGGTTTTCTTTTTTGGTTATGTCTTTGCCTGGTTTTGGTATTAGAGTGATGCTGGCTTCATAGAAAGTTTGGGAGATCTCCTTCTGTTTCTATCCTTTTGAACAATTTGAGTAATAGTGGTATGTTCTCTTTAAATGTTTTATAGAAACCTGTTGTAAATCCATCTGGGACTGAGTTTGTTGTTTGTTTTAAGTTGGGAAGTTTTGAATTACTATTTCAATTTCCTTATTTGTTATAGATCTGTTTAAGCTGCCAACCTCTCTTAGAGTAAGCTTCACTGAATTCCAGGATTTCAGATATTCATCCATTTATCTTAGGTTTTCAAATTTAGTAGAGTACATGTTTTTAAAATATTCTCATATGATTGTCTGTATCTTTTCATTGTCTGTCATGATGTTTCCCTTTTCATCTTGAATTCTGTGGATACAGAGTTGCTCTTTCTTTTGGTTAACTAGGCTAGAAGTCTCTCAATTTTGTTTATCCTTTCAAAGAACCAGCTTTTGTATTCATTGGTCCTTTGTATTGTTTTCTTTGTTTTGATTTCATTGGCTCTGCTCTAATTTTTCTAATTTTGTCTTGACTTTTGGGTTTAGAATTCAATTATTGTTGTCTATCATGTTTTTAGCTGCAGTGTTAGATCATTTATTTGTGCTCTTTCTGGTTTTTTTGTTTGTTATTTTTTAATGTAGGCACTTAGTGCTATAAATATCCCTCGTAGGACTGCTTTTAAAGTATCCCATATGTTTTGTTGGGTTGTATTGTCTTTTTCATTTACCTCCAGGAATACTTTTATTTCTTTATTTATTTCTTCTTGACCCATTCATTATCTAGAAGTGTGTTGTTTAGTCTCCATGTATTATATATAGTAGCACTTATTCTAGTGTTCATATTGGTCTTTATTGCACTGTGGTCTAATAGAATGCATGAGATTATTTAGATCCTTTTGCATTTGTTGAGGATTTTTCTGTTTCCCAGTATGTGGTCAGTTTTGGATAATATTCCGTGGGGTGCTGAGTAGAAAGTATATTCTCTGGTGTTTGAGTGGAATATTCAGTAGATATCTGTGAGGTCCATTTGTTGTATTGTATCGTTCAGTTCAGATTTCTCTCTGTTTATTCTTTGTCCAGTTGACCTGTCCAGAGGGCTCAGTGGGGTACTGAAGTTCCCTACTATTACTGGGCTGGGATTAATCTGTGCCTTGAAGTCCTCCAGAATTGTCCTTATAAAGTTTGGTGCACCAAAGTTTGGTTCATATCTGTATATTCATGATTGTGAAATCTTCATGGTTAATCATTCCTTTGATAAAGATATAATGGTCCTCTTTGTCTCTTCAGATTAGTTTTACTTTGAGGTTTATTATGTCTGATAGTAGAATAGCATCTCCTGCTTGCTGTTTTGGTACTATTTGCTTGGAATATTTTTTCCATCCTTTCACCTTAAGTTGGTGTTTATCCTTGAAGGTGAGATGGGTTTCTTATAGACAGCATATAGATATGTTCTGTGCCCTTATCCATTTCCCGAGTCTATGTCTTTTGATTGAAGAGTTTAGACTATTTAAGGTTATTATTGAAAGATGCATGTTGCTTCCTTTCACCTTATTTTCTGTATGCATTCTTGGTCTAAGTTTTTATTTCCACAGTTATACCATTATTAATTACTCTCTTTAGCTGAATGGGGATAGTTGCTCCTTTCATCTGACCTTTGAATCGCTTCGAGTATTTTCTGAAGGGTTGGGTTTTTTGGACATATATTCTTTCATCTTTTTTATGTCATGAAAGATTTTTCTTTTTCCTACCACTACAATCGGCATCTTTGCTGGGTACAGTAGTCTGGGTTGGCATCTGTAGTTGTTTACTGCTGGCATTATTTTGGTCCACGTTCTTCTGGCTTTCATCCTTTCCACTGAATGAAGCAGGTATATGTCAAAGATAGCATTTGCTTAAAAATCAATTAAAATAAAAAGTAAAAACCATCCAAATCAGAAAATAGAAACCAAACAGTTCCTAGTTTTCAGATAGCATGTATTTAGAGGTAAAAATTTCTCATATTAATTAAAGGTGAATACCAAAATATGTACATGCTAAAAAACAGTGCCATATTTGTACATGATCCAGAAACAATCTGAAGAAGAAACTCAAAAATTCACTTGGAATAGGTTACAAAAATAAAGTAATTTTGTATAAATTTAAACAAGAAGGTAAAAGATCCACACACCAAAATCAATAAATCAATGATGAAAGAAACTGAAGACACAAATGAATGGAAAGAAGTCTGTGTTTACAGTGTACTTTAAAGTTACTAAAATATTTACACTGCACAAATCCACCTACATATTCATGGCAATCCCAGTCAAGATACCAATGACATTTAAAGATTGCTTGCCTTATTATTTTTATTTTACGTGTATGTGTTTTGCCTGACTGTAAGCACACACCTATATCATACAATGCCTCTGGATGCCATAAGAGGACATCATGTACCTTGAATTAGAATTACATATGGTTGTTAACAGCCATGTGGCTGCTGAAAACTAAACCCGGGTCTTCTGCAAGAGGAGCCAAAGTCCCTAACCATTAGTCATCCCTCCTTCCCCCACCAATGACATATCTTATAGAAATAAAAATAATAGGGGCTGGAGAGATGGCCTAGCGGTTAAGAGCGCCGACCGCTCTTACAGAAGACCTGGGTTCGATCCCCAGCACCCACGTGGCGGCTGAGAACCGTCTGAAGCTCCAATTCCAGGAGAACTCCAGTTCCAGGGCAATCCGAGACCCTCTTCTGAACTCCGCGGCGTTGCACGACACGGGTGCACAGACTTGCATGCAGACAGTACATTCATACACATACAGAAATAAATAAAATTAATTAAAAAAANAGCTCCAATTCCAGGAGAACTCCAGTTCCAGGGCAATCCGAGACCCTCTTCTGAACTCCGCGGCGTTGCACGACACGGGTGCACAGACTTGCATGCAGACAGTACATTCATACACATACAGAAATAAATAAAATTAATTAAAAAAAATTAAAAAAAAAAGAAATAAAAATAATAATTTAAAATTTCCATGGAAAAGAATCTGAAAGTCCAAAGCAATATTGAATAAAAACAAACACCATGAAAAGTCAAGCTGGTTGGGTACAGATGGCTCAGTCCTTGAGCACATCACTGCTCATGCAGAGGACCTGGGTCATTCCCAGAACCCATATTACAGCTCACAACTGTCTATAACTCCATTTGTAAGACATCAAATGCAGCCTTCTGGCCACTATAGGTCACTACACATAAATACATCAGGCATACACATGTTCACAAGATATAAAGATAAATCTTTTAAAAATAAATAACAATAAAGCTGTTTGCCAAATTTCAGTCCCATTATCAAACATACTTCTCTGCATATAACCTTTAGCTACTTAATTATACTAGAACATCAAAGAATACACAGTATCAAGATATAATTCATGTCAGGGAAGATGCTTCAGTGGATCAAGTACTTGTTGAGTGGTTGTGAAGACCTGATTCAGATCCTGAGTACCTAAGTGACACAGAGAACAGCATTATGCATTTATAATCCCAGCAACTACAGACACACTTAAAATCATTTTAAGTTATTGGGTGTGGTGGCACACACCTTTAATCCGAGCAATTGGGCAGCAAAGCCAGGCATATCTCTGTGAGATCAAGGCCAACTTGTTCTCCATAGAGAGTTGCAGGCCATCTGGAACTATGAGAAGCCCTTGTCTAAAACAAAATAAGTTTTGAAAAAGGCACCCATAGTGCTTCATGCTTGTTAAACACAATGCTGATGAAGAGGAGACAGATTCCTGAACCTTACTGGTCAGCCAGTCTAGAGTACTTGAGAATTCCAGAACAATGAGGGATCTTGTTTCAAAACCCTAGTGGTAGTTAGATGGTGCCTAAGAAACTATACCTGGAGTTGTTCTCTGATCTCCACAAGCATAAAATGCATATGCGCTTCCAGCAACACACACAAACACACACAAACACACATAAACGTGCTCCTGCACAAACTTACATGTACAAAAGGCATTTTAAATAAAAAAAATATAAATTCAAAATTTAAGATAGTAAACATCTAGTTTTATTACAGAAAAGAAAATGTAAAATTGAATGTCTTAATTTCTCTAGATTGACATAAACATCATCAAAAGAAAAAGAGAAGGTCCATAAGGGCCAGCCTCTTAACAACAAACGTATTTAATTCTAAAGAACTCTAATGAAACACAGCACAAACTTATTTTAAAAGTGGGAAAAGAAAAGTTGAAGTTTCTTTTCGAGTTTAATAGTATATGAATTCTAAAGCAAGCTTGGCTAGAGATTTCCTAAGGGGAATCAATACCCTTTGGGGGGAAAAAAAAATAGAAAAAATAGAGTAGTTTTTTTTTCCCCCCCGCTTTCAACAAAAGCTAAACTCAAGTCTTCCTTCAAGGAGCTCAGAAGTCTCGTAGTCCCTGAATGACTTGAGAAGGAGACATAGAGACATGGGAGCACACAACAAAGAGGCAGAGAGCTTGGCAGAAGTTAGCCTTGCTTCACTTGAAAAGGATGGAAAATGGCCATTTTCATGATGTTTGGATCTCTGGAGGAATTCTTCTCCATCTCTAAAAACAGACATTTCTATTTTGAAATTTGTATTGTCTGTACCAGGAATACCTTTGAATCAACAATATGACACACACACACACACATCATTTTATAATGAAATGCATTTTAATGGCACCTTTAAATGATTTTTTTCATTTAAATTTCAAAATTTTCAAGAATATACAACTTGTATTTTCAAACACTAAACGAAAAGGAAAATGGTATTACCTCAATAATTTGCTCCCATTTCCAAGTGCGTGTTTGGCAAAGCCACGTGTAAAGACATTTGGGATCTGTGTCATTCTATGTACTGATATGGTATGATCATTGTCATTCTTGTGATATGAAGTTGCAATGAATTATCGGAAATGTATAAAGAGAATAAGCACAAAGATGAGTTGACTTCTAGACGTAGGAATCTGTGTAGAACAGAAGAAACAATTCCCACCCTTGTATAGTTGGAGTTTCCAGGAAGTAGGAAGAAGCAGGAGGAACAATCAGTGTGAATTGTCTATTTACAGATGTCAAATCAGTTTCAGTTCAGGGCTGGAGAAATAGCCTAGCAGTTAAGAGCGCCAACTGCTCTTGCAGAGGACCCGGGTTCGATCCTCAGCATCCACATGGCGGCTGAAAACCTTCTTTAACTCCACTTCCAGGGGAATCTGACGCCCTCTTCTGACCTCTGCAGCATTGCACCACATGGGTGCACCAACCTACATGCAGACAATACATTCATACACATATGAAAATAGATAAAAATAATAAAAATAAATATAAAAACAAATCAGTTTCAACCGCACCTGGCAGAAATGTGTGGCTTCCCATTATTTTCTCCTTCGTATTAGTTCAATTGTGTTTCTTGATGACTCCATCAGCTCCTTTCCTACATTTTACATCTAGGCCACCTTATTTCTTAAAGCAACATCAGTATCTCTGTAGAGTGGGTTTTCAAAAAAATCATAGTTTTTCTTCCCCTCCATGCTGCAGAGTGACTGATACTGTGGCGAGGAGGTGGAGCTCAAGTCAGAAAACAAAACTTAGAATACAGATACCCCAAGTTAATTATCTTCTTCCATGTTTTGATTGCATCCAGACCCTCAGCAGATTAGTGTCCCATCATGTTAAGAAGAGGGATCAGCTGCATTTAGTGCACTAACCTAAAGGCTAATCTTTCCCATGAACACCATTACAGACAAGGCCTTCAAAATGTTTACATGTCTGGGCATCTCCCCACCCATTCCATGATGATAGATATGATTAACTCTTCCTTTGGAGCATACTTGACTTGGGCCAGTACAAATCTCCACAGGATAAGCTTGGATACATAAATTCAGAAGTCTGGGTTGATACGGTGCTTACACTGGCACCCTCCAGTTCCCCCTGTGCATTTCATACATTCTGTCATTTGCGTAATGCTATAATTTTTATATTTGGACTTTACTGAGCTGTAATTTATTTTTCATGCTAAGTATGGCAGGGTCTTCGTGTGGTTTATAACATCTCCCAACCATTAGAGGATGTAAGCTAGAAGAAAATGTAAATCATGAATTAACATACCATCCAAACATCTGTGTCTATAACAAAGAAACCTACCATAACAATTAGTACTGTTTAAATACCTATGTATCTAATTGTGTGTGCTTCATTAGTAGGATCGAAAGGCTATATATTATACTGTTTAATACCTAAATATCTAATTGCATGTGCTTCATCAGTAGGATCGAAAGGTTATGCCTGGACAAGGCATAACCAATATTCTCCAATATTCTCTCCTGCTCTGTCTTTATTCTGCCTATTTTGTTTGTTTCCTGGGACCTGAGCCATGACCCAGCCTCCCTCTCTCCCCTTCCCTTTCTTGGGTCTCTCCTCTGTCCATTATATCCCCAACCTCCTTCTTTTCTCTTCCCGTTCTTGGTCTCTGCTCTGTCTATGGCACCCCCAGCCTCCCTCTCTCCTCTTCCCATTCTTGGACTTGCATAGATCTTGCGGATGTTGTCACATGTTCTGTGCTTCATATCTGTAACAGCTCTGATGTGTCTGGAAATCATCATTTCCTTCCATTCATCTACTATACCTAGCTATTAGAATATTTCTGACCCTCTTTGGCAATGACTACTGAGCCTTGGGAAGAAGGGTATGACATAGATGTCCCATTTAGGGACAGCCATTCCAGAGTCTCTTATTTTCTGAATATTCATGAGTTCTGGGTCTATGTGTTCATCACAATTTGCTGCAAAAAGAAGCCATTCTGTGACAGCTGAGAGATGCATTGATACATGCTGTAACAGTATGTCTTTAGGAGTCTTTAATGCTATGGACATTTGGGGGGATGATTGTGGGTTTTCTCCTACAGCATCCATCCGTCCTGTCAAGCCACAGGTTCGTGGCCCCTATAACATTGCCAGGAAGAGACTCCATCTTGTAAATCTGGTGTTAAAACAAATCAGAAAGTTGTTCTTTACTCCAATAACATTCAGGAGTTCAAAGAGAACAAATAAAGTAGGTTAGGAGAGACAGAAAAAAGACCTGGTAAAACAGTACAGAAATATAGATCTTTCAATAATAATGTGAATATTAATGGACTTCATAAACAGACATAGACTAACAGTGGATTAGAGAGCATTTTTTGGCTGCCAAGAAGCATAGATCATCATCAATGATAGACACTACCTAAAGGTAAGCAGTTGGAAAAACAGAAATAAAAAGGCTGAGGTATTCTAGTATCTGACAAAATAGCCAATATGCTACTTAGAATAAATGAGGGAAAGAAAATCTTCCAACACTATATTAAAATTTTGAACTTATACACACCAAACATAGGTATACCCAACTATTATAGCTAGAACTAGAGATTAATCACAACAAAGTGATACTGGTTGACTTTAATATTCTCTTGTCACCAATAGGCAGGCCACTAGGATAAAACAACAGCAAGTGTAGTGGTGTGTTACTCCTCATCAAGGCATGTGAGGCAGGCGCTCATAAGGACCCAGGGCATGTGAGGCAGGCACTCATAAGGAGCACCCAGGTCACGTGAGTCAGACACTTCTAAGGAGGACCCAGGTCACATGAGGCAGGCACTCCCAAGGAGGACCCAGGTCACATGAGGCAGGCACTCCCAAGGAGGAACCAGGGCACGTGAGTCAGACACTCATAAGGAGGACCTTCACTCTTGGAGTAATTGAACCAAGAATGGGCCTTGTCCTGTTCTGAGGTGTTTTAATTTCTCTCAGAACTATTCTTTCAGAAATGTATTTTCTTTTTATTTTCTTTGTTGTCTTTCTGAGACAGGGATTCCCAGTAGCTCCAGCTACCCTGAAACTAGATATGTAGATCAGGCTGTCCTTGAACTCAGTGATCTGCCTGCTTTGCCCTGCAGAGTGCTAGTATTAAAGCCATGCACTACAAGCGTGGCTCATTCTTCCTTTTCTAATGTATCAGTCATGGTAGAAACAATCTTTGATAAAAGTTTTACAAAGGATGGAATAGGTTTTCTGTTCCTTCTGACTCAGAATATCACAGAAAGCCATAGATATGTCTTCAACCTGTTTCCCCATTTATGGGGAGGGTATTTTTTTTTTAATTCTCAGTGCAGTTTTCAACATAGTCACATATGAAACATGCATACAATTTTCTGAGTCAGGGAAATAAAGAAGTCACAGAGAAGGAACATAATATAAAATTAACGCTATGGATTTAGCTTACCTTGTAAGAGTTCATTATATTGTGAGGCCAAATCATTGTAAAACTAATACATTGTGTTTCTTAGAGTGATTATATAGTTATAAATATTCTAAAAACATATGATTAACCTATTTAGAAGTGTATGTAAAATTTCAATTTGAAATTGTTTATTAGTTGCATTCCCAATACAGTCATTCCCACAACAAAGAAAACCAAGGGTTAGATGATGTCAGAAATCAAATGGACTTAACAAATTCTTATAGAACATTGAACACCAAAACTAAAGAATATATTCATCTCAGAAACCCATGGAACTTTTTTCTGAACTCTATGACATTTTAAGAAACAAAGTACTGGGTGTGGTGGCAAATGCCTGTAATCCCAGTACTTGGGAGGCAAAGGCAAGAGGCTCCCTGGGAGTTCAAGGCCAGCTTGGTCTACATAGTGAGTTCCAGGAAAGCTGGGGCTACAAGGAGATCCTGCCTCAAAAAATAATAGAAAAGTAAAGAAACAGAGTAGCAAGAAAATTGGAATAACATCCAGAATCCTATTCTAGCAGGAAAGAATAAAATTAGATATGGTCAGTAACAGAAATGGCAGAAAATATAAAAGTCAAGAAAAGTAAACAACACACTATTGGATAAAAATTAGGTCAAGGGAGATAAAAAAAATTCAAAAACCTAGAATTGAATGAAAATCAAGTTAAACATAAAAATCTATGGGTCACAATGAAGATAGACCTAAGAAGAAAGTTTTCAGCACTAAATATCCATATCAGAAAATTAGAGATATCTCATATTAAAAGCTTAATGATATATGTGAAGACCTTTGAAAAATCAAGAACAAACACTGCACAAAACAAACAGAAAAGAAGAGAATAAACAAATCCAGGGTTGAAGCTAATGAAATAGAAATGAAATGTATAACAGGCAATGGAATGAAGAGTCAGTTCTTTGAAAAGATAAGCAAGATTGACAAACCTTTCATGAAATTAACCAAAGAAAAAAATTGAGAGGTCCCAAGCTAAAATAATCATAAATCAAAATGAAACATAATACAACCTGAGGAAATTCTAAAAATTATAAGTACACACTTCAGGAAGTGTGTACTTATAATTTTTAGAGAGAGAGAGAGAGAGAGAGAGAGAGAGAGAGAGAGTCAAAGTTGAATCAAGTTGAAATAAATAATTTAAAAACATCCATAATATTCAATGAGATAGAAGCAGTGATGAACCTACCACCTGACCCAGTCATACCACTCCTGGTTATATACCCACAAGACTCATCCTATGGCAGAGATACATGCATCCCTATGTTTATTGCAGCTCTCTTCACAATAACAAAGAGCTGGAAGCAGCCCAAGTGCCCCTCAACTGAGGAGTGGATAGAGAAAATGTGGTACATCTACACAATGGAATTCTATGCAGCAGATGACATCATAAACTTTGTAGTTAAATAGAAGGAACTTGAAGCCTTTATGCTAAATGAAGTAACACAGTCCTAGAAAAATAAATGACAGATGGTATCCCTCATTTTGGACATAAATCAATAAATGTAATTCATCACATAAACAGACTCAAGAACAGAAATCACTTGATTATCTCATGAGATGCAGAAAAGGCTTCTGACAAAGTCAAACATCCTTCATAATAAAAGCCATGGAGAATCTAGGGATAAAGGGGACATATCTCAGCCTAATAAAGGCAATCTACAACAAGGCTCGCAGCTAGCATCATGGTAAACAGAGAAACGGTCAGCATTTGCAATAAGGTCTAGAAAAGACAAAGATGACCACCATCTTGATGCCTGTTAAGTATAGTGTTTGAAGTTTTAACTGGAGCCAAAAAAATGTAAAAAAAGGAAGTAGATGATTTAGCTCTATATATAAAGGCTCTCATGACACGACAGAAACCGCCTAAACACATTCAGTGAAATACCAGGATATTAAAATCATATAAATGAGTAGCCTTTCTATATATTAACCACAAAGACACTAAGAAATAAATCATGGAAGCAATCATTTTCATGACAGCCTCAAAATCATAAACTACCGGTTGGGCATGGTGGTGCATGCTTTCAGTCCCAGCTGGGCCAGCTGGCTCTACAAGGAGACCGTGTCTCTAAACCACTTCCCGTAAAGAAAATAAAATAAAGACATAAAATGCTTTGAATTAATCTAACCAAAGAAGTGAAATTTTTTACATAAGATCTTAAGACACTGAAGAAGAAAATTCAAGATTTTCAGATGATAGAAAAACCTTCTAAACTCAGGCATTGGCAGGATCAACATTGTGAAAAGCACCATCCTACCAAGAGACAGAATACTTTAATCCTCTAAGAACCCACTGTTTTAATGAACAGTTGTGTAAGGATAAGACTGTTTGTGATTTTACTTGCTTAGTGCAGTTTGATTGGTTCATGATTGGGGTAAAATTAATAAAAGATTCAACCATATTCCTTGAGTGCAGACATCATATTTTATGATGAGGAAATTAATAATATTGAAATGGTTTGGGGTATTGACCTTTTGATCCCATATTATAAATTTAGTTCCTGTAAAGGACAAGTGCCATTTGAAGGCAAGGGGGATGTTCAGAGAGATGTCAAGGTGGGGCTCTCACTAATATTTTTCAGTAATGATCATTAACAGAAAAGCAGTTGTTACAGATTCTTACAAACCCAATAGTTTCATTTGTTACTACCATGTTTGCTCATGTCTTACAATTGACACAGTACAGAATGTTAAAGGAGAATAAACCCCAGTGCCCCTCAGCAAATCATTAATACAATGTTTCACACAGGCTTGCTAAAATGCTTTCTCAAGTAAGCCCACCATTTTATCATAGGAAATTATATAATACAGAGCTGAAGACATGTCTCAGAGGTTAACAGCAGTGGCTGCTCTTGCAGAGGATCTGGGTTCAGCTCCCAGCACACACATGGCAGCTAACAACCATCTATCACTCCAGTTCAGGGGATCTGACACCATCTTCCGACTTTCTCAGGCATTGCATTACATGGGTGCACTTATATGGGTGCACTTATATACATGCAGGAAATGCATTATTATGAATAAAATAAAAAGGATAATTACATAATATACTATTAATTTTTATAATAACGCTGATGTGACTCAGGTTGAACATTTTCTATAATGGTATTTACAAAGAACCCTCAAAGAATAAATAATTATAATTCTGTTTTCAATGTCCAGGTTCCACCATATAAATGTTTGATCTTAATTTGGCAAAAATAGCTCTATTTTGATGAGTTCTTGATTCTGGTATTAATATGCAATATTAATTTTACTAGCCTGGAATTTCATCCTTTTTTATATTGGTTGCTAAAATGAGCACACATCTTTGCTTCAGACGTATTGCTCCACTTTTGTGATTGTTGAAAACGTTTTTGTGTTCCTGGCCAAAAATGATTTTATGATTATCTTAAAACTTATAATGGGTATTTTTTTCCTTGCTGTTTATTTCTGAATTGATGTTAAGAAAGACAGTTCAGGACTATCACTCTAATCTGAGTACTAAGTATCTATGTTTTCCTCTAGCAATTAGGGATGTTTGCCCTGACAATTGTCTTCTCCATTGGCTACAAATGCTATATGCCCCTGGTAACAAGTAAAAGTTCTTAAACCAATTCCAATTGGACATAGTGACTCATGGCTGCCATGACATCCAGTGGTGGCAATTCTCACAGAGGACTGGCTTATAGGTAATTTCCAATCTTAATATCTTTATGTGCTACTCTTACTTCTAGACAAGAATATGACTTAATACCCTATGAAAAGCCACCTTGCAGCTACATTCAGATTCTCACAGACACATTGGTGAGCCATAATTCAATCCATAATCCTACCCTGAGGATGCGAAGCTGTGAAGCATGAAACCTACAGTCTATCTAACCCAACCCTCTTTACTTGGGAAAATGCTCAAAAATTGTAACCTTCAGAATGTTCATGATTACTTTAGCAGCTTCTCTGAAAGTATAGAAAAGAAAGTGAAAAGATACATTGTTTGGTCAAAACTCTCTCCTCTCAGTGTCTTCAATCTCAATTACTTCTTCTTTCAGTCCTCATGTTTCATAACCTGAAGGCAGACATGAAATGCAGTCTGGTTATGTTTACATATATATCTCTGAATGATGATTGAGTGCTGCAAAATAAACACAAAACTCACACATTGATGAAATATAAACAGGGTCATTCCAACCAACCTTGTCCCTTCTCTTCACCACCGTATCTCTCTTCACATTTTCCTGTGGTCCACAAACTTTTCTATTGCCTAGCTCCAGGTTTCCACAGATAATTTTATTTTTGGAGTTTTTAATATCTTTAGAAAAGAGAGGGGCTAGAGAGATGGTTCAGCGGTTAAGAGCACCAACTGCTCTTGCAGAGGACCAGGGTTTAATTCCCAGCACCCACATGGTGGCTAAGAACCATCTTTAAGCAGGGTGTGGTGGTGCATGCCTTTAATCCTAGCACTCGGGAGACAGAAGCAAGTGGATCTCTGTGAGTTCCAAGCCAGCCTGGTCTATACGGTGAGTTCCAGGCCAGCGGGGCTATATGGAGACCCTGTCTCAAAGAAGAAAGAAAGAAAGAAAGAAAGAAAGAAAGAAAGAAAGAAAGAAAGAAAGAAAGAAAGAAAGAAAGAAAGAAAGGAAAGAAAAGAAACAAAGATAAAACACCCTTAAATTAAAAGAACTAATGATTCCAGAAATCATTACAGAGATGGAAGCTTACAAATGAAGAGAAGAGAATACTTGCAGAAAATCAGAGAATAAAACACAAAGAGAAAAACAGAAATAAATATAGTGTATTACCATTTAATGATCATTTTGGAATCTCCAGTTCACCTTGGAAGGATATTTTCATCCTACTAAACAAAACACAAAATAAAAACTCATAAAATTCAATGAGAAAATATCTACTCATGGACTCTAGCCCAGGATACTCTATATTTAGAAAGTATTCTCTTTTTTTTTCTTCACTAGTATAGCCATTTTTCAACTTTTAATTGATATTCATAGCAACCTTCAATTCATCATAGGAAATGAAGAGTTTGAGAATATTTTAGGGGACACAGTTTCTTAGTGGCCATTCAGAATAATTCTATCTATTGAATAGTTCTCTAAAAATTAAGAAAATCTGTTTCTTTTGTTTAGGACAATGCTTCAAACTTTATCCAAAATTTCACATTTATTGAGCTACTTGTGTCATGTGAACACAATCGCTATAGACAACTCTGACTACTTCAGTATTCTTCCAGTACTGAGCAAGGAACACTTAAGGAATTGTACCAGGACTGAAGAATTTAAGTCTGAAGCTGCTTAAAATTTATTTTAAAATTTAAGCCATGAATTTTCCTGGGAAATATGAACAATTGTCTATCCATTCCAGGTAGGGCACCAAACACAGACCTATGAAATTAACGCCCCCCCCCAGTCCTATATGACAAATCAATGAGTTTACTGGGTATTATTGTTGATCTTGATTTTCAACTTGATGAGATTTAGAATCAGATCAGAAACAAATCTCTTAACATATCTGTGGGATATTTTCTAGCTTAGGTTAACTGGTTTGGAAAGCCAAACCCTAAATGTGGAAGGCAGCAAAATCTTGACCTGGAGTCTTGGAATTTGAAAGGTCAAAGGGAACTAAGCCCGAGCACACATCTCCTTTGCTTCCTGACTGTGGGTGCAATGCGGACAGCTGTCTCATCCTCCTGCCCGCGTGACTTCCTTTCCTCCATGGAAGGTATCCTAGAAGTCTAAGACAAATGGATTTTCCTTTCATCAGAGTAGTCACAAGACAACTAATACATGGGGTAATTTCTAGAAGCGTGGGTGACTCGGTTAGTCCCATCTCTGAAAAACCCAATCACCTCGCAAGGGACAGTTTAGAAAAACTACATGACTGGAGTTCCCATCACTCGCATGCAGTTCTGCCTATATGCGCTCACCAACTTTTTACTGCTTATATACCATAGGGAAAATACTTCCGGGTCTTGTAAGATTTGGGAACTTCCTAAAACTTGGAGCCTTTGATGAAAGATTTACACAGTACACTCATACCAAGCATTCTCTCACTCATTTTTTTGTCTACATTGGCTTTCTTATGCAAGGCAAGATGTTAAATTCAGAACACTGGTTCATGGGAATTCAATGCCACCAACAGCAGTTCCGTGCACCTCTGAAATGCACATTGTTGGATTCTGTGATCACACCCATCACAGTTGAAAATCCGTTGATCCCTGCTACTTTAAATGTATGCTCACATAATGAAAAAGAGTTTTATTCCATTTATGCACAGTTGCTTTTCTCAGTAACTTTACTGTAATATGAAATTTAAGCTTCATGGATAAAAAATTAAGAATTCAGATTTTCTTGGACAGTAAGGATATACTTAAAATACAGTCCTGGAACTGTCAAATTCCTATTACTGTAAAACTGACACAAGATATGATTCCTCCCAGTTGTAACGTCTATGAATAACAACAGTGGCTAGTCCAGAACACTATCTATTGGTGTGCTAGTGGCACTTTTATCTTGGGAGTAATCAGCAGCTGTCTAATTGGACTTAAGTCCTGCTCAGTGGGATGGAAACCATGCATGGTACTGTAAATACTGTCAAGTGCATGTCTGGAGATAGCATAGGCTCTAGAGAACAACCTCTCTTTGTCACATCCTCAACGAATGTAATTTCTCACGGTATTCTAAATAGGTATCTTTATATTTATAGACAAGTATACTTCTCACCACTTGTCGAAGAAGCTTCTTTTCGTAACAGATGGAGACTATTACAAAGCTCCACGGCTGGTCAAATGCAGAGAATCACTGACTGTGAAGTGCCCAAGCCTGACACATATACAATACAAGGCTCAGGATCATCGCAGAAGAGTGTATAGAAAGAATATAATAGCAGAGGAACAAGACACCTGCTGCTATGTAAAGCAACATGATATGACAGGGAATCTGTACCAATGAAATCTCCCCATAGTATAATAGTCCAATTAGATCTGCATAATGATTGAACCAATTGATATGCGGACGTGGACGGGTGAATGTCAAGGGGTCTCACCTCAAGAAAAGCTGCAGGCAATCAATGGATGCTACAGGAGGAAGAATCAATTTTCTCCAGGATCTAGCTCCCTGAAAGATTGTCCATTCCTGAATGGCCATCTCTAAACACAGGTACATAAGATTAGAACTAAATAAAATCAACACATTATATACAAAGTATGAATGTATATAAAATAATAATGAAGAAACTATAAATTGAGAGAAGAATTGACGGGGAGGGATGGGAGTAATAGAAACTCAATGCTCATGTTTAAAATTCTCAAAAGTAAAAATCACCCTAAATAATCAATTTATAAAAAGAAAATTTATTTTATATCAAATTTTAGAGAGCCCAATCTATGGTTACTTTGTCTCATTGCTTTGGGCTATGGCAAGGAAGTAACACACCATAGTGGAAGATGATGGCTTAGTGAAACGTGCTCAACTGGTGGCCAGAAAGCCCTGAGGACTGAGGGTCTTCATTCAGAGAGAAGTTCCCAGGCACCAAAGGGCCTCTCTTATGGCCATTCCTTTCAGTTTTCTCAGGATAGCTCACAGCCTCAAACTGGGGACCAGACATTTAAAATGTGGGCTTTTTGAGAACTGTAGTGATACTAAATATAACAGATCCAATTTCATTACAAATTGTGTCATGAAAATCAAGTATTCCTAGAGGAGTAAATACTCTCTAAATATTATAGTGAGATAAAGGATTATTATATTGTCCACCTATAGAGAAAAACATTTTACATGACAATAAAGGGTCAAGTCAGAGGACATAAAATGCAGTATATTTTATGTTTTTTTAATTTTATTTATTTCTGTATGTGTATGAATGTACTGTCTGCATGTAGATTTGTGCATCCGTGTCGTACAATGCCACAGAGGTCAGAAGAGGGTGTCGGATTCTCCTGGAACTGGAGTTCTCCTGGAATTGGAATTTCAGACGGTTCTCAGCCGCCATGTGGGTGCTGGGGATCGAACCCGGGTTTTCTGTAAGAGCGGTCGGCACTCTTAACCGCTAGGCCATCTCTCCAGCCCCCAAAATGCAGTATTTTTTAAACAGATCTCATCTTTCTCTATGCTCAACTGATTCACTGTGTATGAGCAGAAGACCTGTTGGTTACTTTATTTTATTTCCATGAATTACATTGGGCTTGTGCTCAGAATTTCATCAGTGGAAACTATATTCTTTCTATTCCACACCTTATCTAAAATCAGACATTTACTTGAACACTCGTGAACTTATTTTATTTATACCTTTACAAATAAAACACCAAGGACAATAGACTTTTAGACATCTCCATTTTTATCCGGTCTAGAAATGCAGATCTAACATATAGTGTGTTAGCCTGACTGTTATTATAGAAGCAGTAACAGGAAAGCTTAAGTTCAAACTCAATCTGACTCAGAATTAATCTCTTTAGCCACTTACACTTCTTGTCTCATTGATAAAATAAAAGCCCCATAAATATTTTCCAGAGAATGCTACCTGGTTATATACATTTGAATAGTTATTTCAAATAAAATGTTAAACATTTATAAAATTTAAACATTTATAAAATGTTAAACATTTATATTTATATGATAAAATACAATCAAGTATGTGTCTTTACTTCATACTTTTTGTTGATCACTCTATAAAAACATATGAATAAAAAATGTAATAAAGGAGAAGGGGAGTTGGCTCAGTAGTTATGGCCTGTGTTCAATTCCCAGCCCCTACATGGCAGCTGACCACTATCCTTAACTCCAGTTCCAAGGGAATCTGATGTGCTTTTCTGACCCCTGCATGCATTGCAAAATATGCATGCACTTACTTATCTACAATAATTTGCCATCTATTCTTATTTTTCAAGATTCACTTGTTCATCCACTTTCTCATTCAACTCTGAGGACGCAAAAAGGAATGGTTTGGAGATGAAAGCTCCCTGGATCAGATGGAGATAACAACCCTGGGGAAAAGCAGTCTGAATTGCAGCCCAGAAAATTCTATCCACAGTGCCGTCAAGTTCCCAAGTCATCAGAAAGTAAGTCTTCTGTGATTGCTCCACTATGGTAGGATCTCCTGCTGCAAAGAACTAAATGAGTATAACCTGTTACTGACCTCAGGTTCCATAATGCACTCCTCAACAAGAAGTGGAAAAGCAGAACTCTTGCAAATGACCTTACCATCCTGGAGAACCTTGCCAAACACAGGTCTACTTTGAAGCACCTGCTCCTCGCTCCAACACAATTGCCAATTGCCTCACCTGCATGCTTTTTTTTTTCTCTTCTATTTCTAATAATATCCCCCAAATTCAATGCTCAGAATATAACTCAACGTCAATGTTCATTCAGAATAATGTTTTTCTATAAATTGCATTGTCTTCATTCATTATATTCTTCACGAATTTTCATGGCATTTTACCTGTAACCAGATAGTTTTTTCTAATTTATTATTGAGCTT
Organism: Rhizomys pruinosus; assembly: GCA_009823505.1. NCBI lineage: Eukaryota > Metazoa > Chordata > Mammalia > Rodentia > Spalacidae > Rhizomys > Rhizomys pruinosus. The sequence continues at coordinate 5,634,515 of VZQC01003012.1, read as the reverse complement.
TTCTGCATTTCATACAACATTTCCCAATCAATTTAGACCTGTTTATCCATCCATATCCACCCTAGACCAGAGCTCATGAATTCTGCCATACGTGTTAAGTCCTGTCTTCCATCTTTTTCTTAGACATTTTTTTAACTTTTTCAGTGTAGAAGTTTACAGTTTTGGTCGGATCTTTGAACAAGTCTTTTGTTGTTGCTTTTCCTTGTAATCTTATATTACTCCAAAATATACATGTATACACTCCACACATATACAACAGTGGCATAGTATTTAAGGATTTGGTGCTAGGTCAACCAAGTCTTAGGGGACTATGCATGGGGGCATCTCTTGAAATGTCCTGCAAATGTGGGTCACCAGTCTTCCTGCTCAGGGAGGTCTTGGAGATCCATTAATGGGACTTCAGCCAGTGTCCAGTCTATAAAGAGGAAAACCTGCTCATGCTTCAGAAAAGGAAGCCTGGTCTAACAAGGTTTTTCATAGGATACTAAGTCATATTCTTGTCCGGAAGTAAGAGTAGCACATAAAGATGCTAAGATTGGAAATTACCCTCTGAGTCCAAGGAACAAAGTTGTCCCTTAGGTCCCTCTTTACTCCATCTTTTAACTGGGTCATTTGCTTTCTTGCTCCTTTGTTCTTTGAATAATTTTTTATAATCTGGATGTTAGACCTCTGTCAGATGTGTCACTGGTGAATCTTTCCTCCCACTCTGTGGGGTTTCTCTTCACTTATTTGAGTGTTTCTTACACTGACCAGAAACTTTTGAGTTTAATGGGGTTCCATTTGTATATTATTGATCTTATTTCCTGTGTAACTGTTGTCTGATTTAACAGTCTTTTCCTAGGTTATAAAAGACTGAGAAAAAGATGCATGACAGGACTTAAAATGTATGACAGAATCCATGAGCTCTGGGGGGGGAGTGTGAGGGGACTTAAGGGGTGGCATGGGTGGGGGAATGAATCTAAATTTGATTAAGAAATGTTGTATGAAATGCTTTCAATAAAAATTAACTTAAGCTGGGTGTGGTGGTGAACGCCTTTAATCCTAGCACTCTGGAGGCAGAGGCAGGAGGATCTTTGTGAGTTCAAGGCCAGCCTGGTCTACAAAGTGAGTTCTAGGACAGATGGGTGTTACAGGGAGACCCTGTCTCAAAAAGACCAAAAAAAAAAAAAAAAAAAAAAAAAAAAGAAAGAAATTAACTTAAAAAAAAAAGAAAAGCACTAGTGTGGTGAGCGCTGACTTTGAAATGAAGTAAATTAAGATTTTCTGGAGGTATAAAATACACACCAGCTATGAAGACTAAGGAGTAAAAAAAGAATAAAGGTAAAATATTCTTCCAAATTTTTGCACTAATTATTTACCAGGTATGTTGGTAAATAAAAAAAAAATGTAACTAAAAAACAGTCTTTTCTTAGACCTATATCCTGTAGGTTACTGCTAAGTTTTCTTCTATCATTTTCAGAGTTTCAGGATTCATACTGAGGTCTTTGATCCATATGGAGCTTATTCTTGTATGGAGTGAGAGGTAGGGCTTCAGTTTTATTCTTCAACACATGGTGATCCAATTTTGCCAGCACTATTTGCTGAAGATGTAGTCTTTCTTCCATTGAGTCTTCATGGGCCCTTTTTCAAATATGAGGTGGATAAAATTGCATGTGCTCAGGCTTGGATGTTCAATTTTTTTCCATTGAACTATGTGTCTGTTTTTGTGCCAGTATCATGCTGTTTTTATTGCTATAGCCTTGTAATATAATTTGAAGTATGGTATAGTGCTCTCTCTGTTTTTCTTTTTTTTTTGCTCAGAGCTTCTTTGGCTATCTGGGGTCTTTAGTTTTTCCCTATGAATTTTAGAATTTTTTTTTTCTAATTCTGTTAAGAAAGTCATTAGAATTTTAATTAGGATTGCACTGAATTGGTATAGTACTTTGGGCAAGATGGTCATTTTTACCACATAAATTCTTCCAATCCATGAGCACTGGAGGTCCTTCCATCTTCTGATGTCTCCTTTAATCTCCTTCTTCAAGGATTTGAATTTTTCATTGTAGAGATCTTTAGTGTCTTTGGTCAGGTTTGTGCCAAAAAATTTTTTGAGGCTATTGTGAATAGGAGCATCTCTCTGTATTCCATCTCCAATTGCTTGTTCTTGGCATAATGAAAGGCTACTGATTTTTCTAGATTAATTTTGTGACCTGACACTTTACTGTAACTGTTAATCATTTCTGGTAGTTTTGGCATTCCTTAGGTATACTATCATGTCATCAACAAAAAGGGAGAGTTTGACTTCCTTGTTTCCACTCAGTACTCCTTTAATTTCCTTCTCTTATTGCTGTAGTAAGAGTTTCAAGCACTATATTGAAAAAGAGTGGAGAAAGGAGGTAGCCTTGCTGGGTTCCTGACTGTAAGGGGAATGCTTTTAATTTCTCCCCATTTAGAATGATGTTGGCTGTGGGTTTGTTCTATACGGCTCTAATTATGTTGAGGATTGTTCCATCCAATCCAATTCCCTCTAGGACTTTAAGCATGAAGGGATGTTGAATTTTATCAAAGGCCTTTTCCACATCAATTTAGATGAGCATGTGTTTTTTTGTTTTTCAGTCAGTTAATATGCTTTATGACATTTATCGATTTGTATATTTTGAAGCATCCCTGCATCTCTGGTATGAATCTGACTTGGTCATTTTGGATAGCTTTTTTGATGTGTACCTGTATGCGGTTTCCAATTATCTTCTTGAGAATTTTTGCACCTATATTCATTAAGGATATGGGTCTACAGTTTACTTTTTTAGTTGTGTCTTTGCCTGCTTTGGGTATTAGAGTGATGCTATCTTCATAAAAGCATTTGGAGAAATTTCCCTCTGTTTCAATCCTTTTAAATAATTTGATCAATAACAGTTATAATTTCTCTTCAAATATCTTAAAGAATTCTGCCATAAGTCCATCCACGCCTAGGCTTTTTTTTAGTTGGGAGATTTTGTAGAACTATTTGTTTCCTCATATGTTATGGATCTGTTTAAGCTGTCCATATCTTTTTTTTTTTTTTTTTTTTTTTGGTCTTTTTGAGACAGGGTCTCCCTGTAGCCCCAGCTGTCCTGGAACTCACTCTGTAGACCAGGCTGGCCTTGGACTCACAAAGATCCACCTGCCTCTGCCTCCCAAGTGCTAGGATTAAAGGCATGCACCACCACACCCGGCTAAGCTGTCCATATCTTATTGGTTAAGCTTTGGTTATTGCCATGATTTCAGATATTCATCCATTTCTATTAGGTTTCCAAATTTAATAGAGTATAGGTTTTTAAAGTATTCTTGTATGATTGTCTGGATCTTTTCATTACCTGTTGTAATGTTTCCCTTTTCATCTCTAATTTTGTTGATTTGGAGTTGCTCTTTCTTTCTTTTGGTTAACTAGGATAGAGCTCTGTCTATCTTGTTTATCCTTTCAAATAACCAGCTCTTGGATTCATTGATGCTTTGTATTGTTTCTTTGGTTTCTATTTCTTTGACCTCTGCTCTGATTTTTGTTATTTATTCTTTTCCATTGGGTTTGGGATTCATTTGTTTGTTTGTTTGTTTGGTTGGTTGGTTGGTTGGTTGGTTGGTTGGTTTTTCTCTCAGGTGTTTTTACCTGCAGTGTTAGTGGGGTGGGAGGAGGGTATAGTTACTGGGAAAGGAGAGAGTGGAGCCTGCTGATCTAGAACAGGAGTTCCTGTGTGCCAGGATATTGGGACCTGGGGTGCTGGGCACCAGAGTGTGGTGCATGTGAAGACTGGTGATAACTGGGACTGTGGCAGGGTCAGTCCTGTCTCTGGGTAGGCAGAGCTCTGACTCACCTCCAGAGCTCTGAACTGGGGTTCAGGCTATGGATGCTAGGCGCTTGAAACAGTTCCTATGGAGCATGGTGGGTTGGAACTGGGGCTGTTGGAGAGTGGAAACTGCCTCTCCATGTAGTCTTTTCAAGTATACAGCAGTTACCTCCTCAACTAAACAAGACTTTTCTATTAAAAGTTTACAGAAACTTATCCTTTTATTTGTACAAAAAAAAAAAAAAAAAAAAAAAAAGATTTTGCTGAAGATCTACCCAGTTGAATTGATCCTGGCATTAAAGATAGTTTCTAAGGGATTAGAACACACATAATACACTGATATCTAGAAATGTTATATCTTGAATGAGAACTTCATCAATATTTCTAATACCTACGACAGACCAAATCATTTATCAACAGCCACATTCAACTAGTCCACCAACCTGAAGCATTAATTATATCAAGCCCCCCAATCTTCTTATTTAAATAAAGTCTATAACTATAAAATTATTAAAAGAATCAAATAAATGTTACAGTACATACCCAAAACTCAATAAAGGAATTAACATTTTTCTTTTGTTTTTTTTTTTTAATTTTATTTATTTCTGTATATGTATGAATGTACTGTCTGCATGCAAGTCTGTGCACCCGTGTCGTGCAATGCCGCGGAAATCAGAAGAGGGTGTCGGATTCCCCCAGAACTGGAGTTCTCCTGGAATTGGAGTTTCAGGCAGTTCTAGGCAGCCATGTGGGTGCTAGGGATCGAACACGGGTCCTCTGCAAGAGCGGTCGGCGCTCTTAACCGCTAGGCTATCTCTCCAGCCCCCCATTTTTCTTTTTTATAATACTTTTATTGATGTTTCATGTATTTCAGACATCATTTTTCAGTTCAATTTAGAAATATTCCCCTTTCCATTCCCCCACCCCACCCCAGTTCATGCATTCTGCCATAGATGTCCTGCATCTTTTTCTCAGTCTTTTTAACGTTTTTCTATGCAAAGGTTTATTATTTGGGGCAGAATTTAACTATATCAGTCTGTTCTTTGACCCATTCCTTATGTTGTTGTGGTTCCTTCCCAATTGTATTTCTCCAAAATATGCCTATATAAAAGTCATATACGTACCAAAATTATGTTCTCCAGGAATAAACTGTATGTTAACTCTGATATGTGTTTAGAAGTTCACAATTTTCCCTTTAATTTTATATTACTCTAAAACATGAATATATACCTTCTGCCCATATACCATATCTGAAAGTAAGTGGTAAGTTAATTCTAGGGCTTAATGAGCCCTAGAATCACTTAATGAGTGATTCACATTATAGCATCACATTTCCTTTCAGATAGAAAGCAATATAATAATAATGTTGCTCAGCATGCCTTTCAATTTTTGGGATTTTGTACTAGCATCCTCAAATGAGGGAAACCAGTCCCTATTTTTTTTGTTTGTTTGTTTGTTTGTTTTGTTTTGAGACTGTGTTATTTCACTTAGCATAATGGCTTAGAATTCCATCCATTTACCTGAACATTTCATGATGTCATCTTTACTTACCACTGCATAGAACTCCATTGTGTAGATGTACCACATTTTTGTTAACCACTCCTCAGTTAAAGGGCATTTGGGTTGGTTCCAGCTCTTTACTATTGTGAAGAGAGCTGCAATAAACATAGATGTATGTATATCTTTGCAGTAGGATGAGTCTTGTGGGTATATACCCAGGAGTGGTATGGCTGGGTCAGGTGGTAGACTCATTTTGAGTCTTTTAAGGGTTCTCCAAAATGCTTTCCACAGCGGTTGTATGAGTTTATATTCACAGCTGATAAGTGGGACCTTACCAAACTCAAAAGCTTCTGTACAGCAAAAGAAACAATCAAGGAACTGAAGAGAAAAACCACAGAGTGGGAGGAAACCTTCACCAGTGATACATTTGACATAGCATTAACATCCAGAATACAGAAACTACTCAGAAAACAAAGAAAACAAATGACTCACTCAAAAGATAAAGAGCTGAACAGAGACTTCCTCAGTGAGGAAGTAAAGATGGGCGATAAACATCTTTAAAAGTGTTCAACATCTTTAATAATTTAGGAAATGCAAATTAAAACCACTTTAAGATATCATCTCACTCCAATAAGACTGGCTAAGAACAAGAAAACAAAAGAAGCCAAATGCTGGAGAGGTTGTTGGGAAAGGGGAACACTCATCCACTGTTGGTGGGAATTAACATATTTTCATTCTGTCTTGTTACTTTTTCTCCTTCAGAAGGGTTTGAACCTATCTAGAGTCATTTGGTTCTTGAAGTGTAGTCAGGATTTTGTCCTTGGTTGTCAGATATAAAAATGTTAATGTGTCCATGAAAAATTATCAGTCAGTATTTAAGATAATGGATGCTATTATTACTGGAAATATATGTGAATCAAAACATCACGATGTAACTTGTGAAAGAAAAAATGTGCCAATTTTATTTTTTAATTAATAAATATACTTTTATAATAGAAAATGTGACTTTTATGTTACCTGTTTGAACTAAATAAATGTGACTTGGAGATTAAAAGATTCGGAAAAGAGGCAAGATAAGAATCAGAAATAAAATTCATATTATCTGTTATACTCTCTCATAGTATTTTCATCAGGCTATTAAATAAGCAATAGTCACCTGATGCACAGGTTTTTGGGAGAGCATCTCTTTATTTCATCTTGGGCTCAGGAGGATTCCAGAAACTTTACTTACAGTACTTGTCTTTTGATCACTGGCTAACTCTAAATGGAGGCAATGCTTACCTTCATATGCTCATGAAGATTAAATGAGATAATGCATCTAAATCATAGATATGCTTTTGTTCATTATAAAAATATTTGCCTAGCTAATCATCATTACTCAAATATGCGGCTATTAGCTAATTTCCTGTGACTGTGATAAAACACCATAACCGAGGCAGCATATAAAAGGAAGAGTCTATTGGGCTTCCAGTTCCAGAGGGTCTAGCTCATCATGGAGGCATGGCAGGGGCAGAAAGCTCACTAGGCTCACATCCTCAAACAGACACAGCAAGTAGAGGGAGAAGTTGAAAACGGGACAGAGCTCTGAATTCTCAAAGCCTGGCCCAGTGATATGCTTCCTCCAACAAAGTCACAAAGCTAAACTTCCTACAATCCATGCCATCAACTGAGGCCAAGTATTCAAATACTTGGAGCTTATGAGAGACTTTCATTCAAACCACCATAATGCAGTGTGTTGAAAAAGAAAATTATTTTTAATTAACATTAACAGATTCTTTCCTTTGTACATTTTATTTTATTTTATTTATCATTTTTATTATGTAGATATGAGTCCTTTGCCTACATGTATGTAAGTACACCTGTGTCATGCGCTGCCCTCAGAAGAGGACATCAGATCCCCTGGAACTGGAGTTACAGATGGATGTTAGCTATTGTGTGGGTGCTGGGAGTTAAACCTGGGTCCTCTGGAGAACAAGTGTTAACTGTTGAGCCTCTCTCCGGCTCCATAAAATGAATAAAAATATTTTTAAACTAGTAGGGACCCTCTCTCCCCACTTGCTGAGTGTGCTTGCTTTCTGTCTATTCTTCAACAGTGTTCCCTGAACCTTGAGTGGCAGAAGAGGTGATTGATTGGCTTTTGCTTTGGCCGTCTCCCACTCCCATGCCTTACCTGCCATGATGGACTGCTGTCCCTCTGGAACTGTAAGCTAAATGAAAGGAAGGGAACTGGGGATAAATTTCATTAAGAAATATTGTTTGAAAGGCATGAATCTTCAATTAAAAAAGGAAAAAGTAAACTTTTCCTTCTATAAGTTGCCTGGGTTGTGGTATTTCATCACCACAACAAAAAAGTACCTAATACAAATGCTATGAACACTATCCTCCAGAGAGGAGGTTTTGAAGGAAGCACCAGTTTGATTTTCCATGTCAATTCTACAGCTCATGTAGGTAATATCTACAGCAATAGACTCTAAATGTCAAGTTTTGGTGCATCACCAAGAGCAGGGGCAATAGCCAGTATTGTCTGAGGGTCTATGGCACCCCTGGTCAACTGCTTCTAAAGAGGGATTTTGTTCATGACATTGAGCTTTTAATTTGCAAGCCTATGATTCCTAGGAGGGGCAATACCCCAGTTAAAAGGAACTCATTTTCATCTGTTTTTATAATGTGTATGTATATATTTCAAGAAATTTCTGTAGTGATCAGTTTCCATATGACTTTTTCCAGAGACTTTGAGTGATTATATCCCTAGATTAAATAATTCCAATAAATTTTAATGAATTGATCTAACCTAAATTCTATGCTCTAAGATCTTAGAATACAGAATATATACACAGGGGAACCATCTTTAAAGGACAAAAATTGTTCTTAGCAGCCCATAGATAATCCCCATCAAGTAACTTATTTCCCACCCCAGAGTTAAATGAAGTATTTTAAAAGCTGATTTTCTTCAGTTAAACTTTCCTTTGAATAGTATATCTCAACTGTAATCAAAATGTACTTCACATTTGTATTCAGAATGTTACCAAAGTTGACTGGAGGCAAAGTAATTTCTACAGTACAAACAGCAAGGTCTCAAATGGGTACTTAGCCACTGGGTTGTTGTCTCAAAGGCTAAGTCTTTGTTTAAATTGGAACATTAGTTTTTGTTTTTGTTTTTGTTTTTAATTTTTTTTTTCTATCTGTATGAATGTACTGTCTGCATGCAGGTTTATGCACCCGTGTTGTGCAATGCCACGGAGGTCAGAAGAGGGTGTCGGATTCCCCTGGAACTGGAGTTCTCCTGGAATTAGAGTTACAGATGGTTCTTGGCCGCCATGTGGGTGCTGGGGACCGAACCCGGGTCCTCTGCAAGAGCAGTTGGTGCTCTTAACCGCTAGGCTATCCGTCCAGCCCCAGAACATTAGTTTTTGTACAACTAAAAGATTCTATAATTCCATGGTAGCCAAAGAAAAAATCCAAATTCTTGAACACTATGAACTCTTTCTTATTCCTTTTTCCCTCAAACTATTACACCCTATTATAAACAGTGTTGTTTTATGCTCCCAGTCTTATTCCACATTACAGTGCAACAAACATCCATAACCCATATAAGTAAGCACTGCACTTCTTTTATTCTCATACACTGTACTGCACTTCTGGCTTCCAGGACAGTAGAAATATCCAACAGTAGCATAGGGGAAGTTTTTTTCAATCTATTTAGTAGATTTATAGCATAAAAAAGTATTATGAACATAAGATAACTGTAAGATCTCTCCGTCTTTCTCTCTCTCTTTTTTTTTTACTTATTTTTTATATTATGTGTATGATTGTTTGTCTTCATCTAGGTACTTGGAACTTATGCATGCCTTGTGCACATGGATGCAAGAGAGGATGTGGGATTCTCTGAAATGAGAGTTACAGATGGTTATAAACCTTCGTATAGGGGCTGGGAACCAAACCAACATCCTCTGCAAGAGCCAAATAAACTCAACTTCCAAGTCATCTCTCTAGCCCCAGAAATCTCTAAATGAAGAAAAAATTTAAGAAACATAATAGCAGATGATAAGACATTATTTCTGAATATATCACATGCATTAGTTTCAAAACATACAGAAATAAGGCTAGAACCAAGAGGGAAGCCTCTTCCTTGGTAGTAAGCTTAAATGGCCTCAGAACATACTCTACAGACTCCTGGAGAGTGAAAGGGCTCAACGGGTTTAGCCAGCAGCCGACCCAACATAGTACACAGCTGAGCTGCCCAGCAAGATGGGCCCACTGATGCAATGATTACTGACTATTATGTGAGTAACCAGTTTCTAAGTCAATTTGAAGTCAGATCCACAGGGCATTCTTGCCTTTTACTGTAGACCTAGATATAAGCTTCTGGCTGAGGAGATCACTGACCCAAGGTGCCCCAACTGTTCTGTTGCTAATTGGTCATGTTTTGTCAATCAAATTGCATACAAATGCTTACATCCATGGATTGGTGATACTCTTTGCCTTGGTTAGCAAAGGCTCTTTTTTTCAGTGGATATTGTTTATTCCAGAGATTCATAACTAGCCAAAGGGTTGAGTATTGATCATTAAATGGGACAACTATATAGCCCCTTCCAAATCTCACAGAACACTCTAGAAGAGTTGGTTAAGAAGATAAATAATTCAGGTTTGGCAGAAAGAGCACCATGAAATGCAGTCTTCTGCATGCAAGATGGCCACTCCACTCACGAATTCACAGCAGCAGACTTAAACAAACTGGACTCATCAACATTCCTTCACAGATGAGTATGGGGCATTTGGGGTCCCATGACTCCCTGAGGAGCTGTTGGAAGTCCATTTTTGCTGGGGAAGAGGAAGACATTTTCTTCATAGATCAGAGCAGTGGGTGAGAACTTCCTTATAGGTGAGTGGATGCTCCCCCAGAGTCACACTGGAAAGTCTCCATGCCCTCATTGATTGACACTTTACAGCAGCCACCCCCCAAATGGCAAAAGAGCTTCTCTCTGCCTCCTCAGCTCAGACTCCTAGTCCCTTCTCCTTGTGCAAGTAGGGCTGACTGGTCAGGTGGGAGGTGTGGCTGACTCTCGCAGACCCTCCTTTCCTGCAGAGATTTGACAGTCATGTTTGTTTGTGATAATTCTAAGCATGTGGGTGCAACCAAGCTTGGGTTGCTCCCATAGCTTGACATTTGGAGGACAGTTCTATGCTACATCAACTACTGATTGAGTCACTGGTGAATTTATGGTTAAAGTGTGCCATTGACAGCATCAATTGAGAGACTCACTATCAAATCCATGGAGACTTTGGTAGAACTTTATTTCGCTATGGTATTAGTTGTTGTTGTTGTTCATTGTTTTTTTAGGAAGGGTCTCCTCATAGCCCCAACTGGCCTGAAACTTACTGTGTAGACCAGCAAGGCCTTGATCTCTGTGAGATCCACCTGCCTCTGCTTCCCAGGTGTTGGGATTAAAGTCCTGCACCACCATGCCTGGCTTCCATATTTCACTGTGGGTCACTACTTCTTTGACAGTCTTTTCTTGTCCTCCTTTCTTTTCCCTTATGGCAGAATGACGTCATGGTCTAAAGAATCCACTTGATCATTCTTGCTACGCTGATTCTTTATCATTCAGAGGGTTTAACTAAAACTCTCTTACTATTTATCACTATACATTTTAGTAAATCTCTGTGCACTTAAATTTTCATCTACACACTAGAGGACCCAAACCAACTAATGTACTTTGGAAGATTTTATTCTATTAGGAACAAAATTTTCAGCTTCACAATAATATTATATGCAAATCAGAAAGTTAAAATGTATCATTCTCTCAGCTATCTTCTCTCTGGAGAATATCAAGGGTTAAGACATATTTTTTAATAAGCCATTTATTCACACAGTCAAAGAAAATTTATTTGCACTTTACATGGGTTAGGTATCAGAAATAAACAGTGATATCATAATAATAGGCTTCATTCCTCAACATAAAGTTTACAGAGTCATATTCTAATATCAGAAGTATGTTCCAGAAGCAAAGATTCAAACTTGTGTGTGTGTTTGCGTGTGGTATGCGTGTGTGTGTGTGTGTGTAGTGTGTGTGTGTGTTTGTGTGTGGTGTGTGTGTGCGTGTATGTGTGTGTATGTTGATCATGTACAGGTGCATGCATGTGCTAGCATACATTCACATTCATGTGCATGGAAATCAGAAGACATCCTTGGGTACTGATCTTCAGGCATTGTCAATTTTCCTTTTTTGTTGTGTTTATTTTGTATTTTTGAGACAGAGTCTTGTGTTAGCCTAGAGCTTGCTAGTTAGTCTAGACTGGCTGTCCAGGAAATCCCAGCAACCTCTGTCCCCACTTCCCCAGCAGTGAGAAGACAAGTGCTTTCTTGTGATTATAAGCATGTATCTGGGATTAGAAACATATATGTCCATGCTCCACATTTTTACATGGGTTCTGAGCATGGAATGAGTAAGTGGCAAGCATTTTCGTACTGAGCTGTCCTCTCAGCCCAAGAATGGTTCTTGCCTTACACTAGTGGATGGAATGGGTAAGTAAATAATCATTTCATTGAATTTTTGTGTATTTCATACAGAACATCGCAATTGATCTTAGTTACGTTTACACCCCCTTCCTCATTAGTACCCTTCCACAGCCCCCAGTGGAATTCATCTCAGTAAAACACACACCTTTTGTGGTGTGCCAGGCCAATTACTTCTGCATGGAAGCAGCAGATCGCTGATACTTGAAGAACATTTGAAAGGGAGAATGGGAACTGGTAGTGAGAAAAGGCACAGGAGGTGAGGCAAACTGGGGTCAGCGTCCCTAGCAGAGGAATGGAAACAAGAATGCAAGGAGATATTGAACGCATCACTTCCTGCTAAGAGAGGAAGTCCTCTACTGCAGCTGTGAGTGGCAGTGGCAGGCCGAGCTCAATCCTGGCTGAGGCTGGAGCATGTCCTCCCCCTCCTGACAATTTAGTTCCAGTTCCTGGTGTTCCTCTGAAGCATCAGGATCCCTCTTCAGGAATGTATTAAATATTTATAAAAACATCCTTAATTCATCACATGTCACTATGATGGCTGAAACACAATACTTTACAATGTTTCTAAACTATGAGAAAAATAAAAATAGGCTATTCTTATGCACCTCATAAAAGTATTTAAAATATAAGCCGTTTTCCTGAAACAAAGAGATCTTTATTTTCCTTAAACATAGAAACCACAAATTTTGAGTGGAAATATAAATGTAAACATAAGTTCAGCACTTAAATTCCATTCTGTTCAAGTCCAAGTTCAGATGACCCAAGTTACATAAATAATCCTTACATCGTGCAGAACTTAAATTCTAAAGAAATTTACTGAGGAGAAATTGAATCTCAACTCAAAACCTGAGTTAAGACCTTCTCCCTTCGCTCTGTCATCCCATTCTCTGTCATTCACTGAGTGGTCAGTTCATCGCTGATTCAGTCACTAATGAGAATACATCTGGCTCTTAAATTATTAACTATAACCTTTCAAAAGAAACATCAAAGCTCTAAATACCTGACCAGATTAACTGCTTCAAAACAACAGACCATTCATACAATGAAACCCAAAGAAACAAATCTTGATAAAACTGTGAAAATAGGTGATATGTTGCTGGGTAGTTCTAGTCAGCAGAAGAGACAGGAGATAAAGATATTGCAGGAGCTTTCAAAATTAAAAATTCTGAGACCCTTTGGAGGTATCTCTCCAGAGGTAGAATCCTTTCTTTGAAAGTAAATATTCAAAGATAAAAAAATTTAAATGAAATACAAAATTAAGTTTGTGTAATTATTTCTATATATAACATATGAGTTATATATTTGTACATTTGGATTGTTTAAAACAGCAAAACTTTAATAGCCAAAAAATGCCTATATTGAGAAATCAGACATCAAACATTTAAATTTTCCAGTACCTACAAAGGCAGTCAGAAAAAATCTCATTACATTTACATCCCATAACAATTATACCTCTCAAGGATTTATAAATTACTACAATGCAATCTTCAATAATTATTTCTCATATAACAGCTGATATTTCCTAATTCTGATTTTAATAATATTGGAAATGAGGTTGCCGCATAGCATGGTCTTGTTTACCAGAGCTGATAAAGTGTTTTCCTCAGGCTGGGGTCCATCTTGAAGCAATGTGCATTCAGCAGCTTCAATGACATAAACAGCAGAAATGTATTTTCTTTCAGTTCTGCAGGTTAAAACTCCCTGACCAAATTATTAGCTAATTCTGATTGAGTTCCTGATAATTGCTCTGCTTACACAAGGTCACTGACACATTGAAACCTTGCATGGCCTTTCTTTTCTCCTGAATGAAAGCAGAGACAAGGAAGAAGAAGAGAGATTTTAGAGGGAGAAAGAGAATAGAGAGGACAATTTTGGAGAGCACAATTTTAGAGAGGAAGAATTTAGAGAGATTTTCTTATCTCTTCCTCAACCTATCAGGATACCGGGGTCATCAGATTAAAATCTCATTCTCCTAATCCAACTTAATCTATGTTCTTATAAGGCTCATCTCCAAAGACCTTGGAGATTAGCGCTTCTATATAGGAGTTTTGAGTAAAAACAATTCAATTTCCAACAAGGGCTTAATCAGTAATATTGCCATCTATGCATATATGATTTTAAAGAACTAGGGATGCTAATATTAATTTTGGAAACTGTAATCAAGAGAACAAGTTGAGATGGGTGTAAAAAATCTTTCCTTCTTTCTCATTGGGAAGCAGCTGTTGAGAGGTTGGCAGTTCCAGCCAGTGTGCCCCATAATACATTCAGAGCAATAATATACATGTCACCAAAATCTCCATGTCTTCCTCACTGAACTTGTCAAACTATGCTATAATTGTTGATGGATCTCACATACTTGTCTGAGCAATCTGACTGATGGGACTGTATATCAGTCAAATAGGGGAAGTTCTGCTTCACACAGCATGGTAAAACAGCCAAACTCTGCACAAGGATGAAGCATTTAAGCATGTAAGATGCAGAACTGTGCTATAGCAAAACTAAGGAGATGATTTGGTAAGTCTTCAAAACTATCAAGTGTATTTTTGGTATTATGAGGGTCAATGATTTGTGAGATGGTCATTTCTGAATTTTGGTTGGTGCTGGTGTGTTCATGTGTACACTGCATTAATTCTGAGGATTGCTTAAACAATAAATTGTTTATGTTAGCCACCTTGTATTAGCCACTTTTCTGTTGCTGTGACAGAAAAATTGTTACCAAGGAACTTATGAAAGGAAGAGTTTATTTGAGCTTATTGTTTCAGGGGAATTAGAGTCCATCATGGCATGGAGGCATGGGGCAGGAGGTGCCACATAAGAAGCAGAAAGCAGAGCTTCACATCTTCAATCAGGCACAGGAAGCAGAAGGTGATAGGGGATCCATTAATGCTTAAGAATTCTCTAAGCTCACCACACAACTGAGGAAAATATCCAAATACTTGGAGCCTATGTGGGACATTCTCATTCAAGTCACAATGTGTTATAATGCTAATGTACTATTGTAAATTTTATGGGAAAATGAGATACATTTGAGGCAAACAAGGAACAGAGGCCACGAGAACAGCAATAGGAGGCATGATGAGGTATTGGGTAGAAACCTTGCCTTTGGATTTGGACTTCATCTAGAAATGTTTTGAACATTTTTTCCAGTCCTTACCATTCTTACCTGAAATGAAATAAAATGTCTACCACACAGGATCATCATGAAAAAGAAATCCATATTTATGAAGCACTTGGTACCCTGCCTTCTGCATTTCAAGCTCAAGTCATAATGAATAATACTGTCACATTGGCAATAAAATAGACAAAAAGAGTAAAAACTACCACCATCTGAAGTGTTTCATGATTTGATATTCTCCAAATTAATGTTAAAATGCAAAAATGCTTAAAGAAGACAAGCATCTTAAAGAGAATCAACCTAGATACTGTTTTCCATTTGATCCGGTACATAAATTGGGTTGAGTTCTTCCCAAGCATTTCCCTTGAAGGGGTTTCTTCCACACAGGTACCAGATGGAGAACCATGCTGAAGAACTCTAATGTCCTGTGTGCTTTCTTGGAATAAACAGCATGGTACTCACAATAATCCCTAATATCTAGATGAGCTCAGGGTGGTTAAGTTAAATGTCTAACTTATTCCAATTCTAAATCACTGTGATGAATTGTAAAAGAAATATATCTGTTCCAAAGAAGAATATACAAGCTGTTTGTCCCAAGGATTTTTAATGTAAGCATGACCTTGATACAGATTATAAATGATGGAAATTACATCACCTATTTTATGTAACACAGATATGCTCAATGAATTAGTCAAGTAAATCTCTAAAAATTAGCTTTCTACAAGGTCAGTCCATGTAGTATTATGATTTAAGAAGAATAAGGGCCGGGCATGGTGGCATACGCCTTTAATCCTAGCACTTGGGAGGCAGAGGCAAAGAGATCTCTGTGAGTTCAAGGCCAGCCTGGTCTACAGAGTGAGCTCCAGGCCAACTGGGACTAAAGGGAGACCCTGTCTCAAAAATACTGAAAAAGAAGGAGAAGAAGAAGAAGAAGAAGAAGAAGAAGAAGAAGAAGAAGAAGAAGAAGAAGAAGAAGAAGAAATAATCCTTCAAACAGAAAAATCAACTAATGTCTACATTTAGGAGAATCAATATTAGAAGCAACATTCTTTATTAGATCAGATTTTTGCTACCACCTTCTTTTACTTTTGAAAGAAACAATATGAGCTGAAATGATGGCTCAGTGGTTAAGGGTGTATGTTGCTCTTTCATCAGAGATCAGTTCCCAGAACCACAAGTACCAACTGAAACTCCAGCTCCATGGAACTAATGTCCTATTCAGAGCTCTGCAGGTTCATGTGGCGACATGCAGGAACCCTCACCCAGATGCACATATATGCATGTAATTGAAAATAAAAAAAATGAATTGAAAAATTAGTCATATTTAATATGGAGTCTATTGCCTCAGGATTAATCTGGAAACAATTTAATTTTCCCTTTGCAGTATGCATGAATTCTGTATCCTACTGTGTAACCATAGATCTGCATTTTCTTTAGCAGCGACCATACAAACACAATGACAGCAACACATGTAGGTTTTGTCTCTCTTGTGTCACATGCATGAAACACCATAAAAATTGACAATGCTAAACACTGATGACAATTCAAAGAAGATGAATTAAGTGCCAAAATATGTGGGGGAAAATAGTCATGCATAAAATAGGGGGAAATGTCTGAAGCGATCATGGCAAAGCTTCAGAAGGCATGTCTTAGAGAAAAGGTTTGAGAAAGAGTCATAATCTGGATGAGATAAGTGGATTTCATTTGTCACAACCCTGAGACATGAGTCATTCAGATTAGTGTGAATGATGCTTTAAGTGTTCTAATAGAATGAAAAGATATGGAAGCATTTGATTTAATGCATAGCATCAGTTTTGTCTGCCAAATCCCAAGGAAGACGTATATAAGCCTATCAATCAACATTAGAATCTCTGTGTTCAGCAAATGACATCCAAATCATAAAGCCGTCATCATTTAAAATGCATTTTAAAGTCACTGCTCCACTACCATTTATAATGGGTATATTTTTGGCTCCAATAATTAATCAACTCTGTCATATTTCCTTCCTTTTTTCCTGTTCTCCTGTGACATTCTTCTTTTGTACAAAGCCATTTTTAATTTCCTGTGTGCAGCAACCCAGCTAAGGTGTTCTGTTTTTAAAGTTTCATTTTTGAAGAAACTGTAGATATTTATGAATTTAGAAATCTGAAAATGAATATTCAACTCAGATAGTATCTTGACATGCATGCACTACGATTGATCACAGGACACAATCATTGGGAATATACACTCATGAATGCATCTCAAAAAGGCATTTCTTGGAATGATGGTCCCTGGTACCCAGCCATATCACATTTCTCCACCTCTTCGGGAACCAGTTCATCATATAATTTCTCCTAAACACATTCCAGTACTGTAATTTGCTCCTGCTTTAATCAACGGTGAGATAATATAGAAGCCGCATTAAATGATTCAGAATGGCTTCGTCGGCAGGAAACCCATTAGTCTAACCATATTTTCCCATACGTTTCAGCACCATGTCCTGTCATCTGGAAATAATAGGTACCATAAAATAAATTCTGAAAGCTAAGGGAAAAAATTCTGGGATAGAACAGTTGGTGTTTATTTGGTTGTATCAACTACCACAAATTAATCAAAATGACTTTTTCCTACTCAGTATATTTGAATTAGATTTCTGTATGAACGAATGCTAAAATTTTAGTTAGCCATGAAACATTTACATATTTCCTTTCATCTGATTGGAATTTGCTAAATGTGAAAACGTACTACCATACTAATATGATTGTTTTAATTTCTAGTAAATCAGACAAAAACACAAGAAAGTAAAAAAGAAAAAAGGAAGGAAATTAGGGAGGAAGGAAGGAAGGAAGGAAGGAAGGAAGGAAGGAAGGAAGGAAGGAAGGAAGAAGCAAAATAATGGAAGTGGAATTGGGAAGTTGCAGCTTGAAGACAAGAACTTTACAGCCACTGTTCCACTTCACACACTAGGCTCAGTAATTTGAGTATTCTACTGGATTCATCAAGATATTCAGTAGAAATCATCACTAATTTAATGCCTTAAGGGCAGGGCATAGAGAATTAAAATCTCTGTTTAGAGTTTCTTCATCCACAGAAACTGTCACTCTGCTCAGATTCCTCCCAGTCTGTGGGCTGACAATTCATATGAATGGAGAATGATTTCACTTTCTAAAAATTCGATTCCGTGGAACATTCTCCACTTCTCACAGCCTGGCATCACAGCTCTGAGCAATAGGAGGCTCCCTGGAGCCCAGCAGAGCAGAATTGGTAAAAAGTCTTCAAGGGATCGGATGCTGGGATGGAGAAAGCTAGAGCGGGCTTGTTTATTTTAATTGTAGGGTGTTTTAGTTATCAAGCGGCAGAAGAGCTTTTGATAACACTGAAGGAGTGACTAGATGTTCACTCCTAACAAGGGCTCCATGTTCTCATCCCCCTTTCCCTGAGTTAGCGAGGTCTTTGCAAGGTGATCATAACATGGTTATTAAGCCACACCAAATGCTTCCAGTGTTTTAAATTAAATGCCACAAATTAAAAAATCCTGTTTTATCTGAGTGTTATTTATCAAAATATTTTCATTGAGGATACAGCATATTTTAGTAAAGTCAACACATTGCAATGGTTGACAGTTTTCATTCCATATCTGTGTCTTAAATTTACTATAAATATTAAACAATCCCCCTAAAATCTAAATGGTTAGTAGGGTGCTTGGCCCTCAGGAAATAAACATGTAAGAAGTGATATCCATATGTAGGTGATGGTTAAAAGATTGGAAAAGGAATGGGTAAGTATAGAATGAGAAAAAAATACCCAAATCATTTTATCTCTTAAAATCAAAACCCAGCACTTCATGACACTTGTTATATGCATGCGTGCATTAACAACTTTTGAAATAGTTACTCATACTATTGAGTTATGAAAGAGATATTGCCTCTATTCTCACACTTTATGTGGGCAGAAAAATTAAGCACAGAGAGGTTATTTAACTTTCCCTGAGTCTCAAAGCTGGTAAGTTGCTGCCGTGAGATTTTAACAAATTGTCACCTGCTCCATCTCTTAGACAAAATACTAAGCACCTTTCCATTTGGAGGTGACCTGTGACAATCAGGGATGAAGCTATTGCCATCTGAGAAGTTTCTTTTAAACCAATTTTCAAAATAGCATCTTTGGGTAGCCTAGCAATTACAAGAACCAAAATCATAAGGATCATTTTTCTCTTCATATCCAAGTATAAACCAGAGTGCTGTGTTTTTGCTAATTCTGTCTCATTATCTCCTCTGAGAATATGCTGAAAAGCTTTAGAGGATGAACACAGAGGATGTCGGTCTTCATGAGAATGGAGTTTCCATGCCAATAAAAATGATAAAGAGTGAAGTGTTTTGTTTCAATGTCATTCATTGTCTAAAGCACTCAAGTTCCAAATGTAGGATGCCAGAATTATCTACATGTCTGTCATCTTTCATGATATGAAAGGTAATATAGGTCTTATCTCAAAGTATCCAAGGAAACAAAAGCAGGGGGGAAAGGATAAAGTGCAAGGGGGTGGGCATCCTTAAGATTTTTTTAAAAATGTCCTACCCATACTACAGTTTTTGGGCGACTCTGCCAGAGGAGAAAAACTTAACATCCCCTTTCTCTAAAGCTGGGTTTGTTTAACAAGCCAGGGCTTAAGAAAATGTTATGTTTATTCTGTGAAAACATTTGCTGAAAATAAATTTAACTTGGCTACTATGAATGTTATTCGTGTTTTTGTGTTTTCTTGATTTTTTAGAATTTCGGATGATTTTGTTTTCTTCGGGATAGAGGAAATTACTTTTCATAGTTAATGGTTACATGGACACCTATGCATTTATATATACTAAATAATTATATATTATATATTAAACAGAGTTTAAATAAATAATAGAAAAAATAATTCAGCCTGGTTTGTTTTCTTTTTTTTTTTTTTTGGTCTTTTCAAGACAGGGTCTCCCTGTAGTCCCAGATGTCCTGGAGCTCACTCTGTAGACCAGGCTGGCCTTGAACTCACAAAGATCCGCCTGCCTCTGCCTCCCGAGTGCTAGGATTAAAGGCATGCGCCACCACGCCCGGCCGCCTGGTTTGTTTTCTTGACGAAATCTAAGAACTGCTATGTAAAAGTTTGTGAAAGCTTTAAACCACAGGAAGGCTAATGTTAGATGCTGCAGATCTGCAGAATTAGAATTTCTTCACATCACTGTAGGTCACCTCAGCTCTCCTCAGCCTTCAGTTCTGTGACTCATGCTGCAATTTAAATGCCAGCAATTTCTGATTTGGTGAAAATTTGAAGGCTAGCTAAAAGTTGTTTCTGAGGAGAAGAATGCCTTGTGTCTCTTTCTCCATCTAATATCTGCCATTCTGACCCTGGGTTCTTGAGCATGACAGGCATGCAGCCTGCCAGCAGCACCAGGCTGCTTCCCTCTTTGTCTCAAGATCGTCATGTCGCCTAGAACATGCTCAGACCCAGACTCTTCCACGGGTGACAGAAGAGCTCTAAGGACACATTTTATTTATAAGTGGAACGCCAGGGTAAATCAAAAGGGAATAATGAGTAATGTTCAGTATTTTTGTGTGAATTGTAAGCCATTATTTTACTCCTTTTAATGTTCATAGATGATGTGACCTAAAACGGCAAGCAGGTAGGATGTGAAAGCACAAATTTCATCTCAATCTTATTTGTAGCAATAAAACTTGACTAGAACATTACATACACCTTTAGGGAACTTTAATGGCTCAGCTACTAAATGGCATGTGAGCAAGGTAGGAGAAAGTTCAGAAATCAACAACAGGGCTGGGAACCTGACTCAGTCAATGTTGGCAAGCTTGCAGATCTGAGCTCAGATCTCCAGAACCCATGGAAAAGTTAGGCATGGTGGTATGTAGGTATAACCTAAGTTCTGAGGAATTAGAGACAGGTGGATTTCTGAAGCTCCCTAGCCCGATAACTGGCTGGATTTGTGAGCTCCAGATTTAATGAGCATTTCTCTCTCAAAAACTAAGGCATAGAGCTGTTGAAGAAGACACTGGATGTTGTTGTCTAGTCTTTGTGTGCACATGCCCACAGGGGCATGTGGTCACAAATGTATACCCATATACATACCACACACACACAAACACACACGCACACACACATGCACACATATACATACCCCCACACACAACAATAACAACAAATGTATACACATATCCATACACCCCACACACACAAACACACATGCACATACACACATATTCATACCCCCCACACAACAATAACAACAAATATATACATGTATACATACATTCCACACACACAAACACACACACACACACACACACACACAGAACAATAACAACAACAACAGCAATAAACATGGAACATCACAAGCCTACATCTAAAATCCTGCAGGAGAACAGATTGGGTGTCTGTCCTGTCACACCAGCCACAGCCTGAAGAAGAACATTCAGTTCCTGCCACCCATGTCTTTTCCCCCCAATTTCTTGCTGTCTACTCCAATCTTTCTCACTGAAAAGTCACTTTGAACCTGGAGGCAAGAAGAATTCTTTGTTGCAATCTAGACAGGTCAGCTTCAAGTAGCTCATTCAGACAAGCATGTCATCCAATGTGCGCACGCTCCAGGTGACAGACTGATAAACTCCTAGTTCATCTGGTAACGTCGGATGCAAATGTGTTCAAATGCTGGAAATTCTCTGTATCAAATTCACTCTAGTTGAAGTCTGAAAAGCTCCTTCCCAAACTCAGCTATAATCTAGCTTGAAAATATATATGCAGCATCTCTATGAATATAAATATTTATTAACCAAAGTATTGCTTTCTTTAAAAATAAATTGCCTTTACACATACAAATGTTCTCTATAATTTCTCTGTTGTACAGTATCACCTTGTAGCACTCTCTTTAAGATGATTTAATGTAAAAATTAAGTTTGCTTCCCAAGTTATTCATATATAGTCACCCAAAACAACATGGGTGAATTTGATGAAATCTATGCCTTGACTTCACCCTATAGTCATGTATAATACAACTATCTTCTGGAGACTCATACGCTAAAAAAAGGGGGGGGGATACAGAAAGACATGAAACCTTTTCATCAAACCCCTGCAATTCAAATCTTAAAACAACTATGGGAAAAGATTTGTTTTGTTCCAACAGGACAAAACGTCACCAACTTAACGGCTGAGAAAGAAAAGATACAGGTTGCATTGAGTAGGATGCCCAAAAGTGGCAACGGAAAGGCTGACCTTCTGAACATTCAAAGGAAGAAAGGCCTCAGATTGCCATAAACACGAACCCCTCTGTGGATCCTACATGTAACAACTAGTTATAAATGAGTCCTAATGAAACTTACCTTCTAGTGCCACAAAGGTTCTGATATAAGAGACTTCCTTGCCTTCCCACCCATAGAACAAGGAGAAATATGACAAATGATAAGCGTCCCCAACTGTAAAATTGGAGACAACTATTGTAGAGGTGATCTCTTATAAAACCGGTAAACTGCTTTCTTTAATTGACTATAGACATGGGAACTGTGAAGGGACTACTCTCTGTTCAGAACCAAATATAATACTAGTCCTAGGCTATGCACTCAGACAAAATATATTAATACAGGAGCTCTACATCAGCAATGGATTGTTCTACGGGTGGATGTTGGCCAGGGATCCGGGCCCCACAAAAGGTAAGGGCTCCTTGCCTCTAAGTTGGGATACCTACAGGAGGAGAGGCAATAAGACCCTGCTGCCGAAGACCTGACGTTACATGGGAGGGATGTATTGAGACCACACATGCAAGTGTACAGATGCCTCTGGAATGCCAGAGAGTGTACCAAGGCCATCTAAACAATAAAGCAAATATGGGTCTCCTTGAGTCAAGCAAGACTCCACGTCAGCACCAGATAACCTCACCTGCCGGAAATACTGGTGCAGCAGAGGCAGCCATGTGCCTGTATATCCAAATCTACTTGGCTATTGGCCTCTCCCCTTGAGAAATAACCCATGGCTGATGCCACAAGCTTACATCCTCTACAGGTAGATGTTATAAGCCACAGTAAAGACCCTGTCATATTTACAGGGGGGAAAATTGTAATTCATGGATTAACATATATCCAAACATGTGTCATGCTAAAGTAACCTACCATAACCATTAGTCCTGCTTAAATACCTATATATCTAATTTGCTTGTTCTTCATTAGTAGGATTGAAAGGTTTATCCTGGACAAACTGTCAGCCCATGAAAGGAACAGCCAGAACTGACCAGAGTCCAAGTCAACAGCTCCAGAGAGTGGACTTTTACCTCTCATCCACCTGGTCCCCTTTTCTAAGCCTAGGGAACACCTGGAAGAGGGGGCGTGGTAGAATGTAAGGGCTGCGATTGGGGTGAATGGTGAAACTACAGCAATGTAGTCTGGACACTCATTGATCAACTTGATTGAACAAAAAACCTGTCACCCCCCACTGGATGGTGGGGCTGTAGGTGTTTGGGCACAACAGCCTGCAGATAGGTTTTGCATGAAGGATGCTGTACTCATGGATTATCACTTATAGCTAAAATGAAAAAAAAAAAACGAGAGAGAAGAGGCAGGACAGTCATGGCAGAAATGCATGATCTGGGATGGGGTGGGGGTGGGGGGAGGGAAGGGAAATAAGCCTGAACTGAATTGGAAAAAATGTATGAAATGCACAAAGCATCAATAAAAATTAATTAAAAAAAAAAAAATAAATAAATAAATTGCCTTATTCTTTGAGAGAAAGAGATTGTAATCAGATCTGTCTTTGCCTTCTGCCTTTGCCCTGGGATTTTAAAAACCACCCTGCTACACTTTCAATTCAGGCTTAGAAATCAAGTCTATGAGACTCTGGGAATTGCAAAATGATCATTTTACCAATAAAAATGGTCTTGAGTGATCACAACAGTATGTTTTTATAAACTGAACTTAAGTCAGAGATAAGATTCTTGCTCCATGTGCATTCTTATGCAAAATATTTCCTTGCAAAGATGAGGGGAGATATCCTAAAAGCCATGGCTGCACCCATCTTCCCAGATTTTCCTGGTATTATCTACTTATTCAAATAATTGGATATTTTTCAAACTATAATTTGTCCTATATTTTATATCCATCATGCTTGCAGGTTGATGTGGTGGGTTCTGACCTAGATATGATCCAAACAATTCCTCACAGAGAAGAGATCCACTTCTGTGATGGACTTTAGGTCTGATGAGATTTTTTGACTCTAAAGAACAGTAAAAGAATAAACAGACAAGGAGAAACTTGTCCAGGTGTCCACGAAAAGGACTGACTTATTCAGGTTGGGTGTATCACTGACTGGACATGGAAGAGCCCAGAGCCACCCTCAAACCCCACCTGTGCTCAACGGTGCTCACATGATATTCTCTTGCTCAGTGGAGAAGTGCTGTTAGGCTAGCAACAAGGACACCAATACCAAAGCAGCTTGTTTGAATCATGCTCGTCAACAGGTCCCAAGGCTGGTGGATAATTACAGGAAATAGCTATAAAATGGTTCTCATTTACAAATGAGAAAGTCCTCCCTCTCCTCTAGCCCACATCAGAAAGAAACCAGCCTAAGCCCCCCACACAGCCTTTCTTCTCCCATTTTCAGCTACATGGATAACCCTCCCTCCCTCAAGATACTAGTCTTTATTTCATCCCTCAGAAGCCTTGGTGATTCGGACCCAGTCTCCCTGGCTTGCTGCGCTGCTCCTTTTCACAGTTCCATTCGCCCTACTGTATCTCATTTCCCTCCCCCTGGAGCTGTGATAGTTCCCTGCATTTCGTCCCCAACATGTTTCAGCCATGTGAGAACAGGGACTATGTCTACACGCCCTTTCCTCTGTGTCTAAGATCCTGGCAAAAAGTAGACAATTAGCAAATATTTTTTCAATGCATGAATGAAATACTCATCCGGCTTTAATTAAGGAATAACTTGCTGGAAGGCCTGTTTTTCTTTTCTTCTTAATATGGGAAATTATACTGAAACTTTTCCAGACCTGTTGTACTCAGCGGCCCTCCAAGCAGTTTTCTGGGATGTGTTAAGCAGAGATTCCTTGATATAGCATTCTCCTCAATTTGCTGCCTGAGCCATGAACTGCAGACCTGACAGGATTGTATCTTGAACTCAGTTCAGACTGCAGCCGTGCTTCATTTTATACAGAACTCTGCGGAGATGACACAGCACTCCTGTAGTTACTTTACGCTGGAGATGAAAGTAAGTCACACTAAAAACTACCACCGCTGGTAGACAGCTGGCAAATGACTGAGACTAGCTGTTGAGGTCAGAGGACCTGGTCATCCTCTTATGAAATGTCCCAAGACTTAGGACAAGTGGTCAGGCCAGTAAAATAATGTTCTCTGTTATCTTGAGGTGTAAAACTTCTCTCTTCTCTGATACTCCTTTTCTTCCTTTATAAAGTATCAGTAATTCAACACTTGCAGAGTCATCATAAGGATACTAAGAACAGTAAGTATGTCAATATTCATATATATTTATTACTACATCATGCATATGTATTAAAATTATATATTATCTATGCACATATGCATATAATGTGAATTTTCACAGTAACAAACTTCATCATGGATGAAGAAATAAACTTAAGATGTTCCCTAACAATTTTCCTCTACTGTTTCCTATCGGGTATTGCTACCAGATGAGGAAATTAATGAATTATGAGAACTGTAAAAGAAGAAGGGCAATTGAGCAGAATTTGTACAAGTTTTCAAGTTCAGACAAGAACTGTGTAATGAATGGGAATGAAGGTTTTCTGGAGGGACCTACTGGACTCCATTGAGAAATGGGCTTCTGAGACCAGGTGGGGAGCATGTCTGGATTAGATGGTCCAACTCATGGCTCCTACTCAAAGAACCAGAAAGGGTGCATAAAGAAAAAGTAAAATACTAGGAAGATTTTAGGAGCAAAGTGAAAGCACAAGTTTTCTTGGGATACACTGCCCAGAGAGACCACAGAACTTTGACGTAGACAATACCTGATGGCTCCAGTTACTCTTTGAGGCTTCCTTTTTATGGAGTCCAACAGAAGTAGAAGCTGCTCTCCAGGGTGTACTTTGAGTGGTTCTCTGTCTTGAGTCACAGGCAGGTTGTGTATGCTTTTTTCTACTGTGTATGTCCTTTGCCATGATACACCTGATTTTAGTCACATATATGCTCATTTCATATAGGCATCTCTCTCATTTTACTTTCAGAGGACATGATTCACCTTATTGATCATGTATCCAAAATCTTTCTAGGCCTAATTGGTGTCCCTATTGACAATCCAGATATATACCCCAACATGTTTGAATAGAAACAGGATGTTAAACAGAGGTTGCTGAAGGAATTAACATATTTCTATGGTTTTAAATAGGGTGTACATATATACTACTCCTGGCCATATACCCAAAGGACTCATCCTATAGCAGAGATACATGCACAACCATATTTATTGCAGCTCTTTTCACAATATTGAAGAACTGAAGTAACCCAACTGTCCCTCAGTTGATGAATGGATAATGAAAATGTGGTACATCTACACAATGCAGTTCTAATCAGCAGTAAAGAAAGATGACATCATGAAATTTGCAAGGAAATGGAAGGAACTAGAAGCTGGTATGCTAAGTGAAGTAACAAGTCTCAGGAAAACAAAGGACATATGGTGTCCCTCATTTGAGGATCCTAACACCAAATCCTTATATGTAAGTCAAGTTGAGTGGTCAGTAAACATAATGTTATATTAACTGATATCATCAAAGATTCAGCTTGAAGTACATGTCTCTATTTTCCTCAGCTCTAAGACTTATTATAACATCCATCAGTTTGCTATGTAATTTAGGAGTTTAAAGTTATATTTCTTTTTACCTGCATGCAAATTTATGGTCAAACTGAGAATCCCTAAATGTGTTTTAGAGTTCATCTGTAGTTTACTTTCAGGCGTCATAAACTTGATATTTTTATGGAGTATAAGAAGAAAAAGCTAAGAGTAGAATCATGAACATCAGAGGTGGGGATGAAACTGGTCACAGCAGTTATATAGAGCCTCCCTTGGTGTATGATTTTATATTAGGAAGAATATATATGTTGCATGAATTTCAAAAGCATCAAAGAAAGAACTGTGGAAATTTTAACTACAAAGAAGTTATACATGTTTAACGGCATAGACATGGTCAGAAGATTTAAGCTTGAAAAATGTATATATGCATGAAACATCATGTGACCCTTGTAATATGTGTAACTTTGCATTTGTATATGTCAGCCAAAATAAATTTAATTAAAAAAAAAGAAATGAGGTGTTATAGAGAGGTTGCTAAAGGAATTAACATATTTCTATGGTTTTAAGTAAGGTGTCCATACATGTTGGCGCAGGTGGGAAACTCAGATTGCCATCAGGTTGCTAGATCCACTGATATTGAAAAAACATGTTTATTTGTCCAAGCAACATTGAGTAATAACAGGGCACTAAATTCCTCTTATGTTTTCCATCTTCAAAATGACCAAACCATTGATAGAAGAAAAATATTGCACAGAAAAGTAGGTATTGGGAAGGGCGGGCCCTTGGGATGCGTAGACAAGGAATGAGTGTAGACAAGGAGAATGAATGGTATCTACTCTATGAAAGCTGATGTAAACTCTGGAAAAAATGATGAGCATGGGAGAAGAGAAACCAGAGATAAATGCCTTCTAGGGAATGAATTACATCAAAATTTACAGTGAAGGTCAGGCATCATGGCACACGCTTTCATCACTGAACTGGGGAAGTGGAGGCAGTAGATCTCTGTGAAAACAATGCCAGCCTGGTCTATTAGTGAGCACCAGGCCCTGATCTATTAGTGAGCACCAGGCCCTGATCTATTAGTGAGCACCAGGCCCTTTGTGACTGCAGGGAGACCCTGTCTCAATAAACAAAACAGACATTAAAAGCTCCAAATTTACAGAGGGCTACGAGTGACCAAATTCCTAGTCAGAGCTCAAATATTTGAGTATGCATGTGTTCATCTTCAGGAATACTCTTGATTTGGAAGCAACTACTGTGGAACACAAGATGTAATCTCTGATTTGATATTCTTGCTGCTGAAAATCCAAGACTGAACAGAAGGGTTGGGCTTCTTACAGGACCAAAGAAAATGAGAGGAAATGCCCATGACGTCATCTCCCTGCCCATAGCCCTTCAGCCAGCAATTCAGGATTCCATTCTTTTTCTTTTTTAAAATTAATTATCTAATTATTTTTGAAATTTAAAAAAAAGAATTTTGTGTATTTCATACAGAACATGTCAATCAACCTTAACCTTAATCATATTTACAGTTCCTCCCATAACGTTAATCATATTTACAATTCCTCCAATAACCTCCCAGTGGAGTTCATATGCTCTGTAATTTGTGTTAATGTCCTTGTGTCAATTTAGTGTCCTCAGACATTCCTCAGTGCAAGTTCATCCACTGAGTTCTAACCAGCTTATCTAGGTTCCTTCATGTTAGAAAGATCAGCAATTCCTCAACCTACAGTAATCAATTGCCAATAATTTTTCAGCTAGGATTGGAATCTGCTATTTCTCCAGTTCTATGACAGGATTTGTCTGCTTGAGTTTGCATGGGCCTTGTGCATGCTGACACCATTGCCGTAGGTTCATAGGAACAGGGTCTCAGTTGCTGGTAGGACTCTATTTCCATATGGTCATACACCTCCTCCCTGGCTTTTACAATCTTTTGGTCAGTCTTCTGCAGTGGTCCCTGAGCCCCAAATGGGTAAGCATTAATACAAAATTCCTATCTAAGGACCAGCATTTGGCATGCACTTAATCTCTACGCTTCAGCCATTTGTGATCTTTTGTTTTCTGGGCCCCTGTTGCATGAGGGAGCTTCATTAAAGAGAATAGAGATATTCATTAGTGTCCTCTTTACCATTTATTCTATGCTGTGTGAGCCTCAGATGTATGGGTTACATTGTAGACATCAATAGACTAAGTTCCGCAGGCTAAAGACACAGACTAGTTGAATGTATTAAGACAGCTAAATCCATCATTGTCTTGTTATGTATTTATCTGATTCCTAAATTGCTGCAGTGAAAAGATGAGAAAACATTCTTTGAGGCAAGAGAAAACAGGTTTTTATTTAATGTTATCTAATATAAGTAAACATAAAAACATAGATTTCTGCTTATAGAGACTCATTATTACATCGTAACTCTTTAGAGTCAGTGTTGCTGCACCTTAGAGTGAAGAATGTCATTTTGAAACAGGACTTTAAACCTGAAGAGCAGTTTCATTTGAAGATTGGATAGAAGGCATTAGGAGTTCACACACTGTGTGCTAAATTGTTCTTGATTTATGATAAGAGAATAGGCCTGAATGGCATATGACAATAAGAGTCTGTTCTCTTGCCCACTTTGTGCACTATGGGACCACAGCGGAACCCCATTTATTAATGCCTGTTACTACTAGGAGATTCAGTCTTGACCTTAGGGCCTATCCTATATTTTCTCCTATTAACAATTAAGCTTATTTTTCCTTTTTACTATTTTCTCTAAGGCAGTGCTAACCATTCCAATTATCTACCATGTAAAAGGGGATGTGTAACCTTTAACTAAAAGAGATCTATCACTATGGTGACACTAAGTCATTTAAAGTGGAATTTTACCTCGGAAGCCCTGTTTAGACTGTCAGCTTCTCTGGTATCTGCCATCACTGTTGCAGGAATACAGACTACCTTTGTAAGCACAATGCAAACCATCCCTGACCTTGATGCTTACAAAGAGTGCTGAGCACCATCTCTGCCACAGCTCCAATTTGGGTCTGTGGTATTGCCCAAACATCCATGTGATGAAAGCTTGTTTTCAGGCTATGGACATAGTGGGAGGGAGGCAGACTTTACGAGGTGAGTCAAACTGGAAGGAACATTAAGTCATTGGAAGGAGTCCCTTTGAAGAATGTATCAGGACCTCAGATACATCCTGTCTCTAGCTGTTTGCTTTCTGGCTGTCAGGACATGAACAGTACATCCACCCTGCTGTACTGCTTCAGCAACTGCTCAAAGAAGCATGACCAATCTACTATCAGCTGAAACCTTCTAAATCATGAGTTATCAGAGCCATGAACCTGTGACTAGATGAGTAGGAAGGAATAGGAAAGAACCTACTACTGTAATCCAGCTAAAGAGCCATGGTATTAAAATGATTCTTTTTATTTATTGATGCTTTGTGTATTTCATACATCATTTTCCAATTCAGTTCAGTCATATATCCCCTTCCCTTCCCCCACCCAACCCCTATCCATCCCAGATCATGCATTCTGCCATAATTTTTCTGCATCTTTCTCTGTTTTTTTGTTTTGTTTTGTTTTCGTTTTTTTTAACAATAAGTGATAATTTGTGAGTACAAGCATTCTTCATGTAAAACCAATTTGCGAGCAGTTGTGCCCAAACCCACACAGCTCATGGGTTCCACCATCCAGCAGGGGGGGATTGTATGTTCAATCAAGTTGATCAAATGAGTGTCCAGACTATATTGTTGTAGTTTCACCATTCACCCCAATCGCAGCCCTTACATTCTACCACGCCCTCTCTTCCGCAGATTGTTCCCTAGGCTTAGAAAAGGGGGCACAGGAGGATGAGAAGCAAAACAGTATACTTTCTCTGGAGCTGTTGTCTTGGTCCCTAGTCATTTCTGGCTGTTTTCTTTCATGGGCTGCCAGCTTGTCCAGGCATAACCTTTCAATCCTACTAATGAAGCACATGCAATTAGATATATAGGTACGTAAACAGTATAAGATATAGCCTTTCAATCCTACAAATGAAGCACAAGCAATTAGATATATAGGATTTAAACAGTACTAATTTTTATGGTAGGTTACCTTGTTATAGACACAGATGTTTGGATGGTATGTTAATCCATGAATTACATTTTCTTCTGTTAAGTATGACAGGTCTTCATGTGGTTTATAACATCTCCTAACCATTAGAGGATGTAAGCTTGTGGCATCAGCCATGGCTTATTCCTCCAAGGAGAGAGCTAATAACCAATTAGATTTGGGATATACAGACATATGGCTGTCACTGCTGCACAGTATTTCTAGGCAGATGATGTTTAGTTGGTGCTGACAGAGGAGTCTTGCTTGACTCAAGAAGACCTATATTTGCTTTATTGGTTTAGTGGTCTTTGGTGACACTCTCTGGCATTCCAGAGACCATCTGTATACTTGCAAGGGGCGTCTCCATACATCTTTCCCATGTTTATATCAGGTCTTCAACAGCAGGGCCTTACACCTCTCCTCCTGCAGATATCCCAGTTTGGAGGCAAGGAGCCTTTACCTTTTGTGGGGGCTTGGATCCCCTGGCCAACATCTCCTTGGTAGAATAATCCATTGTTGATGTCAAAGCTCTTGTATTAATATATTTTGCTCATTAAACTCAAAAGCTTCTGTACATCAAAGGGAAACAATAAAGGAAGTGAAGAGAAAACCACAGAATGGGAGGAAACTTCACAGAGCAAATACATCCGACAAAGCATTATTTCCAGAATATACAAGCTACCAAAAAACAAAGAAGAAAGAAAACAAATGATCACTCAGAAGATGGAGCAAAGATCTGAACAGAGACTTCCACGAGGAGGAATTAGAGATGGCTGAGAGACACCTTAAGAAGTGTTCAACATCGCTAATAATTAAGGAAATGCAAATTAAAACCATTTTTTTTTTACTCCAGTAAGACTGGCTTGCTCATTAAACCAAAAGCTTCTGTACATCAAAGGAACAATAAAGGAATGAAGAGAAAACCCACAGAATGGGAGGAAACCTTCACAGCAGATACATCTGACAAAGCATTAATTTCCAGAGTAATACAAACTACTCAAAAAACAAAGAAGAAAGAAAACAAATGAATCACTCAGAAGATGGAGCAAAGATCGGAACAGAGACTTCACAGAGGAGGAATTAGAGATGGCTGAGAAACACCTTAAGAAGTGTTCAACATCGCAATAATTAAGGAAATGCAAATTAAAACAACCGTAAGATACCATCTTACTCAGTAAGACTGTCTGCTCATTAAACTCAAAAGCTTCTGTACATCAAAGGAAACAATAAAGAAGTGAGAGAAAACCCACAGAATGGGAGGAAACCTTCAACGCAGATACATCTGACAAAGCATTAATTTCCAGAGTATACAACTACTCAAAAAACAAGAAGAAAGAAACAAATGAATCACTCAGAAGATGAGCAAAGACTGAACAGAACTTCACAGAGGAGGAATTAGAGATGGCTGAGAAACACCTTAAGAAGTGTTCAACATCGCTAATATTAAGATGCAATTAAAACCACCTTAAGATACTACTCCAATGACTGGCTAGGATCAAGAAAAAATGAGCCAAGTGCTGGAGAGGGTGTGGGGAAAGGGGAACACTCAGCCATTGCTAGTGGGAATGTAAACTTGTGCAGCCACTATGGAAAACAGTGTGGGAAAACCCTTAGAAGACTCAAATGTTCCTGCATTTGCCCAGTCCCCTACCACCCTGGTTATATACCACAAGACTCATCTTACTGCAGAGATACACACACAGCTATATTTATTGCCGCTTTGCCACAGTATCAAAAAACTGGAATCAACCCAATGCCCCTCAACTGACGAGTGGAGAGAAAATGTGGTACATGTACACAATGGAAGTCTATGCAGCAGTAAGAAAGACAAATCAAATTAATTTGCAGGTAAATGGGTGGACCTAGATGACATCATGTTAAGTGAAGTAACACAGTCCTAAAATGATTCTTAATGACTTATTGTCAGACACATATACTAACACATCTCACAGTTCTCATCAAAGAAACTGCTTCTCTTGGCTCCCAGAAATTAGTACAGAGACCCTCAAAAGGTCAACATGAAGAAAATAAGACACTGTGAAGTATTCAGA
The DNA here is from genome assembly GCA_009823505.1 of Rhizomys pruinosus. NCBI lineage: Eukaryota > Metazoa > Chordata > Mammalia > Rodentia > Spalacidae > Rhizomys > Rhizomys pruinosus. The sequence continues at coordinate 5,601,691 of VZQC01003012.1, read as the reverse complement.
AATTAGGGGAACACCTATATAACACTCTCTTCTCCCAAGCCTGAGGGATCATTGAGAAGGAGAGGGGTGGACAAAGAAAACACAGCTGTAGGGCTGGAGAGATGGCCTAGCGGTTAAGAGCGCCGACCGCTCTTGCAGAGGACCCGGGTTCGATCCCCAGCACCCACATGGCGGCTGAGAACCGTCTGAAACTCCAACTCCAGGAGAACTCCAGCTCCAGGGGAATCCGACGCCCACTTCTGACCTCCGCGGCATTGCACGACACGGGTGCACAGACCTGCATGCAGACAATACATTCGTACACATACAGAAATAAATAAAATTAATAATAAAAAAAAAGAAAAGAAAACACAGCTGTAGCTCCACAACTGCTAGAAATTGATAGTGAGGGAGAGAGAATTATATTTTTAACAGTGTGAGGCCACAGAATGGCCCCACACCCAAGAGCATTTGGGGTACACAAATTAGACTCTATAGGCCTTATAAAATAAAGCACACAAAGTCAGCAGGGGTTAGGGAACTAGGGTATATCTGAGCGAGAAGATGGAGGAGGCTGAATATGATTAAATTCATTGTATAGAATTCTTGAACCAATGGAAATACTATATAAAAAATCATGAAACAAAATATAGCCTTTTACTTCTTAAATAATCTCAGTATTTCATGACAGTAATAGAAAGCTAAAGAACTCAGTGTTTGATTTAGTTTGTGTGGACATACTCTAATGTTTCTACATTTGAGGAAGGCTGTAACTCAAAATGTCCTACAGCCCTGGTCAGTCCAAACACATAATTGCTTCTACAATTCTATCCAGTTAACTGGAACAGGAGCAAATCAGGAGAGGTCTAGCATGCCTTGCTGTTACCTCACAAGGAACGCCCTTTAAAATGTGTAATAGGAAGTAGAAAAGCTGAGATGATGAGATTTATTCTCTGTTGTTTATTTTTTTGGTAAAACACCTACCGCATAATTCCATACTTAAATGTAAAACATCATATCCCACACACTTTGTATACAAGAACCTGTATTTGTTAAGTCTGAATTACCTAAAAAAGCAAAATGCTACTCAATTGTATTAGATTAATTGATGTCCAAAATTACTCTTTAACATAAGTTAGGTTTGCTATTTGAGACACCACATGTCAGAAATTAAACAACCAATCCAAACCCAAGGTGTTAAGTGATACAGTCCATTTAATTAAACATTGCCTTTGAGAAAGGAAGGTTATCTACTCTTGCAAAGTATCTGGGTACTCTTGTCTTAAGAACTAACAGCATGCTTACCACTGCCCCTTCAAATAAGAAGCTACCATGGTCTCTTTTGATCAAAGGAATGCTTCAGAACCCCATGGTGTTTACAGTGCCTTGCTCTGAGATGTGAAACCACAAACTAGTTGCTTTGGGTAATTAAAGATATTTTGCACCATCTGAATGCATCAATAGCGAGTATGCTGAGTAAATTTCAAGTAATTACATCTGCCAATCCGAAAAGCCTTTTAAAGTTCAGTTATCTAACATATCCAATTACTGTATTTCTTAGTGTATCTTTAGAAAATTCTAAAATAGTTAAGACCACACAGTCAGTTTTCTCCAAAAGGATAAGTAAGTGGACATTCATTGGAAAACTGCTTCATTCTTCTATATCCTGGAGTGGAATCAAAGATATAAAGGTTAAGTGTCCATAGTTCCCATTTCTTTCAAGATATCAAACAGATAATTCAGGGAAACATAAATGAAAGCCAAGTATTATTCCATCCTGCTGTAGTATGCTAAGTTTAATTGTAATATATTATAAGAATTTTATATTACATGGAGTAAAATGTCTGCGGAAATACTGTTTTTATACCTATTGACAACCTAACATTCAAGATATTTTTAAAAGAGCTGTAGTCTTGAAAATAAAGTGTCCTCATAAATCTGCCACATATATTTTGCTATAACAAACCATTTTATTTCACAAAGGGAAAAAGAATATCAACATTAAGCCATACTTCTTTCAATACTTTCCTCATAAGATTTAGTAGGGAAAATTTCCCTGCAGATTATCACTTTAAAATTTACTAGCAAATAAGCTAGATATATAAATATCTCAAGTAAAAAAATGATGTTTTATAAATTAACTTCTCAAGCAAAAGCCCTCAATGAATTTGCCTTTATAAGTAAACCTTATCACTCATGATATGACTTATAATCAGAGAATTTATAAACTAAGTCTAACTAAAAATTCTGTAATTTCTACAAAAGCAAGCAAATCAATTGTTAATCATATCTAAAAGCATTTGAGGTGTCCATCACTGTCTAATCTTTGCAATACACCCACACCTCCCAAACACATGTGTGTTTATGTGCACACAAACACACATACACACACACACACACACATACATACACACACACACACTCAAAGGTGATCTTGCTCCAAAAACAATACTTTTATCTAATCCTCAGAATGTTGAATAATGTAAAGACATATCGCTCTGCATAGGAATCCATTCACCTTCAACTTCAACAAAGCCTACATAGTCCCTAGTTCTTTGATTACATAAAAATATTCTATGAATATCAAAAAGTCACAGACAAATTATTATCATTCTAGCTCAAGAGTGCCAGTTAATTAAGCAATTAAGCCACATAAATTTTTGCAAAATATTTATAAGCTACAACTCTCTTCAAAGTGAAGGGAAAAGGTCATTGTCACATTTAGAACTTCAGTCAGGAATACAAGGTGGCAAACAGCTGAAGAATGCCCCAGAATTCAATTGCAGACCATTTTAGTCAATCTACTTTCATTCTTTTTCCCTTTCTAGAGCACCCTACATTCCCACATTCTAAATCATACATTCCCGACATTATCAACAAACAAGTGGTGTGTGTGTGTGTGTGTGTGTGTGTGTGTGTGTCCTCAACATGGAAAAACCAAGCTCTACAAAAGAAAAAGGGTCATGATTAGTCAATGACTTAGCTCTATGAGGTTTGACTTGAGCAGAAGAGACAAGAGGCAAAAATGCAATGCTGCCAAATACACTGATAGTTTAAAATAATTGGTTTTCAAAAGATCCCTAATTTCCCCTAAAACCTCTGTCTAATTGTTACAATTCTGATCAATGTCCAGCCTGCAGGCTTCCAGAAAGGGACACAGAATGAAATTTAGCTCAAAAGAAATTAGTTCTGCAAGCGAATTTGGGGATTTTAGTTAAGGATACCCAGTTTCTAAGGCTGACCTTGAAGCAACATCTCTGCTGGCTACTTTCATAGAGCTAGGAGGTACTATGCATGCTTCTGACAGAGAAAGACTGTCATCAGGCTTGCCCAGCTGTGAACCCTGCAAGCTCCCATGGAGAATACCTTGGCAAAACATGACTACTAAGGCAGCAGTGGCACAACTGGTATGGAGGCAAGCAATCTCCTAATTGGATTTAAGGCCTGCTTCACAACAGGGAGTCCATGAGTCAGTTTAACAATAGAAGGCTCTTTTCTATGGCCTGGGTTTCCTTCTACTGTTAAACTGACTCATGGTAATGTTTTTGTTATACCCATATATCAACATATCTCTCAACTCTCACTAAAGAAGGTTCTTCTTGTCGCAGGTGGTGACTGAGTGCTCAGCCTTGAAGAGGACATCAATATCACACCTCTTTCTAAGATTCAGCAACCATTAAGGAAGAGGGGAATAAACCTTGTAGGGGCCAGAAGTAGTTGTCTGGAGGCAACGGGGTAGTTGCACATATGGACTCACAGTTCATAACACCATGCATAACCTGAACAAACAAAGCTTCACAGGAACTCAGCATGGACAGGTGGGGGTGGCAGTAATTCCCTGCATAGCAGGGAATCTATTGGAAACTGAGAAATTCAGGGTGAGGGAGAGTCAGCTTTCCTTCTGGTGCAATGCCTGGTGGAACAGATTCCAGAGAATTGACCCACATCCAGGATCACAATGGAAGTATGGAGTGGAATCAAAGGCCTTTAGAAAGGTAAAAAGTTTGTAAAATAAATAAATCTAAATTTTAAAAAGAATAGGACAGATAAGAGAAGAGGACATGAAATCGTGGGTAGTAGAGAGGCAGTTTTAACATGAACAAAAATATTGTATGACATTCTGGACTCAATATTTTTTTTTAAAAAAGGTGAAAAATAAAACAAAAAAGTAAAAGTAAAAGAAAAACTACTTTTTGGCTCTCATTACCCCTAAACATATTCCGTATGAACCATGGGTATGAAAACCCACACATATTTAATGCATTTATAATTAGAGAGAGGAAAAAAGACAAGAGAGCTACTGATATCTTAATTTTCTGATGGCATATTTGAGGCTCGGTTGACATTCAGAGACACAGCCAAGGTTAATCAACCAGGTTTTACAGAATCAACCTAAGAGACGTTTGACTCCAGTCTAATTGCAGAATGAGTGTTTAGACAATTTTGGAGGAATTTTTGGTTTTCTTTTTTGGAGAAGGGGGGAGTTTGCAGAGGGGTCATCTAAGTCCTCAGCAGTATGTGTTCTATACCCAATTGCTTATGAAATTTGAGATATTAAAGCAACTTTAGCAAAGAAAGACCCAGAGCATTGTTTAACTAATATTTTAACTCCAACCTTGCTTAATTTTCTCTCACTTCTCACATATTTTTAAATTGAAATTGCTGACCATTTTACAAGAAATAATGGTGCAGAGATTTTTCTGAATAGCTGCTCATTTCAGGAAAAATAGGAGAAGCCACCAGCACATTCCAGAATCCTGCTTTGACTCTTTGTGCACTGGCTTACTTGATAATTACAACCATTCTACTAGCGTATGATTATCTTCATTATGAAGAGGTTGAAGCCAATCATGAAATTACCAATGTTACTCAATGCATACAAATTATACATTAGCAAACAAGAATTTAAATCCAGGGTATGGACTACATACATCTTTCTGTAGGAAGCTTCTCTTTTTATGCCAAGCAGAGACCACGGGGCCCTGCTAAGGGGAATGGGGACACACCGGACCACTTTGCAGATGCTGTGGGGACCTGGCCCCTCGGCGCAGAGACCAGCAGGCTGCTTCCCGCAGCCCAACCTAAGTGGTAACTCCAACTTGGGCTCTTAGCCTGGACCCACAAGACACGTGTTCCACTCTTGGCCGTGACTTCCCACCTGCCCAGAGCCGGGACAGGAATTTCACTCACAACACCAGCTACCGAGGTTGGTGGTCCGCAAAGGGAATCTCTTCCCAGTCCACTGGCCACCCGAACGAAACTCAATCCTACCTTAGCCTGTATGCGCGCAATAATTAATAAAAATATCAGACGGGAACTCCGTGATGATGTTAATTGGAATTCCATTTACTAGTTGCCACAGCTTACTTTTATAAACCAAACGATGTCGGTTCCCAGGACCAATCATGAGCCCCCCAACTCCGCACCACTGCACACCTTGCTCCACCCCTCACGGCGCACCCAGGTCATGCTGCTTGCTCCTCCTTGGGGCGGAGCCAGACTCTTGGCCATGCGGTGCTAATTGGAAATCCAGCCCGCAATTCAAGCTGGGTTTCCCACAACTTTCCAAATGCATTAGAAAAGTAAGAAGACAGGAATATGACATGTAAAAATACTCTCGAATTTTCATACCTTCTACTACTACACAAAAATGGATTTATTGGAGTATTTGAAATGTGATGTTTATAACATAAATATAGGATAAGAATTTTATACAAACTTTAACTCTGATACAAAGAATGCTTAGAAATATTCTCTCTATGATTTTGGAAATTTATTATTTAAATCCAGAATAATCAGAAATCAAGTCTCAGAAAACTTCAACCTACTCCACTAGAAATCAAGAAAGATAATTCCAACTGTTTCTTTAGAGATTTGAATAGGGTAAGTAAATAATAAAAATACTCACATGACTTCACACTCATGTAAAGAAAATATCAGCCACTTAAGGGAGTATGAAGAGAGTAAAAGGAAACGTGCCTGGGTTCAGCATCCCCCACAATGAGAAGGAAGACACAAGTCAAAGACGCTCTGTCACTGTTTCAGGCAGCCACTCAAACTTGAAAATTTAATCAGTTACTAACAACAATTGTCATTCCATTCGGCTACTATATATTGCAAAGTTCATGATGTCATCTTTCTTTACCGCTGAATAGTACTCCATTGTGTAGATGTACCACATTTTGGTCATCCACTCATCTGTTGAGGGGCATTTGGGTTGGTTCCAGCTCTTTGCTATTGTGAAGAGAGTTGCAATAAACATGGATGTGCATGTATTTTTGCAGTAGGATGAGTCTTGTGGGTATACACCCAGGAGTGGTATGACTGGGTCAGGTGGTAGACTCATTTTGAGTCTTTTTTTTATTTTATTTTAAGTTGAACTTTAGAGTACACATAGCATCAAAGTAACATAAATTAAACTTGCAATACTGAAAAAAGCATTAAAATACAGTGATGCTTTAACATGGAAATTCCATTTTTTTCTCCAACTTGTCATTTTGAGTCTTTTAAGGGTTCTCCACACTGCCTTCCATAATGGTTGTACAAGTTTACATTCCCACCAGCAGTGGATTAGTATCTCCCTTTCCCCACAACCTCTCCAGTATTTGGTGTCTTTTGTTTTCTTGATCTTAGCCAGTCTTATCAGAGTGAGATGATATCTGAGAGTGGTTTTAATTTGCATTTCCTTAATTATTAATGATGTTGAACACCTTTTAAGATGTTTCTCAGCCATCTTTAATTCATTACTGGTGAAGTCTCTGTTCAGCTCTTTACTCCATCTTTTGAGTATGTCATTTGTTTTCTTACTTCTTAGTTTTTTGAATACTCTATATATTCTGGATGTTAATTGTCTATCAGATGTATCACTGGTAAAGATTTCCTTCCACTCTGTGAGTTTTATCTTCACTTCCTTGATTGTTTCTTTCACTATACAGAAGCTTTTGCAGGTAAATGGATGGAACTCAAAGCCATTATGCTAAGTGAAGTAATACAGTCCCAGAAAAACAAATAGCAAATGGTTTCCCTCAATTGTGGATGCTAACACCAAACCCCCAGTTGAAAAGCAAGCTAAATAACAGTATTGTTATATTTCTTTTTAACTGAAAGCAACATGTTGTTACAATGTAAATCTCTTAACTGGCTCTAGGATCAACTCACCACTTATATTCAGACTCAGTAATTACTGTATATGGGTGGAAGTTACACGTTCATATTTTAGAGTAATATAAAATTAAATGGGGAAAATGTGAATTCCTAAACATAAAAAAGACTGAGAGAAAGATGCAGGACATTTATGGCAGAATGCCTGATCTGGTTTTGGGTGGAGGGAAGGGAAAGGGGAATATGTCTAAACTGAGCTGAAAAGTGATGTCTGAAATACACAAAACATCAATAGAAGCATTATATTAAAAAAAGAACTTACCTTCAGATGGTTTTTCAGTAAAAAAAAAAAAAAGGAATATATTGCAACAAAATATTCAACATTGGCTCAGAACAAATAATTCTCACTCCCTAGGTCCTAGGAAATCCAAGATCAATGCATCAGCAGATTCAGTGCCGTGTGTGAACTGTTATTATTCATACACAGGATCCTTCACTGCATAGTGACATTAGAGAAAGAGCCAATCACTGGATTTTTACAGACAAAATCAATGAGCCCATTCCTTAGAGCTCCATTGCTATGACTAGGTTGCCTTCTGTGGCCTCTACATATCAATACCATTCATTGGGTATGAGAAATTCAATATATGATTTTAAGAACATCTTGTTTTCCTTTTACTTCCTGTGACAAAAACATCTGCTGATGTTGTCTCCCAAATCAGAGAGCAGAAAGTGGTAAGTGCATGTGTCTTGTTGTCTCCTAGTCTCCAGGTAGACAGTCCAGAATCACAGCTAGGGAATAGCACCAACCACAGTGGGCAGATTTTCCATTTCAATTAATGCCATCAAGATAATGTCCCACAGGGATCGAGGCCAATGTCTCAGGTTATTTTAAATTCCATTAAGTTGACCATACTAACCATCATGTTTCAGTTACTGCCCTTCTTTTACGAAACAAATTGTGGCTTCTTATGATTCACCAAATTCTTATCAAACATTTTTATTATTGTCAGCAATTTAACACATACAACCAACAGTAGTATAAATTGAACCTCTACCAAACATACCATGATTTACCTTCATGTAATGGAAACTGCACATATCTGAAGTTCCTGGTTAGGCAGGTGAGTGGTACTATAGTAGATACTCCAAGTCTCATGAGCAAGGCCCCCTCATGGTTCTCCTCAATGACCTAAAAACTAAGTACTATATTCAGTGCTGCTTAATGGTTCAAAGTTGCTCCAACTGATGAAAAACAGAGTTTTATTCGAGTGCCAAAGCTACTTTAAATCATATAAAGGAATTTAATGATTAGATTAAACTTTAATAAGTAGGATCAAGGGATAAGCACATATGTGAGTCTATCATTGTAGCTGATGGTGCACCTAGGGTCAGCTGGAAGCACAGACAAGGAAGCACATACATGAAAATGAAGATATCAAGGGTGATGGATAAGAAAAAGATGAGACCATGTGTGTAAGCTAGAACCCAGATGAGTCCATAACTACTTTGAAGTACCCATCTTGGATTACACAAATGGCCTTGGAAGAGCTACAATACTTTGGCATCTCTAAGACCAGAAGATAACCCAGAATTCGCATTAAAGTAGAGACATGCTTTCCCTCTGTGGGGCATGTCTTTTGGGATTTAAGCTGCTACGTTAACACTGGAGACAGGGTAAGCAGGGTATACAGTCTGTCTGAATCAGCTTGGCTTCCATTTGTTAGAAATTGTTGTATGAATCATATGGTATCTAAACTCTAAGCTCCATGTTCACAGCATGCCTTTGAAATAATGAGCAGCACATTGTCAATTTTCCCTTTCTTCAACATCTGGAATTAGCAATTCCACTTTCTGTTATAGTATTTACCCTTCTGCAGCAGGGCCACTTTTCATTGATAATGTCTTGAAGTTTCATCCATGTGGCAGCCCAATACAATATTTCCTTTTCTCTGGTTGAATGGTGTTCCATTTCCTTTATCCACCTAGTCCACCCTTTGATGGGAATATAGGTTCCATTCTTCTCTTAGTTGTTGTGATTAATGTTGCAATAAATGTGGGCCTTCAAATACCAGATTTCTGTACTTTTTAGATAACTGTCCAGAAATGGAATACCTGATTCACACGGTGGTTCTAATTTCAATTTTTAAGGAAACTCCATACTATTTTGCATCGTTGTTACACCACATTACATTGCCACTAACAGTGTGCAGGTTTCTAAATACTCCACAATCTCACCAGAAATTGATTTTCATTTGTTTTTAATTATCAACATTGCAATATTTGATCTTGACTTTTGACTTATATAGCTGAAAAAAGCTTAGAAAATTAACGAAGCTGACTTCTGGAGCTTCCTGCAAGAAACGTTATACCATGAAGGCCCTGGCCACATGAATGGCTTAACCTAATGATATGTTCAAATTTGAATAATTATTGGGAGATGATATAATTCTAAGAGGAGAGACTTGGTTGGAGTAGATCACTGGGGGCCTGTCCTTGGAGTTTGTCTGGCTTTTTGACCACTAGAAGATGAATGGCTTCCTCCTCTGTACACTTCTATCATGGCAATGATCTACTCAAATCCTCAGGCAAGTGTCCTTGAACTGAACTCTGAAATCATGCACCCAAATAAACCTTTCTTCTCTTTAATTGTTAGTCAGGAATTTACTCACATTGTGAGACAAGGAAATGATAGAGAATTTCCAATAGGCAAAAGGCCAGAAAGTCACATTGTATTTTTCTTCTCACTTTCAAGATAATAAAGTTGAATGCCTCTTACATTTGAGTTTTGCATATTTCTTTAAAGAAATGTTTGTTTTATTTCTCCCGTTTTTGTCTCTTTTTCTTTTGTGCAATTGAATTCTAAAAGTATTCCTTATATATTTTGAATATTAATGTTAAGACATTAATACCTTATAAGATATGTAATTTGAAAATATCTTACATAATTCTAGAAAATTTTCAGATTCGTATTTTCATATTGTCTATTTTGACTTTTCCTAACAAAACTCGTAGCCAAGAAATCCCTTTCATTATCCATGTAACAAAGGGTTTCCTTGGTAGTGTTAATCCAGGAGCCTTACAGCTAATGACATTTGGAGTTGATTTTTATTTTTTGCATAATGAAGTTCCAGTTTTGTTGTTTTGTATTTGGACATACAGGTTTCCTATAACTATTTAGGAAGGAGATTATTCCTTCTCCTAAGATTATTCTTGGTATCTTTGTCTAAGATTATTTGACAATTATATGAAAAAATGTAATTTTGATTTTTCATAGAGATTGTTGTGTATATCATTTTGCATATTCTGGATATTTTAGTGAACTGTCTTCCAATTTAAGGACATGTCATTCTTTGTATCTTCTTTCATTTCTTTTCTAAATGTTTTACAGAACTCAGGATCTAATTCTTTTGACTTATAAATTCATTTCTAAATGGTTTTATTTTCTTTCAGATTGTTTATAACTAGCATATAAAGGTAAAATTAAATGGACCTGGAGAGATGACTCAGCATGTAAGAGCTCTTACTGCTCTTCTAGTGGACCAGTATATACATGATTTCTAACAACCTTCCTTAATGCCAGTACCAGTGGATCCAAAGCCCTACTCAGGCATTGCAAAATTTGGGTGCACTTATGTACATGCAGGAAAAACGCTTATACACATAAAATCAAAATAAATAATCTATTTTTAATTTTAAGGGAAATTAATTATTCTATATTGATCACATTATGTGAAAAATTTTTTGGATTTATTTTCTTATGAAATTGTCAGAATTTTCTACAAATAACATGTCATACAAAAATAAATATACTTTAGTGTCTTATTCAAATTTACATGCCTTTCTTTTTCCTTACCTAATTCTTTGGCTAATTTCTCCAGTAATGTATTTCCAACACTTGGTTTGTTTCTGACCATAGAGAAAGTGCTTTCAGGATACAAGTCTCTCTTGGCCATGATATGAAACTCTATCAGTATGCCAAGCAGCTTTGCCTGGTAGGATTCGGTTGAGACCTGTTATTTATGGTTATCAGGAAACCTGGCCTGTAAGGATTGGCTTTCAGATATAGAACTTTTAAAATGTTTTTATTGTATTTTGTATATTTCATACAGCATATCCCAGTCCAATTTAGATTAATTCCCCTTTCCATGCCCTCCCACCCCACCTGAGTTCATGCATTCTGCCATACATGTCTTGTATCTTTTTCTCAGTTATTTATTTATTTATTTATTTATTTATTTATTTATTTATTTATTTTGGGTATTTTTGAGACAGGATCTCCCTGTAGTCCCAGCTGGCCTGGAGCTCACTCTGTAGACCAGGCTGGCTTTGAACTCACAGAGATCCACCTGCCGCTGCCTCCCAAGTGCTGGGATTAAAGGCCTGTGCCACCATGCCCAGCTTCTCAGTTTTTTAAAAAAGCTTTTTTTTGGGGGGGGGGTATTGTTTTGGGCAGAAGTTTACTGTTTCAATCAGTTCTTTGTCCCAGTCATTTTGTTGTCATTGTTCCCTCCAATTTGTATTGCTCCAAAATATGCATCTATATTTATATCACGCATATGCCATAATAATGACATCTGAAAATAAAATGTATGCTAATTCCAAATCATATTTAGGAATTCACATTTTTCCCTTTTAATTTTATGTTACTCTAAAACATGCATACTTACCCTCCACCCAGATACCAAAAGTTGGCTCCAGAACCCATTAAGGGATTCACATGATAAGAACACAATTTCATGTACCTTTGCAGTAGGATGAGTTTTGGGGGGACATCTACACAATGGAGTACTATGCAGCGGTAAAGAAAAATTACATCATGAACTTTGCAGGTAAATGGATGGAACTTGAAGCCATTATGCTAAGTGGAGTGACACAGTCCCAGAAAGACAAGCAGTGAATCGTTTCCATTATTTGTGGATGCTAACACCAAATCCCCAGTTGAAAGGCAAGCTGAATATTATTGGTATATTTCTGTTCATCTGAAAGCAACTATGTTGTTATAATGTAAATCTCTTAAGGGGCTCTAGAATTGACCCACCACTTCCTTTCAGACTCTGTAAATATTGTATACGGGTGGAAATTTTGTATTCATATTTTAGAGAAATACAAAATTGTAGGAAAATGTGAATTTCTAAACATACCCCCCCAAAAAAAGACTGAGAGAAAGATGCAGGACAGTTATGGCAGAATGCATGATCTGGGGTGGGGTGGAGGGAAGGGAAAGGGGAATATGTCTAAAATGAACTGAGAAATGATATCTGAAATACAAAAAAAAAAATTAAAAGCATTAAAAAACAGTTGCTTTCATATAAAAAAATATAACAATGTTTCTTACCTTCCCTTTCAACTAGGGATTTGGTGCTAGCATCCACAAATGAGGGATACCATCAGTCCTTGGTTTTTCTGGTACTTTGTTACTTCACTTAGCATAATGGCTTCTAGTTCCATCCACTTACCTGCAAAGTTCATGATGTCATCTTTCTTATGAGCAAAAGTCACTATGGCCTCAGTGTATGATCCTTAAGATGTGTTGCTGTGCTCTGTTTACTAGTTACTTGTTGGGGTTTGGCATTTACATGCATTAAATATATTGTCTAACAGCTTTCTTTTCTGCCTTTGGGATCGCACTTATGAAGACTCATAAAATAAATCTGAATTGCTCTTCCCTTCCTTCGAGTTACTTTTTTTTTGGACTAGTCCAAGAGAGGATTATATCAATTTTTCTTTAAATTTAGTAGGATTCAAGAGAGAAACCAACTATTTGCACTTGTGTCTTTTGGGGGAGGTTTTAATTACTGAGTCAGTCTCCTTAGTGGTTATAGCATTTCTACAGTTTTATGGGAGTCTCACTGAGAAGCATTTCTAGCAAAGCTATGTAATTCAGTGCTTAGTTTATGGGCATTCCCAGCAATCTCAGAGTCCTTTTAATTTATGTAACGTTACCTATAACGTTCCCTTTTCTTAAGCAATTCCATTGACTCATTTCTCTTTGCTTTATTTAGCTAATGTTTAACAATTTGTTGATCTTTTATACATAATTCTTAGTGCAGTGATTTTTATGTTTTATGTTTTTATCCTATATTTCTGTAATTTACTCCTAATCTTTATTATTTTCTCTGTTCCCTACACATTGGGTTCAGTTTGCAGTCTATATTAGTTCCTTGAGATGTAACTTAGGTTGTTTATTTAGGACTATTGTTTTCCTTTTTTTTTACATTTTTATTGAAGCTTTGTGGATTTCATACATCACTTCTCAATCCAATCTAGACTCATCTCCCTTTCTATGTCCCCCACACCACACAAGTTCATGCACCCTGCCATTCCTGCCCTGTATCTTTTTCTGATTCTTTTCCAAGTTTGTCTAAGGCAGAGAATTATTGTCCTTGGGGGAACTTTACTGTTTCAGTTGGTTCCCTGTCCCAATTCTTCTGCTGTTGTTGTTCCCTCCCTTTTGTATAGATTCAAATTATGCATATATATACCAAAATTGCAATGTCTAGAAATAAGTTGTGGGTTAATTCTAGAGCCTGTTAAGGGATTGATATTATAAGAGCACAGTTGCTTTTAGGGAAAGGCATATGTAATATTAATGTTGCTCAGTTTGCCTTACAACTCAGTGCTAGGTGCTAGCATCCACAAATGAGGGATACCATTTGTCATTTGGTTTTCTGCAACTGTGTCACTTAACTTAGCATAATGTCTTTGAGTTCCATCCATTTACCTGCAAAGTTCATGAGGCCATCTTTCTTTACCACTGCATAGAACTCCATTGTGTAGATGTATCACATTTTCTCTATCTACTCATTGGCTGAGGAGCTGGTTCCAGCTCTTCCCTATTGTGAAGAAAGCTGGAATGAACGTGGCTGTTCATGTATCTCTGTGGTAGGATGAGTCTTGTGGGTATATACCCAGGAGTGGTATGGCTGAGTCAGGTGGTAAGTTCATTTTGAGTCTTTTCAGTGTTCCATAATGGTTGTACAAGTTTACATTCCCACCAGCAGCAGATGAGTGTTCCCCTTGCCCCACAACCTCTCCAGCATTTGGTATCATTTGTTTTCTTGAGCCTAGCCACTCTTATCAGAGTGAGATATCTTAAAGTGGTTTTAATTTTCATTTCATTAATTATTAGCGATATTGAACATTTTTTAAGATGTTTTTCTGGGCGTGGTGGTGCACGCCTTTAATCCTAGCACTAGGGAGGCAGAGGCAGGTGGATCTTTGTGAGTTCAAAGCCAGCCTGGTCTACAGAGTGAGTTCTAGGACAGCTGGGGCTACAGGGAGACCCTGTCTCGAAAAGACCAAAAAAAAAAAAAAAAAAAGATGTTTTTCAGCCATCTTTATTTCCTCATTTGTGAATTCTCTGTTCAGCTCTTTACTCCATCTTTTTAGTGAGTCATTTGTTTTCTTACTTCTTTGTGTGTGGGGGGGTTTGAGTAGTTTATATATTCTGGAAGTTAATGCTCTGTCAGATGTATCACTAGTGAAGGTTTCCTCCCACTCTGTGGGTTTTCTCTTTACTTCACTGATTGTTTCTTTCACTGTACAGAAGCTTTTGAGTTTAATGAGGTCCTACTTGTCAAATGTATACCTCACTTCCTGTGCAGTTGCAGTCTGATTTAGGAAGTTTTCTCCTATGCCTGTCTTGTAGGTTGCTGCCAACGTTTTCTTCTATCTCCTTCAGAGTTTTGGCTTTCATGTTGAGATCTTTGATCCATTTGGAGTTGATTTTTGTACAGGGCAAGAGGTAGGGGTTTACAAAGAAAACTACAGACCCATCTCACTAATGAACACAGACACAAAAATTCTCAACAGAATACTTGTAAACCTCTTGCAGACCCACATCAAGAAGATCATCCATCATGACCAAGTTGGATTCATACCAGAGATGCACAGATGGTCCAACATACATAAATCAATAAATATCATAAAACACATAAATGGACTGAAAGACAAAAACCACACCATCATCTCAATTGATGCGGAAAAAGCCTTTGACAAAATCCAGCATCCCTTCATGCTCAAAGTTCTAGAGGGAATTAGAATGGAGGGATCATTCCTCAATGTAATCAAAGCCATATACAAGAAACCCACAGCAAACATCATCCTAAATGGGGAAAAGTTAGAAGCATTCCCTTTAAAGGCAGGAACAGGGAAAGGCTGCCCACTATTAACAGTCCTCTTCAATATAGTGCTTGAAACACTTGCTAGGACAATAGCAAAAGAAAGGGAAATTAAGGAGTACTAATTGGAAAGAAGAAGTCAAGCTATCCCTGTTTGCAGATGATATGATAGTTTACCTAAGGGATGATAAAAACTCCACCAGAAAACTTGTTTTCCCATCCCACCACCATTTGAAGGACCATCATAGGGATGAATGGACCAGGATGGCCACCACTCCTTCAGCAGTTGGTGTTATCAATGCTCTCTGCTTTCTTTTGTTCTCTTTTTCTTTTCCTTTAACAAAGCTCACTTGCTCCTGTTCTACACTCTAAAAAGATTATCATTTCTCCTTTGACCTGACACTGGACGTTTGTCAAAAGTCAATATGCTATGCCTGTGTGAATCTACTTTTGGGTTCTCTATTCTGCTTCATTGATCTGTGTAGCTCATCTTCTGCCAATATCATAATGCTCTGATTATAGCAGATATATATATATATATATATATATATAACATCTTGAGAGTAGTTAGAGCAATCTTACCCTCATCATTCATCATTTTCTAGATTTGATTAGTGATTCTAGTTCCTTTGACTTACAATATCAATTGTTGAATAATCATGTATTCATGTAAAACTAATGCTGGGAGTTTTGACAGGACATGCATTATAAATACACACCATATTGAATAATTGTCACTTTTCCTAAGTGTGTCTCTCAATCTATTGTGTGTGTGTGTATAAAGCCAGAGAGAATAATATAAAAACTCATCAATACAAATGTCAATATATTTGTGAATGTAGATACAAACTCTTTAGAAAACTAGCATATAATTTATTTTTATTTTTTAATGCAGTGCTTGAGATTGAACCCAGGGCCTTATGCATGATAGGTAAGCACTCTATCAACTGAGCTACCTCCCCAGGCTAATTTTTAAAAACATATAAATTATACATACACATGACAAAAATCAAATAACTACAGAGATACATGAGTTTGAATAAAACAGGCAATGTAATCTCTATTAACAGACTCAAAAGATCACATGATCAGGTTAATTCTCTCTGGTTTTATACACACACAAATAAATAGATAGATAGATAGATAGATAGATAGATAGATAGATATACATATATACATATATATTATAAAACTGATACTAGCCATATGTGGTGGAGTGTGCTATATCCCAGCACTTGGGAGGCTGAGGTGGGAGGCTCATAGCTTCAAGATCAATCCCAGAGATATAGTAAGATCTTGTCTCAAAAAAGAGAATAGAGTAATACTCTCTTAATAAAAGTAATTATACTACTTTTCTTTCCTGAAGTTTTATGGAATGGAGTCGTGATTAAAGCTGTTATTGGAATTAATCAATGAAATCATCTAGGCAACCAGAATTCTTTTGCATGAGTTTTATTTTTATTTTATTTTTTGCAGCGATTAGTTCAATTACCATGGTAGTTGAGGAACCATTCAAAATATCCTTTTTTTCATGTTTCAAAGGCTATGAATATCATTTTTCAATGAATGGATACATTTTTATCTAAGTCACAAAATTTGTGTGTGTAGTGGTAGTACTCTCCTGATATAATTTTTATGTGTGTAGCTGTAGTACTCTCCTGTTATAATTTTTATATGTATAGTATGTTCAGGTATATTTGTTATAATTTTTATGTGTGTAGTGTGTTTAGGAACATCTGTTATAAATTTTAGGTGTGTAATATGTTCTGGTACATCTGTTAATTTTTATGTGTATAGTTCAGGACTATCTGTTATTTATCTATGTGTGTAGTATGTTCAGGTACATCTGTTTTAATTTTTTTCATCTGTTATAATTTTTATGAGTGCAATGTGTTCAGGAACATCTATTATCATTTTATATGTGTAGTACATGCAGGTCCATCTCCTGTTCTTTCCAGTGTTGTTAATATGCACCATCTTTCTTTACCTACTGCTGCTCAGTTTTTGATGTGGACACATAGGTCACTGCTGGGTAGTTTTCCCACTTCTCTAATGTATCTATTCAGCAGTTTAACTTACCTTCTCACTACCATTTAATTTTGTCTCACAAATCTTAATATGTTAGATTAAATACACAAATTATGCTCAACTTGTGATAGGGACACAAGCCAAAAAAAAAAAAACAATTCATATTTCTTTGCTGTCCATCACTGTGACAAGTTACCTGAGAAAGAGCCTTGGAATAAAAGCAGCTCTTCTTTGGGTCACAGCTCAGAATCTCTCCCTACTACAGCCAGCTGACTTCAGAGGTTCAGGGCTGGAGAAGGTAGAAAATTGTAGTGTGGAGCAGAGCTTACAACCTAATTTTGGAGCTTGTAACCTAAGTTTGGAGAAGAAGGCAGAGCATGAGGAAGAGCATGAGGAGGAGGAAGAGGAAGAGGAGGAAGAGGAAGAGGAAGAGGAGGAGGAAGAGGAAGAGGAGGAAGAAGAGGAGGAGGAAGAGGAAGAGGAAGAAGAAGAGGAGGAGGAAGAGGAAGAGGAGGAGGAAGAAGAAGAGGAGGAGGAGAAGGAGGAGGAGGAGGGGGAGAGAGAGATACAATTCACCACCTTCTGAATCTCCAAGCACCTCTCAATTCTATCTCCCACTAGAGCACTTCGACACTTGAGTCTTCTGAGGACATTGCAAGTCTGTAGTCCAACTCTCAGTCCCTGTCTCTCTTTGTGTCACAATTAAAGCAAATTCATTTTAAGAGTCTCAAAAATCTCAACATTTCCACCATTGCTTAAAGTGCAAATCAAATTCTCTGAGACTAAAGATGAACTCCTTCCATGAACCCAGATAATGTGGGGCATGAGGAGCGGAGACTGTGACAAGTCATAAAACTGGAAAGGGAAGAATGAGGAAAATACTGTAAATGGTATTAGAAGAGAGTAAGTAATGGAATATGAGTGATATGAAAATAGAAGAAGAGGTCCTGGGGGAAGGAAGAATACCTGCCTGAGGGTAAAGAAGGGGGGATAAGATAGGAGACCAAATAAGTACGATGCATTATTTTATGTTTTATTGATGTTTTGTGTATTTCAGACATCATTTCTCAGTTGAATTTAGGCATATCCCCATTTCCCTTCCCCTCACCCCACCCATGATCATGCATTCTCCATTAACTGCCCTGCATCTTTCTCTCAGTCTTTTTTTTTAAGTTTAGGAATTCACATTTTCCTCCATTAATTTTATATTTCTCTGAAATATGCATACATACTTTCCTCCTATATACAGTAATTAAAGACTCTGAAAATAAGTGGTGGGTTGATTCTAGAGCCCCTTGAGAGATTTACCATATAACAACATAGTTGCTTTCAAATAAATAGAAATATAACAATAATGTTGATCAACTTGCCTTTCAACTGGGGATTTGGTGTTAGCATCCACAAATGAGGGAGATCATTCCCCTTTTGTTCTTCTAGGACTGTGTTACTTCACTTAACATAATGACTTCCAGTTCCATCCATTTACCTGCAAAGTTCATGATGTCATCTTTCTTTACCACTGAATAGTACTCCAATGTGTATATGTACCACATTTTTGTCATACACTCTTCTGTTGAGGGGCATTTGGGTTGGTTCCAGCACTTCCCTATTGTGACGAGAGCTGCAATAAACATGGATGTGCATGTATCTTTGCTGTAGGATGAGTCTTTAGGGTATATACTCAGGAGTGGTATGACTGGGTCAGGTGGTAGGCTCATTTTGATTCTTTTAAAGGTTCTCCACACTGCTTTCCATAATGGTTGTACAAGTTCACATTCCCAACAGCAGTGGATGAGTGTTCCCCTTTCCCCACAACCTCTCCAGCATTTTGTGTCTTTTGTTTTCTTGATCTTAGCCAGTCTTATCAGAGTGAGATGATATCTGAGAGTGGTTTTACTTTGCATTTCCTTAATTATTAATGATGCTGAACACTTTTTAAGATGTTTCTCAGCTATCTTTAATTCCTCACTATTGAAGTCTCTGTTCAGCTCTTTACTCCTCTTTTGAGTAAGTCTTTTGAGTAAGTCATTTGTTTTCTTACTTCTTTGTTTTTTTTTTTAATAGTTTATATGCTCTGTCAGATGTATCACTGGTGAAGATTTCCTCCCACTCTCTGGGTTTTCTCTTCACTTCCTTGATTGTACAGAAGCTTTTGAGGTTTGATTAGGTCCCATTTGTTGGCTGCTGACCTTATTTCCTGTGCAGCTGCTGTCTGGTTTAGAAAGTATTTTCCTACCCCTATGTCTTGTAGGTTGCTGCCAACTTTTTCTTCTATCACCTTCAGGGTTTCAGGTTTCACATTCAGATCTTCGTTCCACTTGGAGATTATATTTGTACAGGCTAGGGGTTTAATTTTGTTCTTCTACAAATGGTGATCCAGTTTTGCCAGCACCATTTGCTGAAGATGCTATCCTTCCTCCATTGAGGGTTTTTTTTTTTTTTTTTTTTTTTTTTTTTTTTTTTTATTTTTTTTTTTTTTGCCCATTTGTCAAATACAAGTGGCTGAAATTGTATGAGCTCAAGTTTGGATCTTCAATTTTGTCCATTGTTTTTGTGCCAGTAATATGGTTTGAAGTCTGGTAAAGCAATCCCCCCTGTATTGCATTTTTCACTCAGGGTTGCTTTAGCTATTCAGGGTCTTTTGTTTTTCCATATGAATTTAAGGACTTTTTTTCTAAGTCTGTGAAGAAACTTGTGGGAATCGTCTTGATTGGGATTGCATTGAATCTGTATATCAATTTGGGTAAAATGGACCTTTTTACTATATTAATTTTCCCAATCCATGAGCATGGAATGTCTTTCCATCTTTTGATGTCATATTCAATCTCATTCCTCAGGGGTTTAAAATTTTTGTTGTAGAGGTCTTTGGTATCTTTGGTTAGGTTTGTTCCCAGGTATTTTATTATTTTTGAGGCTGCTGTGGTTGAGAATGTCTTCTTATATTCCTTCTCCCCTTGTCTATTGTTGGTGTAAAGGAAGGCTACTGATTTTTCTAGGTAAATTTTGTAAACTCTTAATCGTTTCTAGAAGCTTTCTGGTGTTTTTAGCATCCCTTAGGTAAACTACCATATCATCTGCAAAAAAGGATAGCTTAACTTCTTCTTTTCCAATTAGTACTCCTTTTACTTCCTTCTCTTCTCTTATTGCCCTGGCAAGTGTTTCAAGCACTGTGTTGAAGAGGAGTGGCAATAAGGAGAAGCCTTGCCAGGTTCACACCTATAAGGGAAATGGTTTTAATTTTTCTCCATTTAGGATGATGTTGGCAGTGGGTTTGTTGTATATGGCTTTGATTATGTTGAGGAATGTTCCTTTGAGTCTGATTCTCTCTAGGACTTTAAACATGAAGGGATGCTGGACCTTGTCAAAGGCTTTTTCTGCATCAATAGAGATGATGGTGTTGGTTTTGTCTTTTGGTCCATTTATGTGTTTTATGATATTTATTGATTTACATATGTTGAACCATCCCTGCATCTCTGGTATGAATCCAACTTGATCATGATGGATGATCTTTTTGATGTGGGTCTGTATGCGATTTGCAAGTATTTTGCTGAGACTTTTTGCATCTATTTTTGTTAATAAGATGGGTCTATAGCTTTCTTTTGTGCTTGTGTCTTTGCCTGGTTTTGGTACTAGAGTGATACTGGCTTCATAGAAGGAGTTTGAGAGAATTCCTTCTGTTTGTATCCTTCTGAACTGTTTGAAGAGCAATGGTTATAGGACCTCCTTAAATGTTTTATAGGATTCTGCCCTGAAACCATCTGGACCTGGGCTTTTTTTAGTTGGGAGATTTTTAATTACATCTTCAATTTCCTCAAATATCATGGGTCTTTTTAAACTGTCAATCTCTTCTTGTTTAAACTTTGTTGGTTCCCAAGATTTCAGATATTCATCCATTTCTCTTAGGTTTTCAGATTTAGTGGAGTATAGGTTTTTGAAGTATTCCTGTATGATTGTCTGGATCTTTTCTTTGTTGTGATATTTCCCCTTTTATCAGAATACTATTGATTTGGAGTTTCTCTCTCTCTCTCTCTCTCTCTCTCTCTCTCTCTCTCTCTTTCTCTCTCAGTTAACTGGGCTAGGGTCTGTCTATTTTGTTTATTTTTTCAAAGAACTAGCTTTTGGATTAGTTGATTTTATAAATTGTATTCTTGTTTCTATTTCATTGATGTCTGCTCCAATTTTTGTTATATCTTCCTGTTTGTTGGATTTAGGGTTCATTTGTTGTTGTCTCTCAAGTGGTTTTAGCTGCAGTGTTAGATCGTTTATTTGTTCCCTTTCTGTTTTTTTGATGTGGGCACATAAGGCTATAAATTTCCCTCTCAAGATTGCTTTTAAAGTATCCCACAGGTTTTGTTGTGTTGTATTGCCTTTTTTGTTCAGTTCCATGCATACTTTATTTCTCTCTTTATTTCTTCCCTGACCCATTCATTATTCAGGATTGTGTTGTTTAGTCTCCATGTGTTCTTGTAGCTAGTTAGGCTTATTCTGGTGTTCATATTGAGCATTATTGCACTGTGGTCTGATAGAATGCATGGAATAATTTCTATCCTTTTGTATTTGTTGAGGTTTCTTTTGTGCCCCAGTATGTGGTTGATTTTGGAGAATGCTCTGTGAGGTGCTGAGTAGAAAGTATATTCCCTGGTGTTTGGGTGGAGTATTCTGTAGATGTCTGTTAGGTCTATTTGGTGTATTGTATTGTTCAGTTCTGATGTCTCTCTGTTTATTTTTGTCCTGTTTATCTATCCAAGGAGCTCAGTGGGTTGTTGAAGTCCACCACTGTTAGTGTGTTAGGATTAATCTGTGTCTTGAGGTCCTGCAGAGTAATGTTTATAAAGTAAGGTGCACCAGAGTTAGGATTGTGAAGTCTTCGTGTCTAATAGTTCCTTTGACAAGGATGTGATGGCCCTCTCTCTTTTGATTAATTTTACTTTAAGATATTTTGTCTGATATTAGAATAGCTACTCCAGCTTGTTTCTTGGTACCATTCACTCAGAATATTTTTTCCATCCTTTCACTCTTAAGTTGGTGTCTGTCCTTGAGGGTGAAATGGGTTTCTTACAGACAGCATATAGAAGGATTCAGTTTCCTAATTCATTCTCCCAGTCGATGTCTTTTGATTGGGGAGTTTAGTCCATTAGTATTCACCACAGTCAGTGCCAAGGCCTTGTACATCCAGAAACAGTAGTTCTGCTCCACTCCCCCCCACACACAAACACACACACACACTAAGTACGTAGCTCCCTTTCTATGAGAGAATGTGGAGACACACTTCTCACAGGAGTCTTGAATGAGAAAGGTGTCATGAAGTTTTCTTCTCAAAGCAGTCTTTCACAGGAGTTTGAACCTTTACAAGGGGAGTCTGAGAGAGTGGAGTCTGGAAACTGACATTCTCTCAGGACATCTTTTCTAATGACACAGGGAAAAATACTCTCCTTGTTTATAATGGGAACTATATCATCAATAAGCATATCCTTATTGGTCACAACTTTGCAAGTGCTTTTCTCTTGGCCATTCTTATTCTGCAAATCTCTTCGCTCTGCTTGTAGTTCATTATTTTCAACTTGAATTTGACTAGAAGTAGGAAATGATATGCATACCAGACTTAAGTCTCCTTCTGTCTTGTCTTAAAATGACCCCATGGACTAAACTCATCATTACCTTGAAATTCAGTCTCATCCAATTTCCCAATATATTAAAAGATGTAGATCTGTTTTGTTGCTGCTCATTTCTTCTGTGCTATACCAAAATGTCACATTCATTGTTCTAGTCCAGTTCCCAATAGAATCTTTATTTGCATCTGAAAACTCGTAAGGCCCACGGTCATTTTTTTTTTCAAATCCCTACAGGTAACCCACACCAGAAACACCCAGGTTATCTGAAAATATCCTAGGAATTCATCTCAAAGTCATTCCAAATTGTTCTTATCAACTAGTTACAAACAGGGACTCAGAACAAAGTCCAGTTTCAGTGTCAATTTCCTATTCATCAAACTTTTATTACTGTAACAAATCACCTGAGTACAATAACTTAAAAATTAAAACATTTTTTAGCTTACAGTTCTGCAGTTTTCATTGTATGAACACTTGGCTTTTGATTTTGAAAAGAGAGAATGTCAAGGCAGCATGAATCTGGTAGACATGCACTCAGACAGTGTCAGCTATAAATGAAGGGTTGCAACTAGAGGGAGAGGCAGGGAGAGAGAGAGAGAGAGAGAGAAAGAGGGAGAGAGAGAGAAAGAGAGAGAGATTATATTATATCTTCCACAGTTATTTATGCAGTCACCTACATCCTCTAAATAGATTTGTTCCTAAAATTTGCCACCTCTTTCCACAAGTGACACCAGCTGAGAACCAAGCTTTCAGCATACTACCACTTGTACGGTATAGTAGATGAAATTTATAACACAATTTTATTTATTTATTTTTTTAAGATCTACTGATGTGTTTATTTATTTATTTATTTTTAATTTAATTTTTATTGATGGTTTGTGAATTTCATACATCATTTTCCAATTCAGATCAGGCATATTTCCCTTTCCCTTCCCCCCCACCCCCACCCCATCCCAGATCATGTATTCTGCCATAACTGTCCTGCATCTTTCAGGTTTATTTTTTTTCATTTTTTAGCTATAAGTGATAATCCATGAGTATAAGCATCCTTCGTGCAAAACCAATCTATAGACTGTTGTGCCCAAACCCCCACAGTCCCACCATTCAGTGGAGGTTGACAGGTTGTTTGTTCAATCAAGTTGATCAAATGAGTGTCCAGACTACATCGCTGTAGTTTCACCGTTCACCCCAATCACAGCCTTTACATTCTACCACGCCCCCTCTTCCGCAGATTGTTCCCTAGGCTTAGAAAAGGGGCACAGGTGGATGAGAAATAAAACTGTCCTCTCTCTCTGGAGCTGTTAACTTGGATTCTGGTCAATTCTGGCTGTTTCCTTTCATGGGCTGACAGTTTGTTCAGGAGTAACCTTTCGATCCTACTAATGAAGCACAAGCAATTAGATATATACGTATTTAAGCAGCACTAAGTCTACAGTATAACACAATTTTAAACTGAAGAGACCTTAAGTGGAAAGTGAATTTTAAATATTTTTATTTATTATTTCCATGTGCATGGGGGTATTGCCTTAGGTGTATAAGTGTACCATGTAATGCAATGCTGATAGAGGTCAACAGAGGGTGTCAGATCTCCTAGAACTAGAGTTATACATGGTTGTTAGCCACCATGTAGGTACAGGGAATCAAACCCAGGTCCTCTGCAAGAACAGCTGGTGCTCTTTACCACTGAGTCATCTCTCAGCTTGTATTTTTCTTTAAAAACTGCAATCTGTGAATAAAAATCATAAATAATAAACACTTGCTGAATAAGAAATGAAGAAAATAAAACAAATAGACCTTTAATATTTTAACCTATACTAAAAAGTATTAGTTAAGGCTGGGCGAGGTGGCGCATGCCTTTAATCCTAGCACTTGGGAGGCAGAGGCAGGCGGATCTTTGTGAGTTCAAGGTCAGCCTGGTCTACAGAGTGAGTTCTACAAGGAGACCGTGTCTTGAAAACACCAAAAAAAAAAAATATTAGTTAAAACAGAAACACAAAAACATATTGGCTGAAAATGAATTTAATATCCCTAATCTTCTGAATGTTTTTAATCTTATTGAATTTTGGGGAATTCCATATAATATATTTAATCATATTTAGACCTGCTTCCCAATCAGTTTCCTCCCTTTTTACTCCCCCCATAAATTCATATAAACATGAGGACCTGATCTCAAACTTCCAGAGCCTACATAAAATCCAGGCACAGTACCACATGTCTATAACCCAGGGGCTCCTGTAACAAGATGGGCAGAAACAGGAAGGTCCTCAGACATGGCAATCAGATGCAGAACACAGGAAAACTATGTTCTAAACAAGGCAGAAGACAAGGAACCACCCTCAGTTCTGTCCCCTACCTCCACACATGTACTGTGACATGCGCATGCCTGAACTTCCACACATGTACTGTAACATGTGCATGCCTGAACTTCCACACTTGTGCTGTGACATGTGCATGCCTGAACTTCCACACATGTACTGTGACATGTGTATGCCTGAACTTCCACACATGTGCTGTGGCATGTGCATGCCTGAACTTCCACACACGTACTGTGACATGTGCATGCCTGAACTTCCACACATGTACTGTGACATGTGCATGACTGAACTTCCACACATGTGCTGTGACATGTGCATGCCTGAACTTCCACACATGTGCTGTGACATGTGCATGCCTGAACTTCCACACATGTACTGTGACATGTGCATGACTGAACTTCCACACATGTGATGTGACATGTGAATGCCTGAACTTCCACACATGCACATACATGCACACACATACATGCACAGATAACTTCATAAAAGTACTGTTTTCATTAAATGTCTTGATTCATCCATGGATTATCGTGGCAGGTGATCTGAAACCTCTAAGCTTTGGGGATTTTCCTGTTTTATCCTGTCACCAAATCTCACTTTTAGAGATGATACTCTGTATTTTTTGTTGTTTTGTATTGTACTGTTTGCTTTTTGTCACATTTGAGACAGGGCTATTTTTTCAGGTATGCTTTAAGCACCTTCCTATCCACTTCCTTTCAGGAGGCTGATGTCAAAGCTGTCACGTTTTTGCTTATTTCCCAGAAGGGTAATGAGCTGGTTTTGCACTTTTTCTTCAGCTTTGTTTTAAGCTTCACTCTCAGCTATTCAGATAGTCATGTCCTTCTTCTGTCCTAGTTCAGTATCTCATCCTTCTATTCGGTCCATTGTCTCATGTAGCTCACCTGTTAAATCTCTTCTTTTGGCTGCCTTCTCTTCAAGTTTTAAACCTTTATTTACACGTTTCCTGTATCTGCAATTTCTTTGCAGAATCATTCTATTCCTTCCCATTTTTTTTTCATGCACGTCTATAATTACTCATTGCTATAATTACTCACTGAAACTTTCCTTTGATGGTTGATTTCAAACTTCTTGCCAGGCATTTCCAGCATCTGTGTCCTCTCAGTATTTGAGTGTGTTGATTATCTCATTTTATTCATTTTGAGAACTACCTGGGTTGTTTTATTTTTTTTTTTCTACAAGAGATTTTTTTTTAAATCTGAAGATTTCGCAATTGTATTATGAGACTCTGGTTCTTATTTAATCATCAAGGTGAACAGGCTTTCTCTGACCGAGAAACTGAAGTCCATCCTCACTGGCAGGTGGGGACAAAATTCCAAGTTGGCGTAAGCCTCCTCTGAAACCCAGAGGGGAATGCTATTCATTTCTGCAGGCCTGGGGCCTGGAGACTTGGGGTTTTCCAGCAGGCCTCTCCTGACAGTAACTTAGATGGGGGTACAGGAAGCTTCTGGCCGCTCCAGAGCCAGCCTATCCTAACAAAGATAGAAAATGGCCTATTTGCTGCTGGGAGGAAAAAAAAAAAGTGTTAACTCTCCTCCTAGTCTCTGGGATTCCCAGCACCAGGAGGTGCAGAGGCACAAAACTGCTTTTGGGTCGGGGTTCAATAGGCAGGCTTCCCCCATGATCTCCATAAACACCACCAGGAGCATCCTCATTACTGCCCAGTGGGGGTGAGCCTCTCAGCCCTGTCTCTCGGATTTCTCAGACACCACCTCTGCAGGGGATTTGCAGCGCTCATTAGAGCATGACTGTGATGGTAATCAATATTCTGTACCCAGCTGTTACTGGGGGCTCCAGGTGAGGCCACTGTTATTTTTTTCGGAGGGGGCGAGACTAGAGTAGTTATTAACTAAAACTGTCTATGTTGCTAGGCTGTTGTGTTCCAGTTTCCTTGATTAGAGAGTGAATCTTCACTCTGGGTATGCATCTGTCCTTGGGGTGCCTAGATCGCCAGCTTTCAGGGCTCAAGGTGGAGAGCACGGAAGTGATGACAGACCAGGCACTGCTTGGAAAGGTTGTGGACACTTTAGTGGGTTGAGCAAAGATAGCAGAAGTGCTCAGTGGCTCCATGTCCCATCTGCCCTGGGCTATTTAACTGCAAACACCATTTCACCCCCCACCTCACATTCCTGAGCCTCCCTCGGCACGATGAACTATAACCCTTCTGAAGTCTTGAGACAAAATACACCCTTCCTCCTCTAAGTTAGCTTTGTCAGGTATTTTGCCACATCGTAAAAAAAAAAAAAAAAAAATACTTCATATAATATTTACCAAGTGTCACAGATACAAAATACCTATGATGGCTACAGTTTCAAGTCTTAAAACAATTAGAGTTCAGTGAGGAAGACAGAGACTAAAAAGATATAAATTATTAGTTAAGGGCTATTGAGGTAAGTTGTACCATATAAATAAAAGTTAGTTTTATAATTCTACATTACACATAAGTTAGCTGTAAATAATACTATAATATATGAAAAAATCAACCCAATTGTAGCATAACCTACTAGCATGTCATTTGAGATAAATAAATGCAAGTTTATAATAAAATAACATTGAGTTTTATGCCTAATTAATTGTGATATAGTGGTTACTGAAAATGATGATCAATTCTGAATTACAAACCCAGAATGTGAGAGAAGTTCTAGGCAGTGGATTCATTTACTTTTCACGTTATGTAACTAATGCTAACACTATTCTTATCCTCCATGATCTGTGTTATTGCCAGAACTCGCTCATTGCTCTAGCTTGGATAACCCTTGGTGATGCACTGCATCAGCCACTCAGGGCTTACGAGAGCCTTCGACCCCTCGGCATGGCTTCAGTTTGGAACATTCCTCTGATCTACTTGCCTTGGACTGGGCTGACTTCACTGTCCACTGTCCTCCAAAGAACACACTGACATTTTTAATTTAATGGGCTACTGAGAAACCCCAGCAGGAGACCCATGGATAGTGATTTGAGGAGCTCATTGTTGTAAAGAGCTAATTAGGTGACTGTGGAGAGGGCATCCTGTTCACAGTCCCCATGACTTTTCAGTGCTCACCATGTAGACCAGCTCTGAGAAGAGCAGTAAATGAGAGGACTTGTTCTTTGCGCTCCCCAGGGCCTGTGTGCCCCTTCTCTTCTGTTAGCAGTCAACCAGAGACTCTGCCATTCTCCCCTAATGAAGAGTACATAGTTAACATATTTTTCTTCACAGATTTTAAAGCAGTCTTCCATTTGTCCTGAGAAGACACTGAGATCCTGACTTCAGATGTTTGATAAAACATATGGGCTTTCTAGGTGAGCTTTAATACCTTAAAAATAACACGTATGCATTTATGTATGGCCTAGGAAGAGATCACGAACTCATAGGGAAAGGGTTAGAAAAACTGGAAGATACAGGTTTCACTATGTACCTGTGAGCTCTGACTACTGCCGCACCTTCATAAACCCTGGCTGCTGGTCTGCTACTTGAAGAATCACACGGTACAGAAATGAACATCTTCCTTCATGGTGTCTTGATATCTTTTACCTCCCTAACCTTTACCAAGCCCAGCATGTTCTCTCATGTGCACAGCCTGCTATTCTGCCCAGTGAAGCTCAGCCTAGGCTATCATGGCATGCTCAAATATTTGGCTTTGATTGATTTATTCCTCTCAAACCATGATTTTCCCAGTTCTTCATTCCAAATACTTGCTTTCGATCTTTTTCAGCAATGCTGGATCTTACCTCTGCTCTTTTGGTTGATATTCTTGACTGAATCAATCCCATGGGTTCTTGATTTCTTTTTAACTATAAAAGATTCCAGGCATATATGATTTTTCCATTTTTTATAATCATAATGTTCCTGTTAAATTATTATTATTATTATTATTATTATTATTATTATTTAGGTTTTTTTGAGACAGGGTCTCCATGTAGCCCCAGCTGGCCTGGAACTCTCTATGTAGACCTAGCTGATCTTGAACTCACAGAAATCTACCTGCCTCTGCCTCCCGAGTGCTGGGATTAAAGGCATGCACCACCAAGCCTAGCAACTCCTCTTTTTTTTTGGTCTTTTCGAGACAGGGTCTCCCGTAGTCCCAGCTGTCCTGGAACTCACTCTGTAGACCAGGCTGGCTTTGAACTCACAAAGATCCGCCTGCCTCTCCCTCCCTAGTGCTAGGATTAAAGGCGTGTGCCACCATGCCTGGCATATATGATTTTTATATTTTGTAGGTGTGGTGGTTTGAATGAGTGCCCCCCATAGGCTGTAAGTATTCAGACATTTGTCTCCAGTTGGTGGCGTCTTAGAAGGTGTGGCCGTGCTGTCGGTGGGGGTATGTCACTGGGGGCAGGCTTGGTGAGTTTAACAAGCCTCATGGTCTCCAGCAGCTCTCTTTCTGCTTCCTGTGCTCTTTTCGAGATGTGACCCTCTGCATGCTGCTCCAGCTCCAGCCGCCACGCCTCCTGCCACAATGGACTCTAATTCCCTGGAACCGTCAATCGTAAGCTCAAATAAACTCTTCCTTTTATAAGTTCCTTGGTCATGGTGTTTTATCACAGCAACAGAAAAGTGACTAATACAGTAGGCATTATCTTTTAATTCTGACAATCTTCACATCTAGATTTTGCCACACTTCCATTTTGAAATGTATGAGGGAAAAAAAGTTAACATGTAAAATATATATCTATAAATTAGAACTTATTCATGTTTACTTGACCTGAAATTATTTTGAGTCTTACTGTCTACAACTGTATTTCTTGCAATCAAAAATGAATTCAATATAATCAATGATTTTATAAGAGGAAAATTATGGTCATTACACATGGAGTTTTAACATATAGTGTCCATATATTTATTTGTTATGTCCACAAAGCTTAGCTTTTGCACTATTGTTGAGATTTTAGAAAAACAGGAAAGACATCAGAGTCAAGTCAAATGTTAATCTTCTGAATTTATTGACAGAAACCAAAATTCTGCTGCTGACAAATGGTCTCGGCGCCTGATTATGATCCTCTGTCCGTCATACAGTCTTGCCAATCTGTAGCCCAGAGTAAATTAAGGGGAGGGGGCTTTTAAAGGGGAGGCCAACAGAGCAAAGCTGCCTTGCACTTTTGGCCCACTTAGAAAATGTTAGGGTGCCTTTAAGCAGGATAAGCAAGGTACAGAAGCCCAAAATCAACAGTTAATTATATCTAGGTTTCAAGATTTGGACTTGCAGCTGGGCAGTAAAGAAAGGGGAGGGGTCTGAGCTGCCTGGAACCTGCTGTGCAACCTTGAGCTAAGAATAAAATAAACCTAGCAGTTTCTCTGTTCAAAATGGAGTTTTCCTGATGATTATAGAACTTACAAATTATTTGCAAAACCTCAAACAGAAAGGTATTTCTTTCCACTGGATATTGATGATAGCTGTTACATACCCTGTACACATCTCCCATCTCCTGATACTCAACACCATTTCCAAGCTTTCTCTTTTAGGGCTTTTCCTATGTCACTTGTGTGACATCTGAGCTGTTAGAATATATGTCAAAAGTCTTTCAGAAATATTGTCGCCTTAAGTCTCCTTTTACTCACATGCAGCCCATTAGCAAATGTTGCAGGCTTTGCTTACACAATATGTCTAGAATTCAAGCTTTTCTTACAATCTCCACAGCCTCTATTCTAGGTTGGGGATTCTGATATCTCCAACAAGGAATAGCCTCTCAACTTGACTCCTTTAAGACTATTCTAAACACAATTGTCAGAAGAGTCCTAGTTAAACATAAATCACATTTATATGCTACAATCTACCCGTTGGTTCCAAACAGACTTGGAAGAAAAGCTAAAACTTTTCCTATGATTTGCAGGTGTATTCTTCCATGGCTGTGTTTTGTCTCTCTAAACTCATCTTACTTTATTCTATCTTTTGTGTAGATTTTCCCAGGAAGATGGACTTGATCAACCGTCAAATGTGTACTTGCCTTAGTCAAGTGCACCCACCCTCTGCTAGGATTGCCCTTCTTTTGTCACCTACAAAGAAAGGCCCAGCTTCTTTCAGACCTCCACAGAATTTCAACTCTTTGTCATGTTACTGAAATTAGCACCCCTCAAACCTCTTCATGATTCCATAGTCCTTCCTCTCATTAATCAATATTTCATATACTGTATAATTTACATATTTGTTAGTATCTGCCACTTTCACTACAATAAAAAACAAATGAGGGCACAATATTGTCTATTTCTGACATAGACATGTTTAGAGTAACTGATAGTCTATTTATAATTTTTTCTAATTATGTGATCTTTATATTAACATACTTCTAGAAAGTACACAACTTATTGTTCAATGGAATAAATAATTATTCATTGGAAGAATGAATTTAAAATGAATAAGCCTAGTATATTAGTAGATGCCAGTAATCCCAGAAGCCAGTCAGGCATCTGAGACACAAGGGCTATTATTTCAAAGCCAGGTAGTTCTTGACAGAAGAACTGTATAGCCTGAACTATACAAAGACACTGGCACAAAGCCAAGATTAAAATTATTAAAATGACTTAATAGATAAAACATTGAATAGATGAAATTAATTAAAATATGAAAGCATTATTTTTATAATATAGATTAGTTTGTGACAAACACTATGTCAGTTTAATGAGACTAATTTGCTTTATGTTATATTCAGTATTAGAAATATGTCTGCACGTCTAGTTTTGTTTTTGAACTAATTCTTTAGAATTTGCTCTGCTCAGCCATCATTTGAGTCACCACAACTCACACTTAAGTTCTTGTTAACAATGAATCTATTCCTTATTTTGATGGGAAAATTAGCATAATGATACACCTCAAGCCATAATGGAAAGGGAAAGCATTTACATTTCTTGGCTGTTTGCTACCAAACATTGCCAATGAAGCATGCATAATTGGTATATAAAAGAGAAAAAATGCCCCCCAAGATTACCTCTTGGTGTGAATGTAACACAGAGAACACAGGGTTGTTTGCTGAGCACACATTTGGTGAAAGGCAGAGACTGGCTTTCATCCATGGGAGCTCCCTGCTTGAAGTAATGTGAACACGAAATACATTATCTAGCTTGCCAACTGATGTTTCTTACACCTCCTGCTCATGAAGAGGAATGCAGACATTAACACAAAAATCCATGTTGACATTGGGTCATAAAGCTGTCGTTCAGGTGATCCAGAATATGCCTAGTTTAAAAGATATAAATCAAGGCTGAAAAGATGGCCCAGTAGTTAAGAGCACTGTGTACTCTTGAATAAGACCAGGGTTCAAATCCCAGCAGCCTCTTGGCAGTTAACAACTGTACATAACTACAGTTCCAAGGGATTCAACTTCTTCTTCTCACTTCCCTGGACTTTCCAGAACACAGCTGCATGTACACACATTCAGGTTATACACTCATGCACATACAATATAAATAATAAAATGTTAAAAATATAAGTAGCATTCTAAATCAAGAGGAATATAAAACGTTCCATGATTTTTGGCAAACACCGAGACTATACCTTTACACCTCTAGCTTCCATCTACAAAGCACAGTTTAAGAAACATTCTCGTACCATATAAAATTTGGAAGGCAAATTATGATAAATGACATGTAGAAATACTGTAGTAGATTCAAGTGAAAGACTGACATTTAATTTGTGGGAAAAACAGGCTTTTAAAAGAAGTGACATTTATGTGAGGGCCAATTTAGTAGGGTGGAAGCTGAAAAGATAATTCAGGCAGAGGAAGAAACTTGCATGAGCAAGAGCAAACACAGAGACCAGCAACGCTCGGGTTCCTCGCCAAGGTTCAGAAGCCTTTAATGTACTGAAAACTGTGTGTACGAAAATGATGAATGTAGGTTACTATGAAGAGCAATCTGGATATTAGATGCATTAATGAGCAATAATGACAAGGAATCAGACTCTGTCTTCTCAACAGCCACAAAACAATCCTGGCTGCTTTTTTACCTAGAAACACAAACAAGCCAGCCCACATTAGATTCGTGTTTTATTTTGTTCTTCTTTACTGGCCTCAGAATTGTTGATAACTTTTCCCATGTCACATGATTGGATATAACCCAGGCCTTGAGTATTGAGCCCATGTTTTATTGCTAGCATACAACGTCTCCCATATGAAGAGTCCCAACCCTCAAAACACAATCGGTGGTGGAGAGCTGATGTTTTAAAAGTAATACGCAGAGCTTTGAGAGACTGTGCATCCTTTGAGAGCACACATTGCTCTTGAAGAGGAGGACTAAGATTGGTTCCCAGCTCCCACATCAAAGGCTTCACAACTGCCTGTCACTCCAGCTCCATGCAGTCTGACATCCTCTTCTGGCTTCCATAGGCATGCATAGTCACAAGTGCAACACATCTGTTTGCACAAACACACACACACACACAAATCTTAAAGCATGATAAAAATAAGTAATATGCAGAAATTGCTGGATGTCAGGAAATACTTGGAAACAGAGATTCCCTGACAGGTTGAAAAACTACCTCAGAGAATCACTTTTATCAAGGGCCAGAGAATGAGAAAAGGTTACTAGAAATTCTTTGAACTTCAGCCAACCACATTGTCAACTAGGCATGCTCCCTTGTTTCGTTTATTCATCATCTCTCTCCCTCTGTTCATAGATTTCCACTGGCCTCATCCCAGCCTTTCCTTCCCTTCTCAGTCCTACAAGAGTTCTGATGCTCCTGGGTATTTGCTGGCAATCATTAAATATTTTTAGCAGTTTAAGTCCCATGTATTCAAAGTAAAGGCATGATGTCCCTCGACAATCTGAGGAATGCTGATTCTAATCTGTGTACCTGGGAGCAATGATGTGAAGGCTTCCTTGCTGTGTTCTCCATTTTCAATGGCAAAGAGAGCAATACTAAACTGACACCTAATGACTTATTTCTATAGATAAGTGCAGCTCTCAACTCGCATCACAACATATGCTTCTGTCTCCTTCTAATTTTAGTATATGTAAATTAACACAAAAACCCACAACTCACCAATGTTCAGAGAATAAGAATTTGCAGAGTGCACAACCCTAAATGGGCAATGTGTATCACACCCTCTCCTCTCAGGGCTCAGGGATGATTGCAGAAGAGGAGGCAGAAAGATTGTTAAGAGCCAGAGCTGATAGCTACATGAGGAAACAGCATTGTTTGGACACCACAGGCAGCTGCACATGTAAACCCACAGCATTTATGACATGCATAAATCTATTGCAAACTCAAAGCAGACAGGGCTCAGCTGGATGGAGGAGGTGTCAGGGAGCCCCAGCCCTAGCTGGTGATCTAAAGATATCTGGTAGAAGCTGGGAGAGGGAGAGTCAGTTTCTGTATTGTAACAATGCCTTGTAGGTTGGCCAGACTCCAACAGATAGATCTATACCCAATAATATTTAGGAAACACTGATTAGAATTGATAGGCATTTTTAAAAAGACAAATAATAGAGGAAAGAAGGAAGTTGGGATATTAAAGTGGAGAGAGAGAGAGAGAGAGAGAGAGAGAGAGAGAGAGAGAAGTTCAAAATATGGTCAAATTAATCATATGAAATTCTTGAATCAGCAAAAATATTAAATGTAAATATATATAAATGAAAAATCCAAGAAACAAATAGTAAGCAGAAAAAGACACAATGACTTTATTTTCTTCTTTACTCATATGTTCTTTCATCTGTCGACTGAAATACTAACTGGAAGCTCTTTGGTGCATAAATTAGAGCGAATTTTAATTTTTATAACTGTAGAATGGATCTTCTTTGTTCTTTTCTATGAAGTCTGCTTGCAAATACATAGTCTGGGTAGTGATTAAAGTAGCATTTGTAGACGATATATGAATAAATAGTTCACAAAAGCTGATGATAGCATATATTTAAGTGGCAGACTATTGGTATTTAATTTAGGCTCTCTAGTATTCAGTTGAAATTCAGCTAAATCAATTTGGTGTATGACACAAAATACATTTCCTTCTGATTAAAAAAAAAATTTCCTTATTTAAAAAGGTAGATTTTCCTAAATGTTTCCTTATATTTTTGTGTTTAAGTGAAGATGTAGATGAGTTATAGGAAATAAAACCAAGATATTTTTTATGTTTATGGTACTAACTCTGGATTCAGAAGAAAAATACAAATTATATTATACATTTTGTTTACAAATGCACAATGGTAATTGTTAGATCTGGGCTTCCCAGAATTCCAAGGGACACAGGAAGTCCACTTCTTTCAGAGGCTGTCAATCTTCTGACCTATTCCCCTATACCTGAGGTCTTGCCCCATGGCTATAAATGGGTGGTCCTCAGTTGCCATGCTGCTCCTGTCCTGTCCTTGCCTACTCCACCAGGTGCCAACAGGTGGCCCTCTCTGGCAATGGAAGGAAATCATGTTCCTGGAGTGACTTAAGTTTCATCTGCCTATCTTTTATAGAGGGTTCGCGCCTTTATAACTTAACAGTAAATGAATAGTAAAAAATTCATTTCTTAAGGACTAATAAATACCATGCCTTACTAGCATCTGAAATAAATGCTAGGAATGAGATTTTAAAAACTCGGAAGTAGTTATGTTGCTCTGCTTGGTCTAATATTGTAATAGACATGTCCATTGATTTCATATACGTGACCCTATTTCCTTGGAGCTAGACCCAGTGAGAAGAGAAATGCAAGCAGACATTCCTGGACATTGTAAGACCTTTATGAGGGGTACGGGCTATGAACACTGGATGGACAGACAGATTAAATCTTCAGTAGCATATAATCAAATACAGTGAGACATCAAAGCCCTAATTTGTGGTATAAATATAGAATACACAAAAAATTGGACAGTTGATTGTAGAATAATATTTGTTTGAAGTGTGGGTCCAATTTTATGTTATTTTTATAAACTCCCGGAAATTTGGTGAGTGACAGATAAAGTACATAATCTACAAATATGGAAAAATATGGAAATGAGTACAATGCTCGTGTGAAGAGAAAGCTTGCCTTTGTTATTTACCAACATATAATATATACAAATACTTTATGAAGAGATAAAAATGTTCAAAACACTTCCAGATAATGTCGTGATAGTTAGCCAAAAGAAACAAAAAATAATATAAAGATGAAGCAGTTTCAGGGCTGAAGAGATGCATCAGTGGGCAGACACCCCTACCAAACTTGATGACCTGAGTTCAGCCTTTGGGATCCACACAAGAGGAGAGAAATGATCCCCACAAGTTTTGTACTGAACCTCCAAACCCATGCTGTGGCACATGCATCCCCGCTTCTACCACCCCCCCACCCACCACACACAAATAAAGAAAACTTTGGCAGCTTAAGCCAAGTTCGGCACCCCTGCCTGCAATCCTAGCACTGAGAAGGCAGAGGAATGAGGATTACTGAAAGAGTTACATGGCAATAACACAACTCAAAGGAGCAGAAGAAAAGCAAAAATGCGTAAGTGCCTTGTTATGTCCTGTCAGATTACTAACCATGCTCCAAGCTGCACTGATGCTGTAGTGAGCCCAAGTCTTACAAATATCCAGTGAACAACATGGGAAAATGTCATTTCCTGCAAGGAGCTTCTCTCTGCTATACATTATAGATCATTGTGAAAAGTAAACACATGCATCCTGTGCATTTTCATCTGATCTAGTATATATATATATATATATATATATACATATGTATATATGTATATATATATATATGTATATATATATGTATATATATGTATATATATATAATATGTTATATATTATATATTATATATGATATGTACTCTTTGTTTCATCTGGAAAACTTCTGACCAGCTATAAGCCATTGGTTAATTTGGAGGGAAACAAAAGTTATCTGATCACTTTTTAGGGGAAGGGAATGTATTTGTCCCAGGACCCTGAGCTCTATACAGCACTGCCCAGAATTCAAGACAGTAGGAACTTGAAGCTGGGTACGCATACAATCAAGAGTGCAGAGCAGGGAATTAACACAGCTGCTTTTTCACTGCCTCTGTAGTGTAGAATAACTTTGTTCCCCTAATCCTGGCTTATAAAAAGACCAAATGGACTTGCTCCATGAATAACTATATAATGTGCCTAGCTGTACAATTACATTTTCTGAGCATATATGACCTCATATGTTATGTGAAGCTATGGTGCATACTGACATTTGTTGTATAGCAATTTTTCCCAGATAAAACATTTCACCTTGAAAAAAAAAATATTTGAGGCATAGGATGTTCTAAAGGGAGGTGAAACATTCCATCCTGCAGGGAAGCTCATTAGACTCAGGAAGTAAACACCTTATTCAAAAAGGCCTTGAAACCTGTGAAATTTATGAAGCCTTCCTTTCCCAAGTATATATAAGTAGTGGGGACTGTTAAGAGTCATTCTCTTACAAAATAAGCTACGTAGAAGAGGCAGAGCTGAGCAGAGCATCCAGGAAGAGGCTCAGATCAACTAAGCCACCTACAAGGGACACTCTCCAACCTGTCGAGCAGCCTGCCAGTTGGGTAGTGAGTATCAAGACTCCATCTTTCATGAGCCACTACCTATAGAAGGGTGGGCTTCTGGTGATGCAGCTATGTTTGAGCTGTTTCTCCTCCCCAATTTCCCAAATAAGTAGTTCCAATAAAACTCATTGACCAATTTGGACACTGGTGATGCCCTTAATTTGGTCAGTAAACGCTTCCATGTCCGAGATGAGCAGGCACTGTCCACATTTCCCCTGGAGCAGCGTGAACAGGGTCTGAGGCCTCCACACTGTGCTTTTGAAATCCTTATAGCAACCTTTTTGCTTGAGCTGAACAAAGAAACATTCTGGAAAAAGTAAGCCACACCCAAATGTCATCATAGCTTTCATTAGCCCACTGGTAGCTACATGTGATAACTAAGGTGCAGAAGTCCCATTCAAGGAAGAAAAATGTAATTGGAATCTTTTATTTGGCAGGAAAGATTTATACTCTCTTCTTCCTCACTCCCTGCATAACACTTAGCTAAAACAGAAACAAAGTCATCATATGTCAATATACATCTTTGTGTTGAAAGAAAAAGATGGATACAACAGCATCAAATTTTTCCATGCTGCGAAGTCTGAGCCTTAGTCAATGGAGAAAGCTGACTTCTGATTCAGCATGTGAGAGAGCTCAGAGATTCCTCCTACAGAAACAGAAGACTCATCAAGGATCCTTGCTAATGCCGCTCTAGTGGGATGAAAGTTAGGCCAAAAACCTGGAGTGTTGACAGAAATCCCAGTAGAGAATCTGTTATCTGCTCCTCTCTCAGTCTCTAGTCATACTTTTAGCACTAGAGGACAGATCTGGCAGGCTCCTGGCAAAGCCTGTGTGGTTGTTCACCAAGGAAGTTTAAGAAAATGATAGATGGG
This sequence comes from Rhizomys pruinosus, assembly GCA_009823505.1. Lineage (NCBI taxonomy): Eukaryota > Metazoa > Chordata > Mammalia > Rodentia > Spalacidae > Rhizomys > Rhizomys pruinosus. The sequence goes on along the minus strand of VZQC01003012.1, from coordinate 5,563,216 downwards.
GTAATGAACATATAAATGAGAAAGTGTTTCAAAACAATCGATTGAGTACATATATTAAATATGGAGTTTCACAGACCTCTTCTCCCACATTTATTTGGAATTTGGGGTTGGGGATGGACAGAGAAGATAATGGTAGAATAAAGGTAATAGAATTCAAAAGTGTGTATATAAATAGGCTTCATATATTGCTAATAGAAGAAAACAGCTGAAGTTGGTTCTGGAAAAAATTGTGATGTTTAATAAAATTCTAACCCAACAATTCCTCAAAAATCTTTTCATAAAAATAAGTGATCAACACAGCATGGGACTTTGGAAATGGACATCAAATCCCAATCCTAGCTGAAAAAACACTGACAGATGTTTACCATTGTGAGGAAGAGCTGGTCTTCTTAAAGCGAGGAAGTCTGGCTGGGCTAACTGCACCTCAGTGGATGAACCTTCACTGAGGAACATCTGGGGACACTAATTTGACACAATAGGCTTTAACAAAAATTACAGAGTATGAATTCTAGTTGGGGTGCTGCGGGAGGGTGCCAGTGGGGAGGGGGTACAAAGGGGATTAACACTGAGATGTTCTGTATGAAATACATAAAAGTTCAATTAATTTTCACATTAATAGTAATATAAATAAAATATAAATTCAATTTTATACCCAAAATGAATGATCCTATGAAATATATGGTAATAACTATATTGTATCTATATCCAGGAATAAAATAATTATATATATTTTATCTAACTATATAACAATAAGCCTAATACATATAAGCAAGATATCATCTTTTAGAAACTATAATTGAAAAAGTGATTCTTGGCACTGTAGAGATGGCTCAGTAGTTAAGAGCACTGACAGCTCTTGCAGAGGACTAGGTTTCAGTTCCCAGCACATATGTGATGGCTAACAACCATCTTTCACTCTAGTCCCAGGGAATCTGATGTCCTCTTCTTGTCTTGTTAGCATTGAACAACATGGGTGTACTTAAAGACGTGCAGGCAAAACACTTGTACACATAAAAAAATTAAAAATAAATAAAAATTTAAGGAAAAGTTTATTCTTAAGGACAACAATGCCCTTAGTGTGTGATATTTGTTAATAAAATAGAAATAAGGTAGAAAAGGAAAAAGTTAAGTCAGTACGTAACATGTATGTCTCTATATTCCAGTAAGTGTATAGATTAATGATTTCAGTGTGTGGATTCATAGGCTGCTCTTGGCCATTCTTCCGTACATTGCTAATGAGATAGTAGACTCAGATTTAAAGTCTTATCATATTTAACACATAACTGTAGACTGCATGTCAGTGTTTTCTCATATTCTATTCACCTGACGTTCTATAAAGTAAATCAAACCATATGATATTATCAATGTTTCATCATTTTGACCTACAAAGGGGCAGTTCCCTGAGGTTCCATCTGTAACTCTACTGCTTTTTGTCCAGCTCGCTGTGGGGGATAAAGTGAAGTGGCATAAAGACAGAGGCTTTGTTATTGTTTCCTCTGTTGCTGCTGTTAAAATTCTCCAGGGTTAGTGGTGGATGATGGGGTAAAGCTAACCCCACTGCTTGTGCACTTCCATTGTAGCAAGATCATTTATCATTTTCAAATCCACATAGGAAATGTGAAGACAAAATTTCAAATATCCAGGATCTACACTGACTAATTTATATCATCTTTAGTCTACTCATGGCATAGAAAGTGAGAATCAATGTTCATGTCCAAAAGATTATTTTCTTCAAACGTTTATTCTGGATTTACAGTTTCCACCTTGTAAACATTATGTTCTATAAAATGTTCAAATTTTAAAATGTTGTTCAAATATATTGTTTTATAAAATGTGACAAACTAAACATATTAATAAAGCACACAATTACTATATTATTTAAATTAATTAAATACATTATTTGACATTGGGGGGTAGATTTGAGACAGGGTCTCTATGTAACTCCAGCTGGCCTGGAAACTAGCTATATAGAACAGGGTGGCTTCAAACTAGAGAGATTCACTTGCTTCTGCCTCTCAACTTCTGGGATTAAAGGTATGTGCCACCATGTTCAGCTATTTGGACTACTTGATATAAGGTTGTCACTATAGTCCCTTCTGGGAGCTGTGGACACAGCATCTGGTCCCCTCTTCCCATGGTCCCAAAGACAAGGTGAGGTACATGATCCCCAATCTGCAGTTTGAAAAATCCTAGTCAGTTTATTTGAGCTTTCTAACAAACAATGAATGAGGGGGTTATTTATAAAAGTGTGGGGGTGGGGAGCTCCCCTTTTAAGGTCACACAACAAAATCTACATTGTGACAGGAACTCTGTTATCTCTCCAGCAGCTGCATAAGATGGCAAAGGTGGCAGCCTCTCTCCGGCTTTCCTTAGTCCCTCCTCCATGCACAACTCAGGCCAGCTGCTTAGATGGAAGGCATGCCTGACTCTCTCTGGCTCTCTCCTCCTGGGGAGAGTCATTAGTTAAGTTTGTGATGATCTCCCCAAGCAGGTGTATCTAATGTTGGGAAGAAGGTGTCCAAAGTCCAGATGTTCATGGCTACTCTTGGAAGCACAGCTTATGGTGTATCTAATGTTGGGAAGAAGGTGTCTGATGTCCAGATGTTCATGGTTAGACTTTGGAGGACAGCTTATGGTGTATCTAATGTTGGGAAGAAGGTGTCTGATGTCCAGATGTTTATGGCTAGTCTTGGGAGGACAGCTTATGGTGTATCTAATGCTGGGAAGAAGGTGTCTGATGTCCAGAGGTTCATGGCTAGTCTTGGTAGAAGAGCTGATGTTGCGCTCCACCCCTTCCTCCAGCTCTTACATTCTTTCCACCATTCTCTTCCACAAGACTCCCTGAAGATTGGAGAGGGTGAAGGAGGTAGGGCAGCTCTCCTCTCATTGTGGCAGGACATCAAAGCCTCAGGTCTTTTCACTCTCTGGCCCATTTCAGAAGGATTTCTCCTACTACAAAAACACAAATAGAAGCAGGAACATTTAAACAAACACCACTACTATAATAACACAACTTATGTGAATAACACAAATTCTTGGAGAGTACATTAGCAGACATGTCATATTTATCTAACCAAACAATTGCAGTGACTTTCCCACTGGGTCTCTATCTTCCCTTGCCACTGGGGATCTACCTGGCTTACAGCACCAAATGTGTGTTCCACCCCAATGACTGGGCCTTAAATCCAATAGGAAATTTTCTTGTTGTAGATATACTAGATGAACCACTATGGCACCAGAAGGAGCATCTTGATTGGCATGTTCTAGTGCAGCACATGGGATCCATCATTAAACAGAGATTTGGGTTCCATTCTCCGCATGTGATCTGCAAAGAACCTTTGGCATTCTGAAGGCCAGCCATTACTTGGTAGGGAGTTTCTTGTTTGGTACCATCTGGAACTCTCTTTCCTGCACTCACATCCTGCTGTGTCTTCAGCAAGAGGGTCTCATAGTCTGCTTCTGCTCTGCAACCAACACTAGTGGCAATAGCCTTTTTTTTTGGGGGGGGGGTGCTCCAAAGCTTCCCTGGCCAACAGTTTATAGGGAGAAAACCACCCTGGTTCTGGAATTATAGACTTTTTTCAACATCCTGGTTGTGGTGGTTTGAATGAGTGTCCCCCCATAGGCTTTAAGTATTCAGACATTTTGTCTCCAGTTGGTGGCACTGTTCTTGGAAGTCTTAGAAGGTGTGGCTGTGCTGGAGGAAGTACGTCATTGGGGACAGGCTTGGTGAGTTTAACAAGCCTTTCAGTCTCCAGTCACTCTCTGCTTCCTGTGCTCATTGTGAGATGTGACCCTCGGCTTGCTGCTCCAGCCCCAGCCACCATGCTTCCCACCACAGTGGACTCTGATTCCCTGGAACCATCAATCAATTGTAAGCTCAAATAAACTCTTCCTTTTATAAGTTCCCTTGCTCATGGTGGTTTTATCACAGCAACAAAAAAGTGACTAATACAGTTATTTGGTACCAGAAGTGGTGCTGGCTGTGAAGAACCTGACTATGTGGATGCTTGGAGATATGTGGAAGACTGTGGAACTTTGGGCTAGAAAAGCTGTTGACTGCTGTAAGCAGAGCTTAATGAGCCATTCTAGTAGAAGCCTGGAAGAAAGCATTGCTGCAAAAAATGTAGTTCCAGAGGAAAATAAAGACTTAAGCAGCAACTGGGATATTTTGATAAAGAGTCTGGCAGCAGTTTGCCCACAGCCCAAATGCTTGCCTGATGCTAAGTTGAAAAGCAATGGACCATCTTTGGTGGTGGATATTTCAAGACAGCCTAGTGTAGAAATGGTGGTGTCGCTATTGATGGTGAATATTGTACAGATCTACAGTGAAGAAGAGCAGATGGGGCAGAAAGAAATGCAGAATGTACAGTTTGGATCTGAAAATTGCACTAGGAAGATTAAAGGTGGGGCCAAAGCATGTGAAGGAGAGGTTCCTTTTGATAAGGAGACAAAAGTGATTAAGGAGAGGCCTAGCTATTTACAAGTAAACAATGGAAAAAGTGAGATTAAAGTGATTAAGGAGAGGCCTCGAGATTTACAAGTAAACAACAGAATCAGTACCTTCAGGACAAGACCACACCCAGATAAGCCTCCAATTTTTGAAAGGAAAATACTGAATGTGTTTTCTACTCCAACAAGTTCAGGGCAGAGAAAATTTGCAAATGTGGTTAAAGTAGGAGAGAGTCCATCCTGAACTTGCAGCCAAACTCCGTGATTTCATTCACGTGGTGCTGGCTTTAGAGGCATGAAGTTTGCAAGAGTGAAGGGGTCATCAGTTCTTCCTCCATGGTTTCAGAGAGCCATGGAGGCCAGGCAGAGTGCAGCAGGGGCGTCCCTGAATAAAGAAGGCCCTGATAGGCCATTTCATGAAGCTGTGAATGTGAAGCCTGGTTGACAGTGGAGACCCCGAGAAGACATTCGAGATGCCAGACCTGTGAGATATTTGCCAAGGAGAGCTGCATACAGGGAGTGGTACCAGCCTAAGAAAGAGTTGTATGTTGTAAGCAAAGCTGGAAGAGATGAGCCATCTAAGTAAGCCCTTTGGAAGTCAAGTCCCAGAAGTTGCACATGGAGTTACTGGACTTGGTATTTGCCCTGCTGGTTTTCGGTCTTGTTTTGGTCCAGTATTTCCTCACTATGCCTCTATTCCTCCCTTTTAGAATGGGAATGTGTATTCAGTTCCACTGTGTGTTGGGAGTATGTAATTCACCTTTTGATTTTACAGGAGCTTACACTTAAGAGATTGGCCTGTGTCTCAGGAGAGATTTCGGACAATAGACTTTTGAATAGAATTGAGACTGGTAAAGACTATGGGGACTTTTAAAGTTGGACTAAATGCATTTTGCATTTTATATGGCCTATGGGGGCCAGGGAGTGGAATGTGGTGGTTCGAATGAGAGTGTCCCCCCATAGGCTTTAAATATTCAGACATTTTATCTACAGTTAGTGGCACTGTTCTTGGAGGTCTTAGAAGGTGTAGCTGTGCTGGAGGAAGTACGTCATTGGGGGCGGGCTTAGTGAGTTTAACAAGCCTTGCTGTCTCCAGTCTTCCTCTCTGCTTCCTGTGCTCATTGGGAGATATAACCCTCGGCTTGCTGCTCCAGCCCTGGCCACCAGGCTTCCCGCCTCAATGGACTCTGATTCCCTGGAACCATCAATCGTAAGCTCAAATAACCTCTTCCTTTTATAAGTTCCCTTGCTCATGGTGGTTTTATCACAGCAACAGAAAAGTGACTAATACACTGGTCAATATCATTTGTGCCTTTACCCAACCATAAAGATCCCCCAAAATTTCACACCTATATCTTGCTTTTGTAGAATTTGCAAATTAATTTTTCATCTTTGTTTTTTCAGGTGTCCTTGATTCCTTTCAAATGGGTCCTACATCACTAAAGCACTCAAATATTCACATTATATATTAAATCATACATAAACAAGGTCTAACATATAATGGAAAGATTATATCCATTTATATAAATTGTTTTCTCAAAAGATCCATGTTTGGTATATTAGCATGGGTAAGAGGCATTGATTTAGTTAGTTCTTAACTATCTTTATTCATTTTCTTGAATCTATTTGGTATCCTGGGGCTTTTACATGGATTTTTAACCCTGCATATATTTATCATTGATAAAGTCATCGGGTCTGACCCAAACGGCACAGGGCTGAGGAGAAACAGGGCCCCTCTTGCCTCTGGTGCACCTGTTGCTTCCCTGGGTCAGGCAGGCCCCAGGTCTGACTCCTGGCTGTAGTCACATCTATTGTCTCTCCATTGACCCTACTTGGCTGTTGGGGTAGGCTCTCACAGTCAAAACCGCCTCCATCCTAGCATAAACTTTCTTTCTCAGGAGATAAATGTACCGTTTAATCTGGGAGAGAGTTGTTATCTGCCCCTGAGACTGTTTCTAATCTTCTGTATGCCTTTTGTGAACTGTTCCTCAGATTTAAAACCTATCAGAATCTCTTTAACACAGAATTTAGCTTTTAATCATTTTTTTTTCATTAGGAACTTTGGATTGACACAAATTCTGCTATATTTGCCCTCAAATAACCCAAGTAGGCATATTATCTCTTATTTTATATTTTTTATTTCTCTTCATTTTTCTGTTTTCTCTAAAACTTTACATGTTGGTCTAACTTGCTTTGATCTGACAAAGCCTCTCCTACTTTATAAAGATCCTGCCCTATTAAGTGACTCAGCACAGTGACTAAAATTCCACACCAATCTCGAAGTCCTTGTTCAATCAAGGTTTTCCTTAAATCTCTGGTAAACACAGTCCTATCTGGCCCAGTGAACTGGGCACTATATATTGCTTTCTTCACATCTAGTTCTCTCAGTTGTGCCCACCCCTCCTCTACATCCTCCAGCCCCTGGGATACATGGGAACCTCCACTGGGAATAACCAAGTACAAGGCAGTCCATCAGGGACTGATTTCCCCTGTGCTGCCTCAGGTTACGCAGCTTATGTCTCAAGGTGGGATGGATGGTTATACTGCTCAGCTTTTCTGCTTCTGCAGCACTTAAAATAATTTCATCTGCCCTCATGTCCCATAGCCTCACAAGCCATGTGACTAGGGGCTCCTTTAGTGATTGTTTGAAAGTCTTCTCCAATTCCAACGTCTCCTATTCTGAGTAATCTCTCATTTTCTAGATTCCCCACTAGGCCATGGTTAAGACATCCATCAGCACGTTGAAACATGGATGTTTCCTTTCTTTGTATTAAAGGTCAAATCCTAGGGGCATCTTGTGCTTTTCCTAGGTCATTGGCTTCCTTCAAGATCTGCCTTCTCCCACGGGTTTCAGGTTTAGAGATCCCAGGATAAGCCTGTATTATAGTTCTAGTCTGGGCTCTCTTCCCCTTCTGGCCCCTTAGCTGTCTAAAAGGACAGGCTAACCCCTCTACCTCTTTTTCTCTTTTACTCAGGTGGCAGACCCCACTGATCAAGAATGCCTGCCACTGTGTACCTCCTAGAAGTGGATTGCCATCAAAAGATTTCTCCCACAGACATTGTCTTCCTAGGTGGCTTCACTTTATTTATGCACCCTAAAATGAACTGCCACTACCCCCCACCAATTCTTGGATACTCACCTGTAGGGTCCAGTCCCTTCTTCCAGTGGTCCCAAAGACAAGGCAAGATACATGTTCCCCAATGTGCAATTTGGAAAATCCTGGTCACACTATTTAGGTTTTCTAACAAAGCAGTGAATGAGCGGGTGAATTTCCGAAGTGTACGGAGGTGGGAGGCTCCCCTTCAAAGACCATACAACAAAATCTACATCATCACAGGGACCTGTGACCTTCCAGGAGACTGCCCAGATGTCCGCAGTGAGTCCCATGCTACCATGGTGATCACTCGGCTCCGTTATACAAATGAATTTTTTCTAAATTCTTTACATTCATACTACTATGTTGATATTCACTGCATAAATTTTATGACCATTCGATTTAAATTAGGTTTTACCGTTTAAAACTTTACCCCATTCAAAAAGCACCTGTATTTGAGATTTGAAACTGATTTCTAATCACTATCTTATTTTAAAATTTCTTTTTTTTCTTTTTATTGTTATTAAACTTTTTCCATAAGTCATACATCACTTCTCAATTGAATCTAGAGTCACTTCCATTTCCATGCCCCCCACCCCACCAGAGTCCCTGCACTCTGCCATATTTGTCTTGCATCTTTTTTCTGAGTCTTTCCAGAGTTTTTTTTCAGTTCTTTTGTTGTTGTTGTTCTCTCCAACTTGTATTGCTTCAGTATATATACATAGTTATACATTGATATTATATATATATATATATATATATATATATAGCTACAAACAAATACACATAATTTCTAAGTGACAAAAACTGTACACTTTAATGGGTCATAATATTTTGCATATACTTTTACTTAGAGGCTGTCTGTATTGAATTTTTTCTCCAGGATTTTTAGCTGCAACAATAACAACCATGTATGCATGCCAACCAGGGTAGTTTTCACTTAAATGCTCTCACCTATGCAGCCAAACTTAAAAACTTTCATTTTAAATTTATATTTGAATGTGATACAAAATAAGACCAAATCCTTGATTTAAATTTATTTGTCTGACATAGTTCCAAATCTGTGAAATACCATTCTGTTTTTATCTGTATTGCTAATATTTTCTAGAAAAAGAAAAACAATTTGGAAAGGAACGTGAAAATCATTTTAAAATAAATGTGATATCTATCCACATATACAAACAAGTTCACAATACATATATGCATGCTCATTTATACATATTTAAATGTCATTTGTTTGTATCTCTGAAAGATATCAAAAGACAGAGACGCTGTGAATGAATTTCATTACTCATTTCCCAGAAGACATCTTTCTATTTCCCAGGCTTGCCTCGGGAGCAGAGAGTCCTCTGCTTTTTATTTCTATTAATTAGATTATTCACTGAGGGAGGGATTAAGTGGCATGCAGCAGGTAGATGACAGATTTCCCTGGCAATTTGCTTAAATGCAGTATCTGATTTTACCTGTCAGTTGTTTTGTGGCCCTGTCTCTAAAGGATCTTGTGTGCACTCAAGCTTAAAGATATCAATAGGCCTGGGGCTGGAGAGATGGCTTAGCGGTTAAGAGCACTGACTGCTCTTGCAGAGGACTTGGGTTCTATTCCCAGCACCCACATGGCGGCTGAGAACTGTCTTTGGCTCCAGTTCCAGTGAAATCTGACACTCTCCTCTGACCTCCACAGCATTGCACAACAGGGGTGCACCAACCTACATGCAGACAGTACATTCATACACATAAAAAACAATTAATTAATTTTAAAAAGATATCAATAGGCCTTTGTTAGCTGTCAAAAATATCATTCCAACCATAACATCACACTTAGGCCCCATACTAGCCAAGTCCCAGAATAAATAATTATTATCTGCACTCTGGAAAGGAGCTAAAATTTGATATTTCTAATTATTTAATGGTTTTTATAGCTTTCTCCATAAGATGCTAAAATCTCAAGGTTTCAATGCTAGAAAATCCTTCATCTTTCTCTTTACAGGTGGGGAAATTTGGCTTAAACATGCTAGAATCATGGGACAAAAGTTAATTCCCAATTCCATTAACTAAACATGTAAAGAAAGGGGAGGGGGAAAGGACTTGGTCAGTAGAAGTACTTGCATCATAAGCAGCAGACCTGAGGTTGATCCCAGCACCATGTAAAAGCTGCTGTAGCAGTGTGCATGTGTAATTCTCCTGATGGGGAAGAGAGACAGGGGGTCTCCTGGGCCTGCTGGCCACACAGTCTCCCTGACTTCTTGAACTCCAATTTCAATGAGAAACCCTGTTTCAAAAAATAAATTGGAGACTGACCAAGCAACACAATCAATGTGACATGCAAGTATAGTCACATATGTGCCTATACACATGCACATATACACCAAACACACACACACACAAACACACACACACACATCCCCATGCAAGTACAGTCACATACGTGCCTATACACATGCACATATACACCAAACACACACACACACACATTCCCATGCAAATATAGTCACATATGTGCCTATACACATGCGCATATACATCAAATACACACACACACACACACACACACACACACACACGCACACACATTCCCATGCACAGTTTGAAAAGTATAAGCTGTCGGGTGTGGTGGTGCATGCCTTTAATCCTAGTGCTTGGGAGGCAGAGGCAGGTGCATCTCTGTGAGTTCAAGGCCAGCCTGGTCTACAGAGTGAGCTCCAGGACAGCTGGAGCTACAGGGAGACCTTGTCAAAAAAAAAAAAAAAAAAAAAAAAAAAGTATCAGCTAAATATTATAGATATAAATCACATTTAAATCCGGGAGATGTAGCTAAATCTGGTAGAGCACTTCCCTAGCATATACCATGTATGGGTTCAATCTCAGCAGGTGCCCAGATGGTGGAGGAAAGAAAACTAGAAATTTAAATTGTGCTCATCTACATAGCCAACTCAAAGCCAGCTTGGGGCCCCCAAATTGAGTCTTATAATATTCTTTAATTAATTGAATAAATTTAAAATATGACAGGTTTTATTATTCCTAATAATCACATAAAGGAAATAAACCAAATTCAGCTTTGATGTCACATCATAAATGAAAACCTTGATAGAAGACTGATAGTTTATTCTGCATTTGAAATAAAAGAACAAGAATATACTGATGTTTGTAAGTTTCCCATCATAAAATAAAATAAAAGTCTCTCTTCCACCTCCTTACTCATCTATTGTATATTGTCAATCAATGTCTTCATTCAACTAAAGTTGATGGAGCACTTCCTATGACCTCAATCTCTCTAGCCACTGGAGATAAGAACATTACACAAAATAGGCAAAACACTTGCCCTCCTTGAGCAGCTTCCATTCTACATACATAATTAATATAATGTGTGTAAATTGATGCTCAGTGCCTAGGAAGAACAGAAAGCAGAAAATGCAATGGATGGGGGTGTGGCAATCTTGTATGAGTCTCTCAGGAAAATTTCAAGAAAGAGCGTTACTTAAGGAAATGACTAAAGGGAGAGTTTAAAAAGGAAGCCCTTGGGGCTGGAGAGATGGTCTAGCAGTTAAGAGCGCTGACCGCTCTTACAGAGGACCCGGGTTCGATCCCCAGCACCCACATGTGGCCGAGAACCGTCTGAAACTCCAGTTCCAGGAGAACTCCAGTTCCAGGAGAATCCGATACCCTCTTCTGACTTCCACGGCATTGCACGACACGCGTGCACAAACTTGCATGCAAACAGTACATTCATACACATACAGAAATAAATCAAATTAATAAAAAAAATTAAAAAAAGGAAGCCCTTCCATTGTCTGAAGAAATTTGATCAAGGCATGAGAATACAAATGAGTGTGCAGAACCAGGTCTTCATGGACATAATTAGTCATCAATTTCAAACTATTTGTAACTAAAACTTAAGTTTCACAAATGTCTTCTAATATGGATTTCCAAATAAGGCTACTTGACCTCAGAATGGTGAAAGCAAGTTTTATTATCTGACCTTTTCTTCCTGCTTAGAAAACAAATTACCCCTCACCAATGATGCTCTCTTGCAACTCTCTTATTGACATTCACTTTCAGGGATTATAAACAGAAGTTTATGCACATTTAAGCTAAAGACACTCAAATGGATCATCTTCACAGGTCTCACTTGCTGTCCTCTGAAACATTTGATGTCATAAGTAAACTTAAGTTCAAATCAAATAAAAATATAACAGTGGATTTCAGGAATAAGCAATAGATATTGTTAACAGAGAGTCAAGCTTTTAGCTGAGTCCCTTTTCTCTCCGTGGTGGTTTGAATGAGAATGTCCCCCATAGGCTTTAAGTATTTGGACATTTTGTCCCCAGTTGGTGGTGCTGTTTGGGGAGGTCTTAGAAGGTGTGGCCATGCTGGAGGAAGTACGTCACTGGAGGCAGGCTTAGAGAGCTTAACAAGCCCTGCTAGTCTCCAGTCTCCCGTCTTGACTTGCCATACTCATCGTGAAATGTGAACCTTGGCTTTCTGCTCCAGCTCCAGCCCCAGCCACAATGCCTCCCACCACAATGGACTCTTCCTTTTATAAGTTCCCTTGCTCATGGTGGTTTTATGACAGCAACAGAAAAGTGACTAATACACTCTTCTCAATTACTGAATGTTTGTTGGCAACTCTCATCATCTCTATCAATGTCGAAGTTTCACCAATAAAGTAAGAGCAGTATATTAAATAATTATGAGACTTAGAACTATAACATATTTATCTTGATTTCTTTTTAAGGAGATTCTATAGAACACCAGTAAAACGAAGGCAGAAAATATTAGAAGCTGAATTCTGATTGTGAAATTTCCATATCATGAAAGGCAGTCTCATGACTATAGTAAGGTGTTGTACAATTCCCCATGACTTTTTTTTTTTTTTGTTTTTTTGTCTTTTTGAGACAGGGTCTCCATGTAGCCTCAGCTGGCCTGGAACTCGCTCTGTAGACCAGGCTGGGTTTGAACTCACAAAGATCCACCTGCCTCTGCCTCCCAAGTGCTAGGATTAAAGGCGTGCGCCACCACCAAGCCCAGCCATGACTTTTTTTTTTTTTTTAAATTTTTTTTTTTTTTTTTTATTTATTTTTGTATGTGTATGAATGTACTGTCTGCATGCAAGTCTGTGCACCCGTGTCGTGCAACGCCGCGGAGGTCAGAAGAGGGTCTCGGATTCCCCTGGAACTGGAGTTCTCCTGGAATTGGAGCTTCAGACGGTTCTCAGCCGCCATGTGGATGCTGGGGATCGAACCCGGGTCCTCTGTAAGAGCGATCGGCACTCTTAACCGCTAGGCCATCTCTCCAGCCCCCCAGCCATGACTTTTATAAATTGAAAATGAAACAAAAGCTTGAAAATGTCTGATGAAATCTGTACTGCACGCAGTATATATTCTCCCTGTCAACCAATTGTCTCTAAATTTGCTATTTATAATTCACCCAGTTGGAATTAGCAAGCTGTTTCCTCAAGTCAACCCTGCTCTAAGTAGAGGATAGAGAAAAACAATGTGTTAGTGCTTGCTGAAAGCAAGCCATGCATATTCATGGTGCAAACAGAAAATCATTCACCAAAATGCGGTTGGTAAATACAAATTAACCCTGCAACAAAAGTGAAGTATTTGCATTTTCAAGACTTAGATCTCTTTGGGACTAATTAATTAGGTGATCAGTAGGAATTTGAATTATCTTGAAACAAAACCTGGCTTTCGAGTGTGTGCGTGAGTGTTTGTGCGGCGGCAGGGGCTTGCAGCAGTATTTTCCTTTTCACGGTTCTCAGGTTCTTCCCTGCAAGACAGGTATATAAACTGATGGATTAAATCTCTCGCTCCAGGGAAATACGTTTGCAAAGTAGACAAAGCTATATAGATGTTACGGTATCTATTAGTGTTTCGTTTACTCAACAAAACACAGATACCATGATCTAGAAGACCCTCTAAGGCCATCCCTCTGTCCATCCCCTCTTTCCCCACATTGAGCCATCTACTCAGCATTTCTGTCCTATGGAATGCAACAGTTTCTCAACTGTTTTCTCTGGCTCAAAGTTTGCTTTATTCATTTCCGAAGTGCTGTCACAATGAATTTTCTCAGACCGAAATATCATCAAGTCAGACTATTTATAATATCCTGTCATGCCTTTTGGGTAAAATCCAACCTTCTTAGTTTGCACAGATAATCTTGGTCCAGCCTATTCTCAAGACTCATCTCCTGACACTCCATCTGTCAACACTTTTGTACAAGAGTCAATTTTGTGCCAGGCATGGTTTAGATACAGACTTTATTCTCTGCCATCAGCTTGGTTAAATACTGCCCAGCTCCTGTCTATGCTAAGGTCTCTAAGGCTTCTCTGCCTTTACACATTGTTTTACATTGTTCTTTCCTTTTTTTTTTTCATTTGACAGTATTCCACTAGGTAGTCCTTGTGTCTTGGAACATCCTATACTGACCTCAAAGTCAGAGAGATCCACCTCTCTCTGCAGCCTGAGTTTAAAGGCATGCATTACCATGCTCTTTCATTGTAAAGTTCTCTCTTGTTTCTGGGTCCTGTTTGTCTTACAGAATAGGATTCCTCTTGGATGTCAAGTTCTTTGGGAAGTCCTTCTGATTCCATGGTACACAACTTCCTGTAACCGCCATGGGTCGCATGTTGGACTTGTTGTTATATGCTTACCACCTCCACCTCTCATGCCTGCCAAGTCTCCTTTCATGTTATTTCTTATTTGATAGTGTTTAACAGAATCCATGGCATACAATTGATATTCAATAAATATCCACTAAAAGGATAAATACCAAAAAGAATACTACAGGGTTTCATGGATAATAAAAATATGTCATCAGTTATACCTATACTCATCTAGCAAGGTTTTATTTATTATTAACATATTTGGAACAAAGGGCATATCTCTCATATTAATAATAAATAAAACCTTGCTAGATGAGTATATTAATTATATCCTATTAAATGCCATTGGGAATTTATCTAAAAATTTAATATATCATCAAGAACCCATCCTTGTAGTTTTATAGTTTTAATTTGGTTCTCTTTGAAATAAATTTCTTAAAATTAATATGTATGCCTAACAATTGATCGATTTTAAAAGACAATTAGAATTTTTCCTGAAAATACCCAGAAAAATACAGTAAGAGCTTTGAGTAAGCAAAGAAATATGTTACATGAATTACAGAAGGGAAGAGTCAAAGCAAGGAGTAAGTTTTTCTTTCCCTTCATTGCTAACGTAAATACTCACTATGTAGCCCTTCACACAGAAAGTGTGCACGCCTAGTCCTCTCATGGTAACAGGAAATTTGAGCACAGCCTAGGGATGAAATGGATAACAACAATGAACATGAAAATAGCCACTGGAATTTTCCTAGAATAGACTGATCAACACAAAATGGAAACCAAAATCAAGTGTCAAAAAGTGTCATCACTGATGTTCAAAAAAGAGGAAGTTTTATTTTTTTATACAAATATTGACTGACTTGCCTAGAGGGAAAGTCTTATTTTTGAAACATGATTTAAGTCCTAGATATTTCATCAGAGAATTTGATTGAATATCAATTATCTGAAATGCAGAATAAAAAGATATTCTTAGTAAAAGAAATAAAAAAATGAAAGTAAAAGAAACTTTGCACCTTACCTCCTAGTCATGAAATAAAGTCTAAGATTTGTTTTTGACTGGGTTTTCTGAAAAACATTGAAATGAAAAATGAACATGTTTTATCACACGCAAACTAAGAGCTCAACTCTATTCCCTTTGCATTATCAGTCTATGAAGTGATTCCTTGTGGTAATCTGCATGAATAATGTTCCCCATAGGTTCAGCTGGCAGTGTGCTGTGGAGCCTGTGAGGAGGTATGGCCTTCCTAGAAGGAGCATGTCACTTAGTGTGGGCTTTGAGAGTTCACAGCCGAAATCTACTTCCGTTTTGTTCTTTTTATGCTTCCTGATTGCAGTAAAGGATACAAATTCTCCTCTTCTTGATCAAGAAGGCTGTTGCTATGACTCCCACACCGTTAAGGAATTCCTTTCTTGAACCATAAGCAAAATGAACCATTCCGTCCATAAGTTGCTTTAGTCATTGTATTTTATCATAGCAACAGAAAATCACAAATACAGTCCCCTGAGCTCCTCCGTCCTTCTCTACCCAGAGTGTGTGCCCAACTAACCTAGTTAGTTGCATCTATCAGCAGAAGAATGGGTATTGATTGGGTATATCTAAAGACACTGGATCAAGACTGAAAAATTATTCTCACTAATAGCCTGAAAGACATTGAGAATTATAAATGTGAAAATTACATCTTGAATAAAGAGATTTTCAGAACTCTGGAGTGACAAAATTAGTTCTAAATTCTATACTGCATTCCTCTCATGTTCTTAAGAAATTGGGAGTGTATATAATAGAGGATATAATTGAAGCCATTATGATGTGTGAAGTTCTAAGTAGAATATATGGAAATGATCTGTTTCTAATAGCCCTTAATTTGGGTGTCAACACTAAAGTTGGCAAGTACCCCTCAGCTTCTAATGTCTTTTTTTGACCTTGTTCTTTTTTTCTCTATTTAATTGTCCCCCCTCCACATTTCTGTCTAAGAATAAAGCTAAAATTAGACTGCTATGGACAATGATTTACAAAGCCGTAAGACAGTAATAAGATAGAATCATTAATATCGTTTGAGGACTTACTTTCTATGTGTAGCACTTCAGTGTTGGAACATGACACATTCGGGTCTTGTATTAGTTACTTCTCTTTCTGCTGTGACAAAATATCTAATAAAAGCAACCAAAGGATGAAAGGTTTTTCTTGTTTAACAATTTCAGGTTCTAATCCATCCTGTGATATAGTCACTTGAGGAGGAGCTCAGGGGTCACCTTGTGTTAACAGTTAAGAAGCAAAGAAAAAGTACTGCTGATAGTCTACTTGCATTATCTTTTTATTTTGCTGGGGACCCCAGCCTATGGAATGATACCACCTGTGGTCAGCCCTTCCCACCCCAAGGAACTTAATCTAGAAATGCTCTCACAGACTCGGATATGTTGGGCAATTCTGGATTCTATATGCTGGCAATAAATATTATCCAATACTCCAAGACTCTGGAGTTCTTATGAAACTATTAAATTTTAGAGAATCAAGAGACTGTAGCTGAACTGGATTGTGTTGTATCAGGTTAGATGAGGATGGAATCTATAGACAACACATCTTTGGGACTGTAAAGATGACACAGCTGTTAAAAGCATCCACTGTTCTGGCTGAGGACTGTTCTGACTGGCTTCCCAGCACTGACAGTGAGTGGCTCAACATCACCTTGAATCCAGCCCAGATCTGGTACCATCCCCAGGATTCTGCAGGTACCTCCACTCATATGCACATACACCCTGCAGAACCACACTTGTATGCAATTAAAAATAAAGAAAGCACTGGATAGATAGACCACCAGTTAGGAGTACTTGCTGTTCTTTCTGAGTAGGGTTCCCAGAAGCCACCTGACAGTTCATATTAGCTGTAACTGCAATCCCAGGGTCTGATGCCCTCGTCTATCCCTCCAGACACTGGGCACACATGTACTAGTGCCCCACATACATGCAAGTAAAACATTCATACACATAAAATAAATGAATCTTTTTTTAATAAAATATTTTAATTTATTATTTTTATGTGTATGAATGTACTGTCTGCATGTAGGTCTGTGCATCCTTGTGCAATGCTGCGGAGGTGAGAAGAGGGTGTCACATTCCTCTGGAACTGGAGTTAAAGATGGTTCTTAGCCACTATGTGGGTGCTGGGAATTGAATCCAGGTCCTCTGCAAGAGCAGTTGGTGCTCTTAACCACTGAGCCATCTCTCCAGCCCCAAAATAAAATAAATTTTTAAACCTACACAATCTATAATTTCTTTCCTTGTATGGCTACAGGTTAAGGTTAGGCAAAAGAAGCATTTGGGTGAAATTCAATATGCTGAAGTAAATCAAGAGTTATTTATTTGTAATTAGTTAATTACTAAAGGAGCTTCCTTTGGTCCTATAGTACTCTGGGTCTTGGTCATTATATTAGTTATTTTCTGGTTGCTAACATAAGACACCAAGACCA
The DNA here is from genome assembly GCA_009823505.1 of Rhizomys pruinosus. Taxonomy (NCBI): domain Eukaryota; kingdom Metazoa; phylum Chordata; class Mammalia; order Rodentia; family Spalacidae; genus Rhizomys; species Rhizomys pruinosus. The sequence continues at coordinate 5,545,601 of VZQC01003012.1, read as the reverse complement.
AGGCCACTAAGAGAAGGAAGATTTTAATCTGCTTCCGGTTCCAGAAGGTGAGGCAGCATGGCAGCAGAGATGAGAAGAGCATCTAGCAGGGACAGGAAACCCGAGACTGGAAATCTGGCAAGGCTTAAGAGCTCTTAAAGTCCACCCCAATGAAGTGCTTCCTCTACCAAGTTCACACTCCTAAAACCTCCCCAAACAGCACCGCCACCTAGGGGCAAAGTGTCTAAATGCGTGGAGCCTATGGAGGAAATTTGATTCAAATCACCACATTCCACTCCCTGGTTCCCATAGGCTGATTACCATATAAAATTAAAAATGCATTTAGTCCACCTTCAAAAGTCCCCATAGCCTTTACTGGTCTCAATACTATTCAAAAGTGTAGATTCCAAAGTCTCTTCTGAGACTCAAGATACTCTTTTAACGTAAGTTTCTGTAAAAATCAAAAGACAAATTACACACTTCCAGCATACAATGGAAGCAAGTACACATTCCAATTCCAAACGGGAGGAATGGAGGCATAGCAAGTAAACACCAAATAGAGCTGCTCCCAGGCCCTTTTCTGAAACTCCTCCACAGGGCTGAGATAGCTCAACCCTCCAGCTTGGCTGCTTGCTCTCCCTCACATGCAGCTCTCCTGGACAAATGTTTCATGGCTCTACACCTTCAATGCTTTTTGTTCTCCACTGCCAGACTTAACTTTCAAAGCTTCACACAAATGGCTGTCAGAACCTTCTTCATGCAGGGTCACCCCTGCTGGACATTGCCTGGCCTTGGTGACTCTCTGAAACCATAGAGGAAGAGCTGATGACCCTTGTACTTTAGCATCTTTCATGCCTCTAAATCTAGTACCATGCGAAGGACTCTGCCAAGTTCTGCTTCTAGCCAGGGATGGACCCTAGCCTGCTTCATGCACATTAGCAGCTTTTCTGAGCTTTTCTGTGATTTTTCTAGGAGAGAAAACACCTCTGGCATTTTCCTTTCAAAGTTGAAGGCTTAGCTGGATTTGCTCTTGCCCTGGAGGTCCTTCTTCTATTGTTCCAGTGCAAATGTCTACGCCTTTCTTTGATGGCTCTAATCTCCTTATCAAAGTTAGCCTTTCCTTCATCACATGCATTGGCTCCAACATGATGAAACTTCATAGTGCTCTTTTTCAATCCAGTCTGTACATTATGCAGCTCTTTCTGCCTCACTTGCTCTTTTATCACAGTAGATCTGCAACCATTTCTATATTAGGCTGTCTTGAAATTTCCCTCGCCAAAGAAATTAGTCCATTACTCTTCAACTTAGCCTCTTGCAAGCTTACACTGTGGGCAGGCAGCAGCCAGATGATTTGCCAAAACATCCCAACTGCTGATGAAGTTGTTATTTCCCTTTGGAATTACTTTGCTCTCAGCACTACTTTCTTCCAGTCTCCTACTAGAACAGTTTGCTAAGCTCTGCTTACAGTATTCAATTGCTTTATTCTAATCCAAACTTCCAAAGTCTTCCCCATGCCTCCAAAACTCCACATGGTCAGATTCTTCATAACAACAGGCCACTCTCTGGTAGCAACTTTTGTTTTAATTACTTTTCTGTTAATGTCATAAAACACTGTGACCAAGCAACTTTTCAAAGGGAGAATATATTTGAGCTTATAGTTCAGAAGGTATGAATGGTAGGGATGTCCTGGCAGTGTAACAGAATGCTGAGTAATCACACCTTCAAGCAGGCACAACAAACAGAGTAGGAATGGAAGTCTGGCAAGACTTAAGGACTTTCAAAGCCCACCCTCAGTGACATGCTTCCTCCAGCATGGCCACACCTCTGAACGGCTCTATGACTTTCCCCAGCACCACAAACTGAGGACCAAGCCAATGGGGACACTCTCATTCAAACCACCACACTCGTATTCTATGTTGCTGACACATAAAGAATCAAATCCATCCACAGCATGTGGCTGCACTGCATGCCACAGTAGTAGAGGTTATGATAGACCCTGGAAATCTGCTTCTGTGTGAGCTATAACAGTACTTTGGGAAGGATGTTATGGGTTTCATGTATGTCTATGTGTCTGTGTGGCAGGGGTGTGTGAGTCAAATATGTACTCACATATTTATCTCTTTGGGTAAATGTGTATGTGCACGATGAAGCCAGCAGTTAATGTCTGGTGCTTTCCTTGATTGCTTTGGACTACATGGAGGCCAATGAGATTAAGGCATCTATGTGTCTCCACCCTCTAGCACATGACACTGCTTTTGTTTTTATTTTTTTTGTATGAGTGATTAATGTGGATATATTTAAGTCTACCTCATGAGTAGAACATCCACAAAGACCAGACTGAGGCATAGGATCCCCTAATACTAGAGTTATAGATGGTTGTTAGGCTCTGTATGGGTGCCAAGAAGCAAACCTAGGTGCTTAGAGAAAACAGCCAGTGTTCTTAACCACTGAGCTATCTCTACAGCCCCATACAACAACCTTTCAAGTAAGTGAGAAGAGAGTAAAACTCAGGTCTTCATGTGTCTGTAGCAAACATTTAACAGACTGAGCCATGTCCCAAGCCTTACTTGGTATTTCTTCTTAGACCTCTCCTTTAAGTGATCAATTCGTCTCATGTTGATTTGAGCTCAAATTCCTAACATATTCCCCTCACTCCCTTAATGCTGACAAAGCTTTGTTCTCTAGTGTAAACATTAATACATCTCTCCAGTACCACAAAACAATACAGTGAACCCAAGACAGTCCTAAGCAATGCCATTATTGGTGGATTATTTTCTGACATTCAGTCTCTAGCTATTTTAAATGACAGTAGGACATCAATCTGTACTATGTAACTCTGTAGAATCACCCAAAATGCCCCAGGCTTAGGTCAGATCCTCAAATGACTGCTCACAGACAGGATGCAAGAGTGAACTATCACCCGCAAAGTGCACATAGACCTCATGAAGCATAAAAAGTGGAAAGAGAAATTCAAATGCATGGTTTCTTCAAGGAAGGACACACCCTCAGCAATCATGGAGTAAAAGTCCTGGAACGTAGGGGCACAGATTATGAAGTACGATGTAAGGATATGGTAGCACCTCCATGCTTTAAAAGCATGGAATTTCTGTCACTTAGAAAATCACACGAGTGGGAAAACACAGCTGGGTTAGAATCTGAGCAAATGAGTCCTCTCCTGCCAAGGGCTGGAATATCAAGACTTCGAGAAGGGGGAAGCACAGCAAAGACAGTATTATCACATGTATTATGTTGAATCTGAGCTTAAGTGGATATGGAGTGCAGAGAAGTCATGAAGAAGAGAGATGAGGAAAAGGCAAGGAGGAATAAGCCAAAGAGGAGGGAAAGGGGAAAGAGGCTGAGGGACAAAGCTGGATACCCAGAAACTCCACAAGTGACAAGGGAAGAAACTAAAGCAAGGAAGAGGGAAGGAAGTCAGAACTGATGCACAGGAGTGAAAGATGCCCATATTCAGGCTACCTGTGAGTTGCAAAGTCTTCACAATACTTTTTCAAAATAAGTGAATCCTGCAAGTAATGTTAAGTGTGGACTTACAGGGTTTTATATCACAATAGAAAAATGTACATATTCCATTAGAATGCAAGAATTTGGGATATAGTAAGGCCTGAAAAAGCAAAACCTGAAGTCTTAGATGAAACAGTGGAGATTTTGGAAAGCCAGAAGTTGTGTGTGGGTCCCATAAAAATATCTCATTCAATGAATTCTCTGAAAGAAAGTAGCATCCTCATGAAGCACCCAGTGATATTAATCTAAGCAGCCCCACATTAAATACCCTTGTGTCATGCCCTGCCACCTGACAACTTTGCAAGGTGCCAGTTATTATCATGATGAAGAAACAGAGTCTTGTAGCTGCAAACTTACCCTACAAGATCACACAGTTTGAGGAGGTCAAAGATAATGTTCAAAGACTGGAGAGATGGCCTAGCGGTTAAGAGCACCGGCCGCTCTTACAGAGGACCCGGGTTCGATCCCCAGCACCCACATGGCGGCCGAGAACCATCTGAAACTCCAATTCCAGGAGAACTCCAGTTCCAGGGGAATCTGACGCCCTCTTCTGACCTCCGCGGCATTGCATGACACGTGTGCACAAACTTGCATGCAGACAGTACATTCATACACATACGGAAATAAATAAAATTAAAAAAAAAAAAGATAATGTTCAAACCAAGACTGTATTGATTCCTGAAACAGCATATAGATCATCACTTCACAATGGGTTGGTAGCAGTTGTATTCACCATGGACTCCTTCATTCCTGTTGACTCTGCATATATCAAAACCTGATTATTTCTGGAAAACTTCACAAAAACTAGAATCTGATATGAATTTTTCTGGGGCTGCCCTGTGTTTTTGTTGCTGCAAATGAGACAAAGCTGCAGTATCACTTTCTTTTGGTAAGGCACCTGGTAAAGGGCTTTTCAGTTATCACAATAAAGCTCACATGACCTCACCCTTTCTTATTAAGACAAGTGTTTCAAATTAAAAATTAACATCTTTGACAAGTTAGAGTGGTGTATATTAACTCAAATCCAGGTTTCTAAATATAAAAATGTGAGATTCATATGACCTAATGGTTTACAAAGGGAAAAAAACACATTTACTTAGTCTTGCTTCTTCCACAGAAGGAAATATTCACTGCACTTTTGCAAAAAATAGAAAGCAAAAATCAGGGTGAAAAGGCCAAGTGAAAATATAATACAGTTGACAATAAATTTACCCATACATTATACATATAGATTTTTAAGAGGTGACTTGATATGTGAGTGTTATAAATCAGAGAGGAAATTTGTATTCATGGTTCATATTACTGTGTGGAAGACTTATTGCTATTGGATTTCCCTTAGATTATGTTTATATAATGTGAGGGTTTGGTTTAAAGAGCAAGAACAAGAAATAGGTCTTCACACTTAAGAAGGGCATGCTCAGTAAAAAGAAGGAAAATTGTAGAATGGCAATTGAACCATAGGCCATGAATTCCCTGGATGTTGAAGGTTATTCATTTTCCTTCTAACGTAAGTGATAAAAATGTAATCACCACACTATTCGTTCTGAATGTCAAACATTAATTTGTGTGCCTCCTTGTTTCTGAGAGCATATTTTGTCTATGTCACTTTTCAAGTTCTGAATTGTTTGTTGTTGTTGCTTGGGGAAATTAAGTTACTTTGTAATTGCTATTATTTTAAATTTTAGGGATGTAAACTTAAGTATATTATGTGTATCTTCTAATAGAGTAAATCACGTCCCGTTATTTTGTTTTTGTTTCTATTTTTGTGATTGACATTCATTTTTAGATTGTAGAGCAGGACATAGGAAACATTTTTTTATCAAAAAAAAAAAACCTGTTAAATATTTAAGGACAAGGGTCATCAGCCTCAGCACTACTAACATTGCGTGGACCATACTTCTTTGCTGTGAGGGGCTATGCTGTTCATTCAGGAATACGTGGCACATTACAATCATTTATCTTCCATAAAACTCCAGTACTGTTCACCACGTCCGACTGTGAAAACTAAAGTGTCCCCAAATTTTGTGAATTGGCTCTTGGAGCCCAATACCAATTTTATTCCTGTTCGCAAACTGTTGTTTTTTTTGTTGTTGTTTTTCCCCATTTCCAGATCATGGGGTCCTACTACAACACTGAGAGTAGATACGGACAATACGTTAATGAGAAAACACTGTTGTGCTCCAGTAAAAGTATATTGGTCAGCAACAAAATTTAAATTTTACACGAACTTCACGTCCATGAACTCTGTTTCTTGACTTATGTTGCTTAGTATTTAATTTTTTTAATTGTTTTAAAATCTTCTTACCGCATTGAAATTACAGATGACAGTTGTGATGTGCTAATTCTGATCAAGGAATTATAATAACAATGGGAAAAGCCTTTGACATTAAAAGATCTGCAAAAAAGATTCTTTATTTCTTCCCTTGGAAGTGAAGAAGGCATGTAAAGGAAGTGTTGGTCATGGCAATGGAGACACTGTCCAATAATTAAGGTACAGCAGAGATTGGGTCACACTACTCCAATAGGAGACCAGGAATCTATCAGGGTCCCAGGTTAAATAGAGGAAAGTATGTTGTGTATCAATAGGTCAATTCACCTTGAATTATACATACATGTACATATTTGTCTTTCAAGAAAATAACCTCCAAGGTAGGCTAAAATTATTTCAACCCACCTGCCAAAACATTTGGGTTAGTTGGTTGCTAGTCAGAGTAGTAAGAGTCATATAAAATTTAATATTATATATATATATGTATATATATACATATATATATATGTATATATATAACATGGAGAGAAGAAGATAGATGATACATGATAGATAGATAGATAGATAGATAGATGATAGATAGATAATCTCATCTCTGCTGAATGTGGCAAATACATCCACACATTTTTCAGATGGTATAAAGAGAATTATTTCCTTCTGTGCTGATGGTATTAGAGTAAAATTGATTATAAAAGCAATAAGTTGGGGCTTGAGAGATGCCTCAGCAGTTAAAGAGCATGTTCTGCTCTTATGGAGGACCCCACTTTGGTTCCCAGTACCCAAATACAGCAGCTCACAACTTCTTAGAAGACCAACTATGGGGGTGTGGTGGTTTAAATGAGAGTGTCCTCCCATAGGCTTTAAGTATTTAGACATTTTGTCTCCAGTTAGTGGCACTGTTCTTGGAGGTCTTAGAAGGTGTGGCCCTGCTGGAGAAAGTACGTTATTGGGGCAGGCTTGGTGAGTTTAACAAGCCTTTCAGTCTCCAGTCACTCTCTCTGCTTCCTGTGCTCATTGTGAGATGTGACCCTTGGCTTGCTGCTCCAGCCCCGGCCACCATGCTTCCCACCACAGTGGACTCTGATTCCCTGGAACCATCAATCGTAAGCTCAAATAAACTCTTCCTTTTATAAGTTCCCTTGCTCATGGTGGTTTTATCACAGCAACAAAAAAGTGACTAATACAGTAATTTGGTACCAGAGAGTGGGCTGTTGACTGTGAAGAACCTGACCATGTGGATGTTTGGAGAAATGTGGAAGACTTTGGAACTTTGGGATAGAAAAGTTGTTGACTACTGTAAGCAGAGCTTAAAGGGCCATTCTAGTAGAAGCCTGGAAGAAAGCATTGCTGCAAAAAATGTAGTTCCAGAGGAAAATAAAGACTTAGGCAGCAACTGGGATATTTTGATAAAATATTGGGCAGCAGTTTGCCCACAGCCCAAATGCTTGCCTGATGCTAAGTTGAAAAGCAGTGGACTAATGTCTTTGGTGGAGGATATTTCAAGACAGCCTAATGTAGTAATAGTGGCCTGGCTATTAATAGTAAATATTGTACAGATCTACAGTGAAGAAGAGCAGATGGGGCAGAAAGAAATGCAGAATGTACAGTTTGGATCTGAAAACTGCATTGGGAAGATTAAAGGTGGGGCCAAGACATGTGAAGGAGTGGTTCCTTTTGATAACAAGATTAAAGTGATTAAGGAGAGGCCAAGCTATTTACAAGTAAACAATGGAAAAAGTGAGATTAAAGTGATTAAGGAGGGGCCTCAAGATTTACAAGTAAAAAACAGAAATAGTACCTTCAGGGCAAGACCACACCAGCTAATCCTCTAACTTTTGAGAGGAAAATAGGGAAAGGGTTTTCTGCTCCAACAAGTTCAGGGCAGAGAAAAGTTGCAAATGTGGTTGAAATAGACCAGGGTCCATCCCAAACTTGCAGCCAAACTTGGCAGTTTCATTCACGTGGTGGTGCTGGCTTTAGAGGCATGAAGTTTGCAAGAGTGAAGGGTCATCAGTTCTTCCTCCACGGTTTCAGAGAGCCACAGAGGCCAGGCAGAATGCAGCAGGGGCATCCCTGAATAAAGAAGGCCCTGATAGGCCAATTCGTGAAGCTGTGAATGTGAAGTCTGGTTGACAGCAGAGACCCCAAGAAGACATTCGAGATGCCAGAGCTATGAGATATTTGCCTAGGAGAGCTGCATACAGGGAATGGTACCAGCCTAAGGAGGAGATCCATGTTGCATGCAATCCTGGAAGAGCTGAGCCATCTCAGCCCTTTGGAAGTAAAGTCCCAGAAGTCCCACATGGAGCTACTGGATTTGGTGTTTACCCTGCTGGTTTTTGGTCTTGTTTTGGTACAGTATTTCCTCACTATGCCTCTATTCCTCCCTTTTGGAATGGGAATGTGTATTCAGTTCCACTGTATGTTGGGAGTATGTAATTTGTCTTTTGATTTTACAGGAGATTACAGTTAAGTATCTCAGAAGAGATTTTGGACAATAGACTTTTGAATACAATTGAGACTGGTAAAGTCTATGGGGACCTTTAAGGTTGGACTAAATGCATTTTGCATTTTATATGGCCTATGGGGGCCAGGGAGTGGAATGTGGTGGTTCAAATGAGAATGTCGCCCCATAGGCTTTAAGTATTCAGACATTTTGTCTCCAGTTGGTGGCACTGTTCTTGGAAGTCTTAGAAGGTGTGGCCGTGCTGGAGGAAGTACATCATTGGAGGCAGGCTTAGTGAGTTTAACAAGCCTTGTGGTCTCCAGTCGCTCTCTCTGCTTCCTGTGCTCATTGCAAGATGTGACCCTCGGCTCATTGCTCCAGCCTGGGTCACCATGCCTCCCACCACAATGGACTCTGATTCCCTGGAACTGTCAATCATAAGCTCAAATAAACTCTTCCTTTCATAAGTTCCCTTGCTCATGGTGGTTTTATCAGAGCAACCAGAAAAGTGACTAATACAGGGGCTATCTGATGCTCTCTTCTGGCCTCCACAGCCTTGGTACTAATGTGTTCCAAACAACTACCTAAAATACACACATTTACATGCAACTAAAAATAAAATAAAAACTCTAAGTGCATTAAGTTGATAGACAACCTTATTGATTAGTGTGAGTTGAAATAAACAAATTTTGGAGCTTGGTTGCTATAGAGTCAGATGAACAATAAGTGACTTTTTGGAGTGTTTGTTCTGAATCCAAAGATCTCTGAAGGTTTTTAGAAGCAACCTACACCTATGCTGTATTGGGATAACACAGTCCATCAAGTTTGAGAGAAATGTGGAATTTCTCTCATCCCTTGAGTTGATTACACTTTTCAGATTCCTGCCCTCTGAAGAATACTGGTTACAGTAACATGTAACTACTTTCAAAATCTTCATCATAACTGTATTGCCTATGTAATTTTAATCTTAACTTGAGCCATAATTATTCACAGTAACTAATGCCAACAAAATCAAACAGTTTTGAGTTGTTTGTAAGAAAAATATCAATGTCACTTGTAGGAATCTGTGGCAACCACTGAAATGGAAAAAATGAATGGTTAAACTCTCTTGTGGCTCAACCATATCCTTGTAGGTTGAGTTATGTATCTGACCTCATCACTAAATGGCACACTTCATTGTTACTCCAAGAGATAAAATCCTCTCTAACAATCCAAGGAATGACCAAGCTGATTGCTATTATTTTTCCAAGCAAATACAATGTAACTCTTACAATATATACCACACATGAACAGACACATATACACATGAAAATGCATACATATGCAGTTGTGTATTTGTACAGAGAGACAGAGATGTACATGTAATTATATTTTTTCTATGTACTATTTGGCTGCTATAATTTTATTTTTTTGTAATTTTGGCATTGCATATTTGCCCTTAAACATGTCTTTTACTATGATATCTCAACAATGTTTTGAAAAGCAATTATGGTTTATTCTTATCTACTGAAACTACATCTATCAGAGCCCTTAACCATTTAATAATGTGTCCACTGAATTTTAATTTAAGTACTTGAAAACACAATATCACAAAAATAATGGCTTCAAAGATGACAATTCAGGAGAAAATATGATGCCTAAGTCATATTGTAGAGGAATTCTTCATCAAATATTTTTGAAGTATATTATGAAAAAATAGTTTGTAATCAGTTGTATTTTTTTACTTTCTTTTATTTCATTTTTTAACAATAAATAATAAGTTATGAGTACAAGCATCCTTCATGTAAAACCAATTTACAAGCAGTTGTGCCCAAACCCACACAGCCCAAAGCTCCCACCATCCAGCTGGAGGGGCTTGTATGTACAAAGTGATCAAATAAACATCCAGTCTATATTGCTGTAGTGTCACCATTCACCCCAATCGCAGCCCTTACATTCTACAACACACCATCTTCTGCAGATTGTTCCCTAGGCTTAGAAAAGGGGCACAGGTGGATGAGAAGCAAAACAGTCTACTTTGTCTGTTGTTTTGGACTCTGACTAGTTCTGGCTGTTTCTTTTCATGGGCTGACAGTTTGTTTAGGAATAACCTTTCAGTCCTACTAATGAAGCACAAGCAATTAGATATATAGGTATTTAAACAGTACTAATTGTTATGGTATGTTACTTCGGTATAGACACAGATATTTGGATGGTATGCTAATCCATGAATTACCTTTTTTCTGTAAAAAGATGACAAGGTCTTACTGTGGCTTATAATATCTCCTAACCACTAGAGGATGTAAGCTTGTGGCATCAGCCATGAGTTATTCCTCCAAGGAGAGAGCTAATAGCCAATTAGATTTGGGATATACAGCCATATGGCTGCTACTTCTGCACAGTATTTCCAGGCAGGTGAGGTGTAGCTGATGCTGATGGAGGAGTCTTGCTTGACTCAAGGAGACCAATATTTGCTTTATTGGTTTAGTGGCCTTTGGTAACACTCTCTGGTATTCCACAGACCAACTGTTTTTACACTTACAAGTGTGGTCTCAATACATCTTTCCCATGCTTACATCAGGTCTTTGACAGCAGGGCCTTACTGCCTCTCTTCTTGTAAGTATCCAAGTTTACAGGCAAGAAACCTCTACTTTTGGGGGGAGGGGAGGGCTTGGATCCCCTGGCCAACATCTCCTTGGCAGAATAATCCATTGCTGATATCAGAGCTCTCCTGTATTAATATATTTTGCTTAAATGCACAGCTTAAAGAAACTCTAGTATTAAATTTGGTTCTGAATAGAGAATAATCCTTTTCACAGTTCCTATGTCTATTACTCAATTAAAGAAAGCAGTTTTACCAGTTTTATAAGAGATAACCTCTATAACAGTTAGCTGTAATTTACAGTTAGAGAATGACTTCATTACCAACATATTTTTCTTTGTTCTATGAAAAGGAGGTAAGAAAGTCTCTCATATTAAAACTTTGTGGCACCTAGAAGGTAAGGTTTATTAGGACTCATTATAATCATATAATCAGTAGGATCCACAGAGATGTTTGATACCTGGAGCAGTCTAAGTCTTTTCCTCCTCTTAATTCTTAGATGGGGCAACTTCTCTGCTGGTATTTCTTTCTTTTTTTTTTTTTTTTTGTCTTTTTGAGACAGGGTCTCCCTGAAGTCCCAGCTGTCCTGGAACTTGCTCTGTAGACCAGGGTGGCCTTGAACTCACAAAGATCCACCTGCCTCTGCCTCCTGAGTGCTAGGATTAAAGGCGTGCACCACCACGCCCAGCTTGTGCTGGTATTTCTTGGTACATCTTACACAATGCAAGGCTGTATCTTTTCTTTCTCTGCCATTAGGTTGGTGACATTTTGACCTATGGGAACATACAAATCTTTTCTCCATGGTTAGTTTAAAGATTAAATTGATGTGAGTTCAACAAGTATCCGATTTTGCCCAAACTCTATCTATAAATTATATGGTATTTTAGGACTTAGTAAAAGTAAATATGTCTATAGTAAACAAAATTTGTTTAAACATTTTGATAAAAACAGTGATACACCTGAGTTAATTAGAAATATAAATTGTCGTTCCTATTTGTTTTACTTAAAATCTGTATAACAATAACTTTGGGATTAACATATACAAATGTTCTCTATAATTTTTGTGTTATACAGTATCATCTTGTAACATTCTCCTTTACCTGTAGGATAATTTAACTTAAAGAATTAAGTTTGGGGGCTGGAGAGATGGCCTAGCGGTTAAGAGCACCGACCGCTCTTACAGAGGACCCGGGTTCGATCCCCAGCACCCACATGGCGGCCGAGAGCCGTCTGAAACTCCAATTCCAGGAGAACTCCAGTTCCAGGGGAATCCAAGACCCTCTTCTGACCTCCGCGGCATTGCACGACACGGGTGCACAGACTTGCATGCAGACAGTACATTCATACACATACAGAAATAAATAAAAAAAAAACAAACAAACAAAAAAAGAATTAAGTTTGCTTCCCAAATTAATAACATACAGTCACCCAAAACAGCTTGGATAAATTTAATTAAATTTACACCTTGATTCCTGCCTATAGGTATGTTTACTATAACTGCCTTTCTGAGACTCATGGGTCAAAAAATAAAAACCTAGGATAAAAAAAAGGGGGGGAATATAGTTATATATTAAACCTTTTTTGCCAAAAAATCATTTGCATTTTTATCAATAGTAACAAAAATTTAAGAATATTAGCTTCAGAGTGTTGGAGTAATATAAAATTAAAGGAGGAAAATGTGAAAAAAAAAAGACTGAGAGAAATATGCAAGACATGTATGGCAGAATGCAGGAACAGGGGTGGGGTGGGGGGCATGGAAAGGGGAATGTGTCTAAATTGAACTGAATAATGATGTATGAAATATGCACATCAATAAAAAATCTAAAACTATAAAAAAAGAATATTAGTTTCAAAAGATTTAAATTTACCTCATGACATGGTACCACAGATATAATCCTCAGCTTTATAAATCTCTACTTGATGGTGAAGTTTATTATTTTAAATAAATATGTTAACTAATTGATGATTTAAATATGAACACAGTAATCTTTCACCATTTGAAATGAAAATAATGGGATAAAATTCCTCTAATACTTTTTGGGCATCGAAATTTCTCTGAGCTCTTACAAAGACAGATTGTGGGCACTGCACCATTATCAAAGTATCTACCCAATTGTGTCTGTGTCAGAGCCCAGGAATTTACATTTCTAGCAAGTTCTAAGGTGATACAGAGTCTACTAGTAGAGAAAACAAAGTTTGAAAACCAGAGCTGTGACTTACAGGTTTATGTACAAAATTTAAAGTTAGATGAGTATATGAGAACCTGAGAGCACTGTTACCAAGATGATAACTGTTACCCAGATAACTGTTACCCAGATATAGTCTCTCTTATCTCACTGAGTCATGTTTCTCTGGGACACATTTCTTTGACATATTTATTGGAATTTTAATAATGTTTTGAAATCCTAAATCTCATAAATTATTGATGAAACAATCACATAAAAAGTATTAGAATTCTTCACGAATTAAAATAATGAAGTAGAACTGTCATGAATCTGGAGAACTCTGATTTCAAACAAGGACAAAGAATAGGGCAAGTGGGGTAAAAGTTGAGGTAAATATTTCCAGAAATAAAGAAAAGAATATCTAGAAGACAGATGTGCATTGCTTACAACTGTTATGTTATTGTAATTTTATGTCTATTATCCTGTCCATTATTAAAGATGAACCATTCTTAAAACAGAAACTATAGTCTTATATAATATATTATTTATGGATATTCTATGAGCATTGACCACATGATTATTGTTAGGTCTGAGTTCTCCAGAATTCCAAGGGACACACAGATGTCCACTTCCTCCAGAGGCTGTCAATCTTCTGACCTCTCCCCCTGTACCTGGGTCCTAGCCGGTGTCTATAAAGATGTGTGCCTCAGTCACCATCTTGCTGCTGCTACCCTACCATGTGCCAACAGGTAGTCAGCCCTGGCAGTTTCTGAAGTAAATATGCTCCTGAAGTGACTAAGCCTCATGTGCCTATCTTTTATCAGGGGTTTGCATTGTTAGAATCTAGCAATTATGAAGAGTGTCTTTCCTTTTGGTAGGAAATCTAAATGGAGCACTATTCACATTTGGTTCATTAGTGCTCACCAGCAGTTTTCATTGTCTGAATGTTAGCTAACAGAATTAATACAGGAGAGATGTGAAGGGCAAGTAGCCAAAAGGTTTTTTTATTATTATTAAATAATTAATTAGGTTTACATGAAACACAATATATCCTTACAAGCAATCTGAAGATATTTTGTAATCATTTAAAAAATTATGAACCCACATGAAGGAGCCAGCATAGTTGGTTAAAATAAGTTGTGGCCTTTCAGCTTCTGTGGGAGCACGACCAGAAAAAATGAGAAAATGGCTTTTCAGTAAGGTGAGTAAGAGAGAAAATACACTCAGTTAAAATTCAGCAGAGACTCTGAGAGAGCCTGAGACTATTGTTATCATTACAGAGGACAAGAATAAGTTCATCACAGTCAGTCCATGGAAAATGAAAGGAGAGGAGATGAGAGGAGAGAGAGGGGGATAGATGGAGATAGCGATACAGGAGTAGAATTACAACCTCACAGTTTTAATCTATTTTAAAAATAGAACATTCACTGCAAAAATCTTTAGGACAATAAAGCATTTAATGATGCATTTAAACCCTCAAAAAATTACTACTAGACTTGATTATATATCCAGAAGGGTCCAGAGTGGAGGGAGGCAGATGGGCAGGGGCAGGCCCTAGCCTGGGAATGGTTTACTGACTGATTTCTACTGGGTGAGGGAGAATAGACCTTACTAAATATCTCTAAATAGGCTGACTAGACTCCGGTGGATGAACTTGCATTGGCGGTCTAAATTTTATTAAGAACTGTTGTGTGAAATGTACAAAAGCTCAATTAAAAATAAAAAATAGAGGTTTAAAGTTATTACTGTTCTTTTCCCATTGGTCAACATGTCTGATTTTTATCAGTATCATGCTGCCTTTCTTATTCTATCTCTGTGGAAAACTCAATGATCATCCAAAAAGTAATAAACCTACATAAAATGCACTCTCTCTCTCTCTCTCTCTCTCTCTCTCTCTCTCTCTCTCTCTGTGGTAGCATAAAAGATACAAACAGAAAAAGGAATCCTTATAGACTTGACTAAAATTTAAATGAATCCAGCCCCCAAGGAAATGTATGTGGAGTTTCTGCAAAAATAATAAATAAATAAATAAATAATCTAAAACGACCACATGATCAAACTGTATAAGTGATAAGTAAACACCTGACATTATCGATAGTGATATCACAGAGGCGATAATTACATATCCAGGCTTATTTTGTCTTTATTCCCAATAGTCAAGTTACAGGCTCCATGTAGCTTCCAATCAACAGCTGAATGAATAAAGAGAATGTGTTGTGACTAAACAGTGTCATATTATTCAGTCATAATGAAAAAAATAATGAAGAAAATAAGTGGAACTGGAAATCCTTACATTAAATTAAATAAGGAGGATTTAGAAATCGAAGTATTGTATATTTTCTGCTCATATATGGGAGAGAATGGGGTCAGGGAGAGGGAAGAGAAGGGGAAGAGACCTAATAGGGATGAACATAACCAAACCACATTGCATACATGAATAAAAATATCCCAATGAAGTTCATAATTTTGTATAATTCATATATGCTAATGAAATTTAGCTGAGCATTTTATTTAAAAAATAAACAAATATCAATATCAATTTAAAAGTAAATAAACTTCTACATTCATAGTATATATACCACAAAGGAAAAACTGTATTTGTTGAATAGAAAAATTAGTTCTTCTGGTATTTAAAAACATTTTAAAAATCATAGTTTATTAATATTAAATATTTTACAATATGTTTCCATGTTCATGACTTGATTTTGCTTTAATCTTGGTGCTGTGCTCTCACTTAAGTTATCTTTTAATATATGAATATTGAGATTATCTCCTCATGATGTTTAAATATACCACATCACAACATATTGTTGGTAATTATACTAATAAGCTAGTCTGATTATATTGTTCATTTTATGAAAATCTAGTATGTGAAAACAATCATTATTTTACAGCCAGTCTTTATTATTAAAATTGATCAGTATAGAGTCAGGAAAATAGCAAATAACCTGAATTTGGTAATTCTTACAGTTTACCAGGAATTCTAAAGCCATAGCTGAATAGAGTTTTCCACACATCTGGAAATGCCCTATTAGGAGAGGGAGGGAGGGCAATTACGAGATATTTCTAACTTTCAGGTCTCACAACATGGCAGCCTTGAGGTTTTCTCTGGTCAGTTCTGGCCCCTCTGCTCCTGCTCAGTGCTTTCTCAGCTGCCCCTGTTTCCTCCACTCACTCCCCTGTTGATAGGAAGCTACAAAACTTGACTTGTGAATAAGGACAAAATAAGTATGGATATGCAGGTAGCCCTATTGTGTGCTGACTGCCATACTGTCAGGTGTTTATTGATCAGTTGTATAGCTGGATCATGTATCTGGCCTTATTATTTATTTATTTATTTATTTATTTATTTATTTATTTATTTATTTACTCTGCTGTTTCTTGAGTCTAGGACATGTTTCTAAGCCTTTCCATATTCAATGGCTTACTGATAAAAATATATTCAGTAATAGCAAATTAGCTTGAATGTTAGGAAAGCATATGGATTAGGGAAAGGCAAACATTCTTCTGCCGTGTGCATCCCCTCACACTATTTGTTAGTGCAATTATGTATCAGAAATATACTATGGTCACTAGTCATCTTCTGTTCCTCAAATGAAGAAAGTACTTAACACATTAATCCACCATGCAGCATTTCATTGCAACATAGCAAACTATTCACTATGTGTCTGCTTTTCTTAAATCTTTGAGTCTACGTTTTGAATTCATTTTTTGGGGGGGGGTCTTTTTGAGACAAGGTCTCTCTGTAGCCCCAGCTGGCCTGGAACTCACTCTGTAGACCAGGCTGGCCTTGAATTCACAAAGATCTGCCTGCCTCTGCCTCCCAAGTGCTAGGATTAAAGTGGTGCGCCACCATGCCCGGCTAGTTTTTGTTGCTGTTGTTGTTGTTGTTGTTGTTGTTGTTGTTGTTGTTGTTGTTGAATTCATTTTATCTTATTTTTTGTTTGACTTCCATTTCAGATACTAATTTATTTTGAAAGGGGGCTGAACCCTTAATTATCAGGGCCTCAGAATGTCACTCTATTTGGAAGCAAGGTTTTGGAAAGAGGTGATTAAATTGAAGGGAAGTGGGGCAAACTCAGTGGAGCCTGTGTCTTTGTAAAGGGTGTTGATTGGACCACAGGAGTTCATGTAGAGAAGACCAAGTGGACAGCAGCAAACTGTCAGGGACTGGACAGAGAGAGGCCTTAGAGGAAATGGACTCCACCAACCCATTGTCCTTGCATGAAATTTATAAGGACATTTCTACTCTGGAAACCACCCTATCTATGATACATGTTTTTATGGCAGTCCTAGCTAACTAAAGAATAGCACAAAACATTTCCACCTCTTAAAATATTTCCCAATTCGTCATGAGTTAGGAAACTAATTAACTAAACTAGTTCAAACAGTTTAAAACTGTGTAAAGATTTAACCTGGAGCCCTAAGGGGCTTTTTACCTGAAATCACTCTGGTTGCATATTTGTAGTGGGCGGGATCTGTTTTGCTCAGAAGAGTGGCCATTAGTGCTGTTTTCTAGAGTGTCCATTTCAACTCAAAAAATAAGAGAGGAGGTAGTCCTGCCTCCTTGATGGCAGGGGCAGCCAAATTACTTGTTTTGGTAACAGGATGTCAGTGAAAGCAATGTCTGTCAGTCTAGAATTTACAAGTCAATAAACAGTTTGCTAAGCTTACTTTCTTCTGTTTTGGAATTGGCAGTGTAAATGCTGTTCCCTGTTCCCTCTGCTGCATCCATGAATGAAGCTGTGTGTAGCAGACATGCCCAGCTGCCCAGCACTGATCACAATGTAGATGAGAAATTGTGGTTGTGTTGAAGCCTTTGAACCAGGCAATTATTTGATACTTTTAAAGAGATTCACCTCCTGACTGACACACCTAAGCTGAGGAATTTTTACTTAATTTGCATTTTAACTAATTTTTGCACACTTTAATGATTAATAGAATCTACTTACATTTATTTGTGTCTCCCAGGATGAAGAGTAATATTTCTGTAAGAATGACAAAAGTACTATATAGACTCCACTCTGAGAGAGTGGAGTCAGCCCATCTGTATCAGGGCTCTTGCAGTGATCTTATTGATTCTGAGAATTCATAAGATACATGACTCCACCATGGCTTCTCCCTGTTACGGGTAATTGTTTCATTCTGTCAAATTTTTCATTTTTGTACATATAAATGAAACTTCCTCTATTCTTATTAACGGAAAAGTAATTGAGATTCTTGCATATGACTCTCAGCTGTCTTGGTATCTACTCTTTGCTTAGTGTCCTTAGGGAACCCTTTTCCCAACTCAGTTCTCTAAAACAGGTGCTTACCCAAAGCAGAGCACTCAGGGAGATTTCAGACTGCACCTGCAATCCAGAAACCTTCGCTTGAGTGTACAAAGAATCTGATGTTGCTCACTCAAATTTGTGGATTTTTGTGCATTTTTTTGTTCTTTCAAGACAGGAGACATGGTCTACCTGTAGCCTCAGCTGGCCTAGAACTTGCTATTTACATGAGGCTAGACTTGAACTCATGGAGACCAGCTGCCTCTACCTCAGAAGTGCTGGAATCAAAGGCATGGACCACCATACCCAGCTTTGTTTGAGCCTTTTGACTCACAAATGCCACCAATCTTGATGAAGAAAGAATAGTTGGAATCACTATGTCTTTACTCCTTCTTTATCTATTTCATTATTTCAATATTGTACAGGAATTAAATTTGTCTTTAATTACTGCAAGGAATATGGCCACATACAATACTGTGTATGAAAATGACCATACCTAAAAGTTTAAACACTCAAAAGAGATAGCCTTACTCAGAGTTCACGCCAGGAGAAGGAACAACAGGTGTCAACAGTCACTGTTCATTTTCCATAAATTTGGACCAGGGCCATGTTAGGGAGCAATCTCGACATATCAAGCTGTGTTGTTTGGTATCCTCTCTCTGTTTCTGTCTTCCATCAGCACATGTTCGGGGCTCATTGTGTTCCTTGGAATCAAAATTCTCCTATTAGGATCCGGGATTTTATTTCCAGCCTAGACCACTAGAGCTACACCAGCCAGGAAACACTGTCTTATGTCTGTCATCATCATAATAGGAGTAATAGGGAGAGGGATGTGCAATCTTTCTCCAGGAAAGAGATTCTAGCTTCTAGGAAAGCTTGGAATAGAAGAGGCATCCACCTTGTTCGCCATCATCTTCTACTGAATGCAGCTGCCTTCTGGCCCACAAAAAATGGAATTTTAACAGGCTATGAATGATCTGTTTGCTAGGTGGTGGAGAAAGTGAGGATATGATTCTGGCTGATGTTGTGATACATTCCAACATAGGAATTCCAGTCTGTTTTGTGCTAGACAGCTTGGAGGAGTAACCACCCTCAGGAATAGATTCTATGCCCATCATGATAATGCTATTTCCTACCATGGTGGCTGTTTCAGGGGTCTGTCCTTTGCAGAGAGATTTATTTAGAAGGATAAAGACCTGATTCAGAGCATAGGATGGGACAAGACATTAACCTAGACTTCATGAAAAAAAGTTGCCCCAATGTTATGGAGGACCTTTCATGGAGTCTTTGGAATGAGCCTTCTCTTTCAAGGAAAAATAAAAGATCAAGGAGGTGGTGAGGGGAGGCTGTGCTCTTCTTTGGAGTGTAGAGGAATACCAATCATATAACAGCTGAAGTCTTAAAGCATGAGAAGGGGAAATGGGTTCTTAGGAACTTCATTCAGCTGCTGAGCCAAATTTGCTCAAATTTGTAGTTACTTCCCACTTCCTCCTAATCTAATAAAATCTTCCAATCTCATTTAAAACTCTATTTCAGTCTTTTAAAATTTTGGAAGAAAACAGTCCTTCCCTGTTACCTGAGATGAAATAAGGGCACTGGGTACTTGTGGAAAAACATCCACTTAGGCCAACTCTCCAGATGATTGATAGTATAATGTAGCCATTGAAATGTTAGATCTGCAGGCCACACAAGCTTATGTAAAAAAAAATTTTCAAAATGCCTACTTATTTATTTTTATGTGTATTATTTTTTTGCCAACTGGTATGTAAGTTCTAGTACGTGTGTACCTGTCTGAGTGTTTTGCCCACATGTAAGTGTACCTGTACATGCAATGCCAATGGAGGCCAGAAGAGAGCCTCAGATCCCCTGGGGCTGGATTTACAGATGGCTATTAGCCATCATGTGGGATCTGGGAACTGAACTATGCTTCTCTGAAGAGCAGATAGTGCTCTTAACCACTGAGCCATTTCTCCAGCCACTGTTAAAATACCTTCATTGTGTCTCTCTATGCTTTGAACAAGAATAATGCTATGATTTGATCAGTGTATACTTTGCTATGAATATTTGAAGATTTGAAGAAATATTTTGTTAATGATGGTGGATACTACAGTTATTTGGGGCAATAATGCACAGGTGATGTGTTAATAAACTATAGATCATCTTCCTTCCTTATAGCTCAGCCATTTCATGTCAATTAGTACTAAAAGATGAGTGATCTTTATTTCAGTGGAAAAATAAATCTTTTTCATTTAGCATTAGAGGATATTTCTATTATTTGTTGAAAAAGAAAAGGAAAGAGGAAAACTTCATGATAACCATAGTTACACACATAAAATTACATAACTCCCCAAAGTCTGCAAATATTTTTCCTATCTTCTGATGACCCCTGTTCTCTTTCCTTAAGTTGATCAGTCAGCTCTTCTCCTCAGTGCACTGTGATTTCTATCTTCAGTTTTATTCTTAGCAAGAAGTTTCGCAGTTGTAAATTCCATTTTGGTCTCCATTTGTATAACATGGGAACGCTTTTGATGTGTAAATGAGCCAGTGCATGTATACTTTGTAGATCAGGGAAGGGACACAGGGACAGAGGTGTCTGGTCTTGTGTTATAAACTACTACCCTGATAATCAACATGTATACATTCAGTTATTATTTTACATTATTTTTATAAATGCACATTGTATGTATGTATGCATGCATGCATGTACATGTGTGTGTATGTGCAGGAACTAATGTGTATACATGGAGGCCCGTGGAAACTTTGGGTGTTGTCCTCAGGTACTTTGCTTTATTGAGACAGTGTTTCCCACTGCCCTGGAACTTGCCATGTAGGCTCAGTTGGTTGGCTGGTGAGCCCCAGGATGCCATGTAGGCTCAGTTGGCTGGCTGGTGAGCCCCAGGATCCACCTGTTTTCACTTCTCTAGCATTAAGACTAAAAGTGTGTACACCAATGCCCCTGGCTGTTTAAAAAACATGGTCCTGGATATCACATTTAGTTCTTCATGTTTATAAAGGAAGAACTTTCTCCCTAGCTCTATGAATGTTCAACTCATGGGAAAAACACATTTCACCATTAGAGATGAAGCAGGTAATTCGTTAAAATAATATGATACAGTTTTCTTTTCTTAGAGACCAAATATCCTTGGTGAAATGAGAACTGAAGTGATCACCACGTGGATGGGCCTTGCTGTAAGTAGCCATTAGAATGCTGTTAAGGCCAACTATACTTTTTACAAGGTACAGAGCAAAGATGATTCCATCAAGTCATTGAAACTCATATTTTTGTATGACTGCTATTTCTTTTACATTCCTTTTGAATTATACAGTCATCTACTCAGAACTATCTCATAGAAATATGAGGTGAATTATATACACAATGTAATTTATAAATAATGGAAGAATAATTTGAAATTATTTTTTTAATTTTATTTATTTTTGTATGTGTATGAATGTACTATCTACCTGTAGGTTTGTGCACTTGTGTCATGCAATGCCAAAGAGGTCAGAAGAGGGCATCAGATTCCCCTGGAACTGGAGTTAAAAACGGTTCTCAGCTGCCATGTGGGTGCTGGGGATCGAACTGGGGTCCTCTGCAAGAGCAGTTGGTGCTCTTAACCACTAGGCCATCTCTCCAGCCCCTGAAATTAATTTTAATAATTAATAATAATGTCTGGTTACAGCATGCCCAAGCCCTATACAAGCTTGAACCAGAAAAAAAAAAATGCCAGCATAGACATGGGTAAGTAGATAAGAAACCCCAACCTGACCTAAGGAACTTTTGACCATTGAGGGCTTCTGGGAGAGGAAGAAGGCCTTTTGTTTCCAGTTTACTGGAGTCAATCTTATGGCTACAGTTATGTCTATTCCTTCCATTTTAAAAATAATGCCTTTTTAATGATCTCCTTGTTCTAAAAACAATTTAATTTTATCTTCAGGCTTTAACTCTAGTAGTATATCATGACCTGTATTTGATCTAAAATTGATATGACTTTTGACCTCCATCTCCTGCTGATCTTGCACGATAGAAAATAAAAAGATAATATGTTTTGCACACAAATGGAGAATCGGCAACTCCCTTTCTACAAAATAAGGCAGATAAGGTGCTGGTTCACAGCAGGTCTGAACTCTGGACAAACACATTATATCAGTTCATATTATGCTTTGGCAGGTTTTTTCCCTTGAATAGTGAAAGTTTATGTTCCCCCTACGAATTCCAAGGTCTGTTTTCATGTTTGGTTTTGGCTCTACCTTATGAAGGAAGCATGCAGGAACTGGATCATCCTACATTCTATTTCTAGAACATTGAGTTTCCAGAATATTTCTCAATTCTCTTTTAACCAGGATGCTTTATTTTATCATTACCACTCTGTACAAATTATATGAAGTTATAAAACTACATCCACATTTGTAGTGTTTCATTTGTTATAAAAATAATATGGCCAAATCAAGACCAGAATGGGAGATATTTCCATCTTTTATTGAAAGAAATTCTAAGTTATTTATTATTATTATTATTTTCTAATTTCAATCTACCAGGAATTATGAATTCTATCATTCAGTATGAAATGCTCTAAATATTAATGTTTTTTAAATATAAATATAAATCTATTTTATGAAATGATGTATTGATTCTCTACATAAATTGACTTTTTTCAAAATTTATTTCCAATTAATATCTGGTCTTAAATTCACACCAATGAATAATAAAAATGCACATAGTGTGAGCCATTTATAAGAACTGATTTATCAAATACAAATCACTGGAATAATCTGTAAATATCAGGAGGATAAGTTTGAGAATCCAGAGTTATAGGGAAAACATTAACACTGACTTCAAATTTTTAGTGTAACATGAAGATGTGATATGTAATTGCAAATGAAATGAAAGGTGTGCTTTCAGAACTCACCTCTGTCAGAAGAACTGACAACCATTCTTTGGACAAATGAGGGATTTTTGTCTTTAAAAAAGATCCTTCGCAGAGCCAAAGTTGTATTTCATTTAATTTAGGAACCTAAAATCCATTGCATGGCATATTGAAGGACAGTGAACATTTTTGATGCCCAGCAAATGTTTTCAAGTCACTCTTTAAGGGTCATTACATACAGTTTCTATAGAAACTATATTTCAATAACTTAGTATATAAAATGAAATCACCTTGAAGCATACTAAAATACTCTATGTATTTCATTACAATATATAAATTTTAGAACAATAATTTTCTTTGAATTCTTTTTTTTTTTGGTCTTTTTGAGACAGGGTCTTCCTGTAGCCCCAGCTGTCCTGGAACTCACTCTGTAAACCAGGCTGGCCTTGAACTCACAAAGACCTGCCTGCCTCTGCCTCCCGAGTGCTAGGATTAAAGGCGTGCACCACCACACCCAGCGAATTCTTTTCTTACCCTTTGGGAGGTTGTGGGGTTGTGTGTGTGTGTGTGTGTGTGTGTGTGTGTGTGTGTGTGTGTATGTGTGTGTCTTGGCATTAGTGTGGAGGGCAGAGGAAAATTTGCAATATCATGTTTTCTCCTTCTACTATGTGGGTGCAAAGTATGGAATTCAGGTAATCGGAAATGCTTATTTTTCTTAATGGTTCAGCTGAAAATAATATGGAAGTTTAGAGTATGTTAATACATATCAGAATTAGTCTTGTTACCATTTATACTTTTTTTTCTTTATTTTGACATAAGATGGGAGAGGAGGTGAGATAGCTACTGGGAATAAGGGAGAAGTTGGACAGGAAGATTTATTCTGATTTTAGTACCTAGAGTATCTATCTCACTCCTTACAAAAATGGTCTCTTGACTTCCACAAAGCATTAGAAGTACCCAGAGCAGTAGTGGTGAACAGTGCACTTGAGAAACCATTGATTCGAATCCAGAAAAATTAGCTCCATGCACTTATGAGAAAAGCTTAAGAGCTGATTCAGACAAGGAGAGAATACAGCAAAGACTCAATGCATATTAAACTCACATCTGGGACGCTGGACCACATCAGCAGAGACATTCAGCACTTCATCTTAGACCAGTGCTACAATTTTGTCTGTGTGAATGTTATATCATCTGATTTTCAAGAAACCCAGAATTATATTGAGTGTGCTTGTAAAGAACAACCTTTCTGTTTTGGATCCTGTAGTAGTTGTTTCGGTACATTTCATTGATTTTGCATTATTACCACTCAGTCAGAAAACGGAAAGCCTCATGTGGTTTAGGAAATTTGCAAAAGAAATGAAAGAAAAGAATATTTTATTACGTGGCCTCCTCATGAATTACTCACAAATATAATAATAAACCTAAAATGAAGGCAACAAGAATAAAGTTAATATCTAGCCAGCATGGAGTGAATAAAATAGTAAACTTTTCATGGCTGGAGAGATGGCTTAGCAGTTAAAAGCACTGGCTACTCTTGCACAGGACCTAGGTTCGATTCCCTGTACTCACATGGTGGCTAACAACTGTCCATTACTCTAATTCCAGGGGATCTGATGCTATTTTCTGACCTCTGCAGACATTGTATGACATTAGTTTACTTACATACATGCAGACAATCCACTCATAGATGTAAAATTTTTATATAAAAAAATTTTAAAAAGAAAGAAACCTACACATAATCCCTCAGATAATCACTTTCCCCTAAACATGCCAAATGTTTCTGAGAAAAACAATAAATAATACTACATGTAATATATATATATGTATCTTATATATATATATATATATCACTTTTATTTTTTTATGTATATGAGTGTATTGCCTGCGTGTGTGCTGTACATGTATAAGTGTCCTGGTGTCATGCAGTGCCTTTGGATATCAGAAGAAGGCATCAGATCTCCTGTAACTGGAGTTACAGTTGTTAGCCACCATATGAGTGATGGAGTCCAACCTGGGTCATAAAGAGCAGCCAGTGGGGCTGGAGAGATGGCTCAGTGGTTAAGAGTGCTGACTGCTCTTGCAGAGGACCCAGGTTCAATTCCCAGCACCCATATGGTGGCTATGAACTGTCTTTAATTCCAGTTTCAGGGGAATCCAACACCCTCTTCTGACCTCCCTGGCACTGCACAACACGGGTGTACCAAACTACATGCAGACAGTATGTACTCATACACATAAAAAAAAAAGAGCAGCCAGTGCTCTTAACCACTAATCCAATCTCTCCAGCCTCAAACTTCATTCTTTTAAAGAGAATATAATCTTACATGTACCTAGAGCTCCTGTGCCATGTTCTGTGTGTGAAAATGTCATGATAGTTCCAGTCCATTTGTCACAAAGAAAGCCTTGGTGAAGTGAAAGGGTGATAAAAAAAAAATAAGCTCTGAATATGTGAGAATAAAATGTCAGGTACAGACAAGGAGGGGTCAATAGGGATGGACAGCAATGAAGAGAGTGTGGATCATGACCAAAATACATTAAATGCATGCATGAAATTGCTAGATAACAAAATTAGTCAATAAAAAGTATAAATCAAGCAAAATGGGAAATAAAAATAATTAATAAGTGTATTAGTCACTTTTCTGTTGCTGTGATAAACCACCATGAGCAAGAGAATTTATAAAAGGAAGAGTTTATTTGAGCTTACTATTGACAGTTCCAGGAAAACAGAGTCCATTATGTCAGGAGGCATGGTGGCTGGGGCTGGAGCAGCAAGCCGAGGGTCACATCTCACAATGAGCACAGGAAGTCAAGAGAGCGACTGGAGACCACACAGCTTGTTAAACTCACTAAGCCTGCTCCCAATAACGTACTTCCTCTAACACAGCCACACTTTCTAAGACCTCCAAGAACAGTGCCACCAACTGGAGACAAATGTCTTAATACTTAAAGCCTATGGGGGACACTCATTCAAACCACCACGATAAATGATTAAAATAAAGCTCAAAGTGTCTATGTTTATTCAAAAATTTCTCTTGAAATGTAATTTAAAATTGTGTGGCATGAAGTCTCAGGCCACTCTGCTTGAAACTTAGAAGGTGAAAGTAGAAGGAACCTCCAAGTGTGACCTCAGCCTGAGCTCTACAGCAAGTTCCAGGCCATCTGGGCTATAGAGTTAGAACTTATCTTTAAAAAGTTAAATTAAAAGGTAAAACAAAATATTTCATATGAAACAAATTTTGTTGCAAACAGTGATGTAAGTGATAGTAACAATCAAGCTTTGAATAAGTCTACCCATCTTATATAAAAAGCTTGAAATCTCCTAAAATCTGTGTTTATTAAAACCAAACTTAGAACTTATTGAAGAAAAAAAAAACATAGAGCTTATTGAAGAAAAAAATAAATTAAAAAAAGAAAAAAAAAGAGAAAACATTAGCATAAAGCTCTATTTCAGTTTAGAAATTCAAGGAAGGTACATAGGAAGTATTAGTATTTGAGTGTCCACAGACAAATGTGATCTTTCATGAGATGGTGTGATGGTTAATCCTGGGTGTCAACTTGACTGGACTAAGGAACAAATAAGAGAAAAAGGATCTTCGGATTGGACCACCTCAACCCGGATGGCCCACCCTAAATGTGGCCATTACCTTCTGCCGGCAGGCAGTATTAAAGGCCATGGCAGAGGGAGCTGGTCCCTTTTTTCCTGTGGCTTGCCTCTCTTACTGGTGCGTTTGTCTTGCTGCTGTGATCAACCCTTCGGATCCCAGCATGTACTGAGACCAGCAGATCTCCTGGAATCCATCTGGCCTTCAGCACCAGATTGGGACTACTGAGACATCCAGCCTTGCGGACTGAGCAGTTCCCTGGATTCTCAGCCTCTCTAGTGCAGCGCGGCTACTTTTGGACTCCTTGAACTCTGTCACGTGAGCAAATCGATAAACTGTATACAGCTATATATTCATCCTGTTGCTTCTGTTTCTTTAGAGAACCCTGACTAATACAGATTTTGGTACCAGGAGTGGTTCTAGAGAAACAGAATTCAAAGGATGAATTTCTTTAATGGGCTTGGTAGTCTCTGGAGCCAGCTCTCCAACCCAATGAAGGCTAAAGTTACTGAAGGCTCTCCTGGTGGCATGAAGAGGAATGATAATCCTCAGTGCAGACTATTTGATGTAATTATGAAGATAGATCCATTTGACTAGCCTAACTTGCCTCTTGTGAGAAGCAAGGAATTTAGTGACTCTATATATAGAACGTTTGAGCAATTGCAGAAAAATAAGGAAAATAATGATGTTGCCTGGTTGTTCCCAGCATCTCTGGATAAAATGATAGAGGAAAATAAGGAGCTCAGTGATAAAAATGACCAGCTCCAAATTCGAAACAACAGTTTAAAAGTTTCCAAGTGTGCTCTGGAAGAGCATCTTCTCTCCAGGAGCCAAAGAGCTAAATCAGCAGACCATCAAGTTGGAGTCCTTATTATATGTTTGGCTGATTTACAATGCAAATTTAATTCCCAGCCATGAAGAGTGTCAGCAGTCAAAGTGAGAGCACTGGTGGGGAAAGGGTGGAACCCTGAAACTTGGGATGGAGATGTGTGGGAGAACCATAATGATGATTTTGAACCCTTGGATTCTGAGGGATTTTCTTTATCTGAGGAATTAATCTCCCCACCCTCAGCAGAGAATCCACACCCTGCAGATCCCTCCTCCCCACCCTTGCCTGAGGAAACTAATCCCCCCCTCCCAGTGGGAGCTAATGTCCCTCAGGGCCCAACAATTGTTGCCTCTAGAACTATAACCAGAGTCAAGGCTAAGCAAGCCCCTAAAGGTGAGATAGAAAGTGTGGTCCACGAGGAGGTGTGCTACACCAATAAAGAAATTAATGAGTTTGTCTATTCATTCTGGCAGAAGCCTAAGGAATATGTATGGGAATGGATTTTAAGGGTGTGGGATAATGGTGGAAGGAATATAAAATTGGATCATACTGAGTTTATCAATATGAGCCCACTGAGTAGACATTCTAGGTTTAACATGGAAGCCCGAGCAGTTAAAAAAGGTGTTAAAAGTTTATTTGAATGGTTGGCTGACGTATTTATTAAAACATGGCCTACTAACAGCGAGCTAGAGATGCCCGATATTCCTTGGCTTAGTATTGATGAAGAGATTGTGAGGGTCAGGCAGATGGGCAGGCTCGAGTAGATTCGAAGTATAAAATCACATTCTCCGCAATATGAGGACCCAGAGGACATGCCTTTCACTGAGTTTATAAGATGGAAAGTACTGAGAGAGACACCAGAACATTTAAAGAGCTTTGTTTTTGCTCTATTTCTTATGCCAGATCTTACAGTTAGAGACGTTGTTGCTCACTTGCATAAATTAAATGTACACGTAATAGGTTTAACAGGACCTCAAGGTAGGTGTCAGGTGGCAGCACTGAATCAATGAAGGCCAGATGAGCATAGTTATCATAGTTATCATAATGAGCGGCAAAGGCAAAACAATGCCTATAATGGCATGAACCGAAATAATCTTTGGAACTGGCTAATTAATCACGGTGTTCCCAGGAACCAAATACATAAGAAGCTTACTAAGTTTTTATTTGATCTGTATAAGCAGAAAATCTGTAGAACAAATGACAGGAAGTCAACATTGGATTTCAGCAGTAGCAAATCCCGTCCAGTTAACCAGTTTCCAGACTTGAGACAGTTCACAGACGCAGAACCCCTTGAATGAAGGGGTGGCCGGGTTCCCGTGAGGAAGGACCTTGTCACAATACCAAAGAGTTATGCTGTTTGCCTTCCTCCTGTCCTTTCCCAGAGGGACCTGAGGCCTTTTACTAGGGTAACTGTACACTGGGGAAAAGGAAATAATCAGACCTTTTGAGGCCTATTGGATACTGGTTCTGAGTTGACATTGATCCCAGGAGACCCTAAAAAGCATTGGGGCCATCCAGTTAAAGTAGGGGCCTATGGAGGTCAGGTGACAAATGGAGTTTTGGCTGAAGTCAGACTCACAGTAGGCCCAGTGGGTCCCAGAACTCATCCTGTGGTTATTTCCCCAGTCCCAGAATGCATAATTTGGATAGATATAATTAGAAATTGGCAGAATCCCCACATTGTTTCCCTGACCTATGGAGTGAGGGCTATTATGGTTGGAAAGGCCAAATGTAAACCATTGCTGTTGCCTGGATGGATTGCAGAATTTCTGCAATCCCTGGATGGATTGCAGAAATTAGTGCCACCATCAAGGATTTGAGAAAGATGCAGGGGTGGTGATTCCTACCACATCTCCATTTAACTCTCCAAATTGGCCTGTAAAAACAGATGGATCATGGAGAATGACAGTTGACTATCAAAAACTCAACCAAGTAGTGACACCAATTGCAGCCGCTGTACCAGATGTAGTGTCCTTATTTGAGCAGATTAATATGTCTCCTGGTACCTGGTATACAGCTATTGATCTGGACAATGCTTTCTTCTCAATACCCGTTCATAAGGACTACCAGAAGCAATTTGCTTTCAGCAAGGCCAACAGTATACCTTTACTGTCTTACCTCAAGGGTATGTTAACTCTCCAGGCTTGTGCCATAACTTAGTTAGAAGGGATCTTGATCGCCTGACTCTTCCACAAAATATCACACTGGTCCACTATATTGATGATGTTATGCTGATTGGACCCAGTGAACAGGAGGTAGCAGCTAG
>VZQC01003012.1:5341935-5511417 GCA_009823505.1 Rhizomys pruinosus | reverse complement strand
TCTCTCTCTCTCTCTCTCTCTCTCTCTCTCTCTCTCTCTCTCTCTCTCTCTCGGTTTGAATGAGAGTGCCCCCCGCCATAAGCTTTAAGTTTTCACACATTTTGTCTCCAATTGGCAGCACTGTTCTTGGAGGTCTTAGAAAGTGTGGCCGTGCTGAAGGAAGTATGTCATTGGGGGCAGGTTTAGTGAGTTTAACAAGCCTTGCGGCCTCTCTCTCTCTCTCTCTCTCTCTCTCTCTCTCTCTCTCTCTCGACTTCTTGTGCTCTTGTGAGATGTGAACCTCGGCTTTCTGCTCCAGCCTGGCCACCGTGCCTCCCGCCACAATGGACTCTGAATTTTCTATCATAAGCTCAAATAAACTCTTCCTTTTATAAATTCACGTGGTCATGGTGGTTTATGAAAGCAACAGAAAAGTGGCTAATACATCCTGTCAATATAATAAAATACTCACTGGAGCAAAATGCTTACTTCCCACACAACTAATCTAATATTTCCTCATCGCTGCATCAATTATCTCATGAATATTTCCCTAGTACCCACCTGGAAAGAACTTCATACATCTACAAGTACGTCAATAAATCTGGATGTATTCGATCAAAAGGTTATCCCATCATCCATGAAGAAGACATAAACTTTTAAAACATCACAGTACAAACCAAAATCCAAATGAACATCATGGTTCCCTTAGGCCAAGGTCTTTGACTTAGATGCTCTGGAAACTTCCAGGAGGACTCCTAGTTGTTTTTTGATGCTCCCTCCTACTTAAGCAGATCTGATAAATTCTTGTCTGTCCATCAATGTTTTTCTCTAGAGGTTTTGTTTCTGTCTAGTTTTGAAATAAAAATCCCTGTATTTTCCTTATAAAGACTATACCATTATATACAACTTACTCAAATTTAATTTTCTAGATGATACTGCTTCTCATAGAAAGAACTACCATATAAAGTGCATGTCTTCCCAGAGGTCAATTAACAACTGTGAAGCAGAAAAAAAATAATCTCAAGGTTTACAGCAAGCCATTGATACTACTGCTAAATAAGGTTTGTGAATATTTAATTATATGAGATAATTGCACCTCAAGAGGGGCATAGTTATTAATTTTTTTTCAGTAAGTACAGTGAAAATCCTCAATGCTATATAAAACAAATATGAAAAGGTAAACAGGATAGCTAAGGAACTAGGGACTCAAAGAGCACCAGAGACAGGAAACTGCCTGTGTGAATTTTGCCTCATATGTTGTCTTGAGTGCTGAAGAAACCAACCACCAGAAAGATTATCAATAAAGAAGCACCGACACAAACATCCTTCTTCCTAGGCAAAGAAGCAGGAATGGGGAGTCTATGATGACTAAAGATTTTTTTTTTTTTTGCTATTTTTGAGACAGGGTCCCTTTAATCCCAGCTTTCCTGTAGCTCATTCTGTAGACCGGGCTGGCCTTGAACTCACAGAGATCTGCCTGCCTCTGCCTCCCAAGTTCTAGGATTAAAGGCATGCACCACCTGACCGACTAAAGATTTTGTAAACAAATACACTATCAAGTCAAACAAACAGAGAGGGCACAGCCTCAACTTTAATTGTTAAGATAGGTCAAGCACACAACTCCCACTAAGCTAAGGGACCCCAGGCTGTAACAAGCTATAAACCCTCTACTAATCCAAAGTCATGGGGAGCCAGTACTTTCTTGTCCAGCCTTCACCTATGCACCGGCTTATACTGGTTCTCTGGCGTCTATATGACTTGCACAGGAACTCATCAATAGTAGGGAATCCCTCAAGTCTTTTCTGGGTAGTATCACATGGGATTATCATTTTATCACCACCAGTGTTAAATGTGTTATCACATAGTTAACAGAAGCTATATATGGAGCAGGAACTCTTTTTTTTTTTCTACCATACAATGTATAAGCAGACCCATTACAGACCTTACAGTCCCATCCAGACACAGCAGTCTGAGGAGCCTTTAAACCTCTGGTTCCAGGCTGGAGAGATAGCCTAGCGGTTAAGAGCGCCAACTGCTCTTGCAGAGGACCCAGGTTCGATCCCCAGTACCCACGTGGCGGCTGAGAACCTTCTGTAACTCCAATTCCAGGAGAACTCCAGTTCCAGGGGAATCTGACACCCTCTTCTGACCTCCTAGGCATTGCACAACACGGGTGCACAAACCTGCATGCAGACAGTACATTCATACACACATAGAAAATAAATTAAAAAAAAAAAAAAAACTTCTCTAAACCTCTGGTTCCAAAGCAGTCCACATAGGAAAATTCTTTACTTCTTTCTAAAGTAATGAGACAACAACTCTTAGAGCATTCAGTCATTCGGGACAACCTAAGAACAAGAATTAAATGACACACACAGTCCTATAACATTAGCCCAGATCCTCAGGTTCCAACTGAAAAACATGTGGACAAAATGTACCAAGCTAATAAAAAGATCATAAAGATAAAAGCAGAAATAAATAAAATGGAAATAAATATAATACATAAAATCAATAATAAAACATTTTCTCTTTGGAAAATATTAATAAAGGAGGGCTGATATTCATAAGATTACACAAATTACCACATCGAAAATGTAAGAAATGAGCCTCGACTGACCCTGGGGCTATGAAAAAAATATGAGGAAATACTGTTTGTAAACAGCTGTACATAATAATCTTTGAACCTAGAGATGAACTCAGATGAGTCCCATGAACTGTATTGAGATTACTCTGCACAATGAAGCAGTTAGCTTTAATACTTTACAATTATTACAGAGATTTAATTTCTTATATTTAAAACTTCCAGAAGAATTACAGACTTAGATACTTTTGAGCAAATTACAATAAATATTAAAAATTAATACCAAATCCATCCAATTTGTTAAAAAAGTAATTAGCTGGGCATGGTGGCATGTCTTTAATCCCAACACTTGGGAGGCAGAAGCAGGTGGATCTCTGTGAGTTCAAGACCAGACTGGTCTACAAAGCAAGTTCCAGGCCAGCTGGGGTTACAGGGAGACCTTGTCTCAAAAACACCAAAAAAAAGTAATTAATGCATAAAGATAATCAATACTAATTCCCAGTTCAGCAGAACCAGTATCAATACCAGAACTAGATGCACCTATAGAAAAAAATAGGGCTGGAGAGATGGCCTAGCGGGTTAAGAGCACCAACTGCTCTTGCAGAGGAGCCGGGTTCGATCCCCAGCACCCACGTGATGGCTGACAATGGTCTTAACTCCAGTTCCAGGGGAATCTGACACCCTCTTCTGACTTCCGCGGCATTGCAGGACACGGGTGTACAGACCTACATGCAGACAATACACTCATACACATAAATAAAATAAAATAAAATAAAACTATAGAAGAAAATAATAAATTGGAATCTAAAATAATTTGTGATTATAAATAAACTATCCCCAACACAATTTTGGCAATGAATTCAACATTATCCTTAACTATGTATCATAAGAACCTGAAGTAATTCCATTATCCTTAACTATGTATCATAAGAACCTGAAGTAATTCCAAAGACTCAGGGACAGACAGATATGGGAAGTCAATACTATCCAAGGTATTAACTGGGAAAACAAGGAAAATTATAATGATGGCATCTTGTCAGTCATAACCAGGAAAAACACACGAAACATGCTTGATTATGACAAAAATTGTATGAAAACTAGATAGTAATTTGGAAAAATAAAGCATTTGTCCAAAATAAATCCTTCAAACAACAGCATTTGTGCTAAAAATAATTGAGTGCTTTACTCCTCATGCTGGGAATGAGAACAGATTTCCCTCTCTACCTCTCCTATTCACTGGCGTCTAAGAATTTTCCCATACGGTAAGGCAAGAAAAGAAAACAAAAGTCATGTTGTGTGGGGGAATAAGTAAAAAAAAAAATTGCCCACATTTGCAAAATATCTCATTGAACTAAATGAAAGTAAAAGGCTGAACGTTACAAGATGACAGAAAAAAAAATGTCTTAGATTTCAATGAATTGGTAATGAACATGAACCACACTATTTAAACCAATACACAATTTATCATTAAAAAATGAAATAATAAAAAAATGAAATAAGAGTGTCTAAATCTAACAGGTCTTCTATTGCTAAAGACTATAAAATACATAGAGAAGAGATCATAAAGATCTTATCTATAAATGGGGAGACAGAGTTGTACATTGGTAAAATCTACGTACTAAAGATGTCAGTTCTCCCCCAAGTTTTTAAAAAAGCTTAATAAAAATCATATGACAAAGCAAAAGAGATTTCCATAAATGAAGAAAAATTATTTGGTGCTTTATATGGAAGGTCATTAACACTTACGAAACACCTTAAAAATGAGGATACAATGGGAATAATTCTATTAAATATCAATTAATTACATCGATACGTTAAACAAGACTTCTGGAGTAGAGGGATATCCAATTAGATCAATGGGATAAAGTCCAGAAACAACCCTACACTAGTATAGCCCAAAGGAATTCATTGAAAAGAGAATCATTTTCAGCCGGGCGTGGTGGCGCAAGCCTTTAATCCTAGTACTTGGGAGGCAGAGGCAGGCGGATCTTTGTGAGTTCAAGGCCACAGGGAGACCCTGTCTCGAAAAATAAATCATTTTCAAGAACTGGTTTTGAGTGAATTGAATATCTATAGGAAAAGCAACAAATCTTATATTAACAATATACATTGTAAAATTACCCTTAAATGTAATATATATTATTCTTTTTATTGAACTTCTGCACCTTTTTCCATACAACATTTCTCACAAGAACACCATAGACAGCAGATAAGCACTCATTATGTTTAACATCAGGTTAATGGGAAAATACAAATGTAAAACGACTATGGAAAATCAAAGGGCAATTTCTTGAAAAAATAAACATGTAAATGACAAGCGTTTCAGCAAGTGAGGTCTTGGGCATTCATCCTAGATCAATAAAAGGTATCCACACAATGTGAGTGAATCACAATGGTTTTAAGCTGAGTGGAAATGGATCACACTCAAAAGGCTATGGAGTGTATCATTCCATTATATCATGTTATATAAACAACAAAATTATGGAGGAGGAGAAAATATTAGTTGTTGACAAACGTGTGGAATACTGTGCTGGAAGCTGACTGTGACCATCAAATGTATTGTGGTGGAATAGTTTTGTGTTTGAATTACAATGTTAATTCCATGATTCTCTATATGTAAATTGGTATGAGACTCATAAATACACATTAGCATTGAGAGATTGCCATTTGGCTATTGCACTACTCACTTTTCTGTTGCTGAGATTGCCATTAGGGTATTGTACTAGTCACTTTTCTGTTGCTGTGATAAACCACCATGACCAAGGGAACTTATAAAAGGAAGAGTTTATTTGAGCTTACGATTGACGGTTCCAGGGAATCGTGGGAGTTCACATCTCGCAATAAGCACTGTCAAGAGAGGGAAGAGACTGGAGACTGCAAGGCTTGTTAAACTCACTAAGCCTGCCCTCAATGACGTACCTCCTCCAGCATGGCCACACCTTCTAAGACCTCAAGGAACAGTGCCACCAACTGGAGACAAAATGTCTGAATACTTAAAGCCTATGGGGGATACTCTCATTCAAACTACCACAGGTATCATACTGTACTATAGGTATATAAAGTGTGAGGATAGATGTTAATTCTCTAACTTCTATTAATCCCCTGTAAATTCATAATAAGTGTTGAAAAAATGCAGAAGAAAAATTAATGACAAAGACATATCAACTTGCAAACTTCTGGCAGTCATATTTAAGAGACATATTTGAAACCACTTTAACCACACGAAGAGTTATAGGTCTTCTCAAATTATAGAAAGAATAACACACCCTTCACTTCATATACTTCAACATTCTTATTTTCTTTTATTGCTTATGTTTTCTGCAAATTCATGTTGGGTCAAGGAAGAAACAGTGAATACTCAGAATCCCCTGGAGATTTTTGTATGGATTGCTCAAGGTCATGTCTGTTTTAGATGTGTACAGAAGTGTACAGTGCTTGTAGCTGCTGTTTTCGATCTGTTCCACTTTGTTTACCCATTCATACCCTTGAAACATTCATTCCCATATGCCAGCAAATATTCTTATTTCCTGCTCTTTTAGATCCATTGAATTCTTGATAAAAATTCTATACATAGAATTTGTGTGCCTAAATTCCACCTCAACCATTAGAAATGTGTTCTCCTAATAATTATAAATCATACTGAGAACTCTAACAATATTGGTGAATACATCATACTTTACTTATATTCTTATATTTAGCTAATAAGTTCACTTTGAATTTCAACAATTATTTGATCACTTATTGATAATGTACTCTAACGTCAACAGCATTGCTTATATTGTATTTCTTTATTCGCTATTACATCTATAATACCAGTGAATAAACACTTCGTTTTTTGCTCATGATTTCAAGAGAATATAAAAATCATGACTTTCCAAAGCACTGTTAATTTCTTTTACTTCCAATTAGTACATTCATTCACATCCAGTCTTGTGTTCTGAATTTTGGCTTAACAGTTGTTGCTACTATATGCATAAAATATAGTTTGATGATTACCAATTGGATATAATATCTATTTCTCTAGGGTAGTTAACATATATTTACATATTTATCTTCATCTGTGTGTGTTGATGCACTTGTGTGTATATGTTTGGGTCTGTGCTTGAGGCCAGAGGAGTGCATCAGAGTTCCTGGAGCTTTGAGTCACCTATGCAGTGCTGGGAACTGGACCCCTGTGCACTACAAGAGCAGCAGGTGTGTTGTTAATGGCTGAGTCATCTCTTCAGCCTCCTGATACTTTATATATTTTTCCAAAATAATTTATTGATATTTTGTGTATTTCATACATCATCTTCAGTCAAATTTGGATAAATTCCCCTCTCCCTGCCCCCCCACCAATCCCAGGTCACACATTGTGTCATACATATCTTGCATCTTTCAGTCAGTCTTTCCAATAATTTTTCTGCAGAGGGTTGTTATTTTGGGCAGAATTTTTAACTACATCAGTCAGTCCTTTGACCCAGTCCTTATGTTGTTGTTGTTCTCTCCCCTTTGTATTGCCCCCAAATATGCCTAATCTAACCATCACATATGTATCAAAATTATGACCTCTGAGAATAAACTGTATGTTAATTCCAAAATGTTTTGCCATTCACATTTTCCCCTTTAATATTATATTACTCTAAAATATGAATCTTCCACCAATATATGATAAAATACAATGTCTGAATATAAGTGGTAGGTCAATTCTAGACCCCATTAAACAATTCACATTATAACAGCAGTTACTTTCAGATAAAAAGAAATATAATAATAAAGTTGCTCAGCTTGCCTTTCAACTGGGGATTTGGTGTTAGCATCCACAAATGAGGGAAGCCATTCACTTTTTCCACTTCTGTTTGTATCCTTCTGAACAGTATGAGTATTTGAACAGTAATGATTGTAAGACTTCTTTAAATGTCTTATAGAATTCTGCTGTGAAATCTTCTGGGCCTGGGCATTTTTTAGTTGGGAGGTTTTTTGTTACATTTTCAATTTCCTCAAATATTATGGGTCTGTTCAAGCTGTCAGTCTCTTCTTGGTTAAGCTTTGGTGATTTCCAGGATTTCAGATACTCATCTATTTCCCTTAGGTTTTCAAATCTAGTAGATTATAGGTTTTTGAAGTATTCCTGTATGATCTTCTGGATCTTTTCTTTATCTGTTGTGATGTTTCCTCTTTCATCACAAATGCTATTGTTTTACTGTTTACTGTCCATGTGTTCTTGTAGCTAGTAGGGCTTATCCTGGTGTTCATATTGAGGTTTAATGCACAGTTGTCTGAGAGAATGCATGAAATAATTTCAATTCTTTTGTATTGTTGAGATTTCTTTTGTGTCACAGGATGTTGTTGATTTTGGAGAATGTTCTGTAAGGTGCTGAATAGAAAGTATATTCTCTGGTGTTTGGGTGAAATATTCTGTAGATGTCCGTGAGGTCCATTTGGTGTATTGTATTTTTCTGTTCAGATGTCTCTCTGTTTATTTTTTGTCCAGTTGATGTATCCAAGGGACTCAGTGGGATATTGAAGTCCCCCGCTATTAGTGTGCTGGGATTAATCTTGAGGTCCTGCAGAATTGTGTTTATAAAGTCTGGTGCACCAAAGTTTGGTACATAAACATTAAGACTGCAAAATAGTCCTGGTTAATTGTTCCTTTGATAAGGATGTAATGGCCCTCTTTGTCTCTTCCGATTTATTTTACCATGAAGTCTATTTTGTCTGATATTAGAATAGCAACTTCTGCTTGCTTTTTTGGTACCATTTGCTTGGAATATTTTTTCCCATCTTTTCACTTTAAGTTGGTGTCTGTCCTTGAGAATGAGATGAGTTTCTTATAGACAGCATATAGATGGATTCTGTTTCCTAGTCCATTCTTCCAGTCTATGTCTTTTGATTGGGGAGTTTAGAACATTAATATTTAAGTTTATTATTGAGAGATGTGTGTTGCTTCCATTCATCTTATTTTTGTTTGCATTCTTGGACTAGGCTTTTATTTACTCTGTTACGATTTTGTAAATTTCTTCAGTTGTTTGGGGAGAGTAGCTTCTTTCCTTTGTTCTTTGAATAGCTTCTAGTATTTTCTGAAGTGTTGGGTTTTTTAACTTGTGTTCTTTCATTTTGTTTATGTCATGAAAGAATTTTTCTTTCTCCTTCAATTATAATTGACATTTTTGCTGGGTGTATAATATGGGTTGGCATCTAAATTCTTTTAGGACTGGGAATACTTTGGTCCACCTTCTTCTGGGTTTCATAGTTTGCACTGAGAAGTCAGCTGTGATTCTGATGGGTTTTCCTTCTATGTAACTTATTGTTTTTCTCTTGTGGCTTTCAGTACTTTGTCCTTTTTTAAAGCATCTAGCATTTTAACTATGGCATGGTGTGGGTAATTTCTTTTCTGGTCTTGTCTATTTGGTATTCTATGTGCTTCTTGTATTTGTATGGGTTTGTCTTCTTTCAGTTTGGGGAAATTTTCTTCTATTATTCTGTCCAGGATCTGATCAACACCGTTGTCAAAGGAATTTGAATATGATCTTAATTCCTGACAAGTGTCAGCCAAATAAAAATTGGTGGAAACTACCACCAAACAGAAAGATGAACCCAGAAATCAGGAATTCACTGTCTCTGCCAGAAAAAAATAATAAATTCAATGTCATTGATTCCAACAAAAATGTACATAACTTCTCTGAGGTATTCATCAAAAGTGGCAATACATAATAGCTACTCAATAAAAATGCTGTTGATATTTTAAAATTAAAAATATAAAGTATCAGAGGTGGCCTGCAAGCTCAGTAGACATGTCAGGGGAGGCAGACAGCCTTGCGGCCCTGTCAGTGGCTTAGGTCCCTGTCAGGGACCTTCCACCTTGGGTACCAGCAAGAAGAGTGGCTTCATGGAGATAGAGAGGTAGCCTGCAAGCTCAGTGGACAGATCGGGTGGGTCAGGGTACCTGCCCCCTCGCTCCTTCCCCCCTCCCCCACTGTGCTTCAGCTACTGGTGCTGTGGTGGAGCTTACATGCTGTGGTGGGGTCAATCCAGCAGGCGCAGTGTTAGTGATTCTGGGATGCACAGTCAATGCTGAAGAAGAAGCTGGTAGAAAGCAGATTGAGTGACCAACTAGTCCTCCAGATTAACATTTGAGATTACCACAAAAGTCTAAACAAACAAACAAAAACAAGTCCACATGCTAAAGACACAATGAAAAAAACAATATAGGAAAATCTCATAATAAATCCACACCAAACACTACCAGTGCTATAGAAGATCCCTATAAAAATACTTCCCTGGAAGGAAACCAAGCGCCTACCTTAGAAGAACAATTGTAGACATATTCAAAGAAATCAAAGAGTAAAAACAAAACATCAGAAAATTAAGGGGAGAGAATGAAAATCTCAGGAAGGAACTAAAATGAAAGAATGATAAACTCCAGAAAGAATGAGAGGAAGAGAATGACAAACTTTGGAAGGAAGTAGAAACACTGAAAAGATCTCAAGCTTAAAGGAAAAAAAAATTTACCAGTAAAGAAAGGAGCTACAAGAAGAGAATGACAAGTTCCAAAAGGAAGTGGAAATATGCAAGAAATCACAGGATGAAATGAAAAAGGAAATTGAACATTCATCCAATCAATAGGAAAGGATGGGAAAAAGCCTCAGAAGCAGAGTGGATGCAGCAGGAAAAAGAATATCACACCCATAGGGTAACATGATGCAACTAGAACCCTCAAGTAAATATTATGAAAAATTTTAAAAAAATGCAAGAGTTGAACAACCAGGAAATGTGGGACAATATGAAAAGACCAAAACTACACATCATAGGGATAGAGGAAGGTGAAGAATCCCACGACAATTCCTTCAACACTATCAAAAGATCATTGTTCATAGTCTGCTTAAGAACAGATAGGACATTCCTTTTTCGTTTCTTTCCTGCTTTGATACAGCAAAACAAACATAATTTTTGGAGCTTTAACAGTTTTGACGTAAGAGAAAAGTTATGTATTGAAGATGAGAGATTAAAACTATTGTTATCTTATAATGTTGAAACCACCAAATGCCCCCTGACACTCTTACCTCTAGGCATTGTCTCTCTGTGCTGCGGTGTTGGCTTAAATTTACTTGTTTTCGCTCTCTGTCGATTTAATTTGAAACTATACAGACTTTGGCAACTGGAAACTGTGTGACTCACTAACTTTGTAGCTCGGCTTTTGGGGAGACCTCCAAAGCAGAGGCTGGTGTTACTCCCTAAACCATGAGAAACAGAAGGTCAAGTTCATTCTAGTGTTCCTTGTGAGGCCAATCACAGGCAACAAGACAGTGCTTTTATGGGAAGTGGCAGAGAAAAATATATTGGTTGCTTGTCCCACTTTCATCAAATCCCTGCAAAAGAGAAATGGAAAGGAATCAATTTGGTTGTTCAGTTGTGCTACTGGAGAGCTCTGCCAAGGGCCCACAGTGTAGATTGATTGATGACCTGCAATTTGGCTTCTAACGGGTTTGAAAAATCCAATAGCTTTGCTCCATCGTTCACTGAAAGTTTTCTATGTAGTAGTGTAAAGTAGACTTCAAAACTAGTAGCATAAATATACTGACCCTGCTGGCATGATCTAGAATAAGACATTGCCTTTGTTCCAAGTCAGTTATTTAAGAATGTTTCAAGGCAGCAATTACAAATTATAGGGTAGAGAGGAACTGAATATAAAGTCAGTAAACACAGAGTCTTCTGAATTAAACAAACTGTGTCAGAGGTCTGGTTGAAGAGTTGCTTAGTCACAGACATTGGGCATAAATTGGGATTCTAGTTTCCTTGTCATTTGGTGTTCTCTAAGATTAGTATAGTTTCATCTCTCTGCTCCAGTTTCAGGTACAAATTCTACCATTTCTTGGACATTTGCACCATACAAATTCAGTAGACCATAATAGCTCATAGATTTCTTAACATTTCAGTATCATTTATCTTTGGTTCTTCAATATTTTAAGTTGTATAAAATACAAAGGGGAAAATTCATTTCCAAATTTCTAGAATAAGGAAAACATGACTTTTCCTTGAATCCAAATAGCATGTTTATATGTGTACATAATTAATAGCATGTATATACTTGTACATAATTAATTTAAATAATTCAGTGTGAATATTTGATGCAAAATTCATGCAGAACAGATAAGAACATTTATTCTGCTAAGTGTGCATAGTCATTGTTTCTACAAATCAAAAACTGGACAAGCCGTATTGTGCACCAAGTACTAGACTACATGCAACAAATTCTAAGATAAATAAGAACTTATTCTGTCATAGGGATAGTCCTTAAAGAGTCCACACTTTTGTAAGGCAGGCAAAAGAATGGAAAAGTCAATTTTTCTATTAAGACTTCTCTAAGTACTGGGTCCTCTGCTGAATCTTATTCAATCCTCCCTGTCCAATGCAGCCATGAGTTTGCACTCATTTTATAGAA
The DNA here is from genome assembly GCA_009823505.1 of Rhizomys pruinosus. Taxonomy (NCBI): domain Eukaryota; kingdom Metazoa; phylum Chordata; class Mammalia; order Rodentia; family Spalacidae; genus Rhizomys; species Rhizomys pruinosus. Next base: position 5,499,436 of record VZQC01003012.1, on the reverse strand, counting down.
GAGGTCGGTCACGCATGCACAGAAAGATTAAATTCCAGATATTATTCAGCAAAAACATACAAGTAGCAGACACACACTCAACGCTAGGGTTGTACACTTCTTACATGCCTTCTTAGAAGATAGAAGGGAAATGTAATCGTTGTACAAAGATTGTATAAGTTAAGAGGAGGCATTGTCAGATTTGTTCCCACAGTTCTCCACAGTGCCAGGTACATGTGGTTACTAGATGAGTAATTACTAACTTGTGTCTAAATTGGTTCAGAAGAGCTGAGTACATTGAAACTTACATTGTGTTCTCCATTTTTATTTGTTTTGCAAGTGCCAATAAGATACCTATAAACATAAACATATTGAGAACTTTAGCTCATGGGTATTCTCACATGTTAGGACTCAAACCTGGGTCCTCTGCAAGAGCAGTAGGTGCTCTTAACCACTGAGCCATCTCTCCAGCCCCAATTTTAGGTATTTTTAAAATTAAAAATATGTTGCCAACTAATTTGCTTTAGTTTAAAAAACACCTCCTGGGTATTTTTTTTTTTTTTTTTGGTATTTTTGAGACAGGGTCTCCCTTTAGTCCCAGCTGGCCTGGAACTCCCTCTGTAGACCAGGCTAGTCTTGAACTCAGAGATCGAACTGCCTCTGCCTCCCAAGTGCTGGGATTGAAGGCATGTGCCACCAGGCCTGGCTTGATTCCTTTTATTATATGGGGAAGCAGGCCCTAGTCTGTGTTTGATATGGAAAGATTTTTTATTTATTTGATTTCTCTCTTTTTAAGGATTTTACTGCCACATCAAAATTTTAACATATATACTCATGCAATAAAAATCCCTGATTTCCAAATTATTACATGTACTTTTATCATAAGGTGAACCAAAGGCTATCCTCTTTCCTGATCATTTTTTTTCTTGTTGTTGTTTTTTTAAATTAGTTTTTATTGATGCTTTGTGCATTTCATACATTTTTTCCAATTCAGTTCAGGCTTATTTCCCTTTCCCTCCCCCCCCACCCCATCCCAGCTCATGCATTCTGCCATAACTGTCCTGCATCTTTCTCTGTTTTTTTTTTTTTCATTTTTAGCTATAAGTGATAATCCATGAGTACAAGCATCCTTCATGCAAAACCTATCTGCAGGCTGTTGTGCCCAAACACCTACAGCCCCACCATCCAGTGGGGGGTGACAGGTTGTTTGTTCAATCAAGTTGATCAAATGAGTGTCCAGACTACATTGCTGTAGTTTCACCATTCACCCCAATCGCAGCCCTTACATTCTACCACGCCCCCTCTTCCGCAGGTTGTTCCCTAGGCTTAGAAAAGGGGCACGGGTGGATGAGAGGTAAAACAGTCCACTCTCTCTGGAGCTGTTGACTTGGACTCTGGTCAATTCTGGCTGTTTCCTTTCATGGGCTGACAGTTTGTCCAGGAATAACCTTTCGATCCTACTAATGAAGAACAAGCAATTAGATATATAGGTATTTAAGCAGCACTAATAGTTATGGTAGGTTACTTTAGCATAGACACATGTTTGGATATGTTAGTCCATGAATTACAATTTTCCTCCCTGTTAAATATGACAGGGTCTTACTGTGGCTTATAACATCTCCTAACCTGTAGAGGATGTAAGCTTGTGGCATCAGCCATGGGTTATTTCTCCAAGGGGAGAGCCAATAGCCAATTAGATTTGGGATATACAGGCACATGGCTGTCTCTGCTGCACAGTATTTCCAGGCAGGTGAGGTGTAGCTGGTGCTGACGGTGGAGTCTTGCTTGACTCAGGGAGACCCATATTTGCTTTATTGGTTTAGTGGCCTTTGGTAACACTCTCTGGCATTCCAGAGGCCATCTGTACACTTGCATGTGTGGTCTCAATACATCCCTCCCATGTTAACATCAGGTCTTCGGCAGCAGGGTCTTATTGCCTCTCCTCCTGTAGGTATCCCAACTTAGAGGCAAGGAGCCCTTACCTTTTGTGGGGCCTTGGATCCCCTGGCCAACATCCACCTGGTAGAACAATCCATTGCTGATGTCAGAGCTCCTGTATTAATATATTTTGCCTGAGTGCATAGCCCTAGGACTTTAGTATTATATTTGGTTCTGAACAGAGAGTAATCCCTTCCACAGTTCCCATGTCTAGTAGTCAATTAAAGAAAGCAGTTTTACCGGTTTTATAAGAGATTACCTCTACAATAGTTGTCTCCAATTTACAGTTGGGGAACGACCTCATCATTGTCATATTTCTCCTTGTTCTATGGGTGGGAAGGCAAGGAAGTCTCTCATATCAGAACCTTTGTGGCACCTAGAAGGTAAGTTTCATTAGGACTCATTATAACTAGTTGTTACATGTAGGATCCACAGATGGGTTCGATGTTTATGGCAATCTGAGGCTTTTCTTCCTTTGAATGTTCAGACGGGTCAGCCTTTCCGTTGCCACTTTTTGGTACATCCTACTCAATGCAAACCTGTATCTTTTCTTTCTCGGCCGTTAAGTTGGTGACGTTTTGTCCTGTTGGAACAAACAAATCTTTTCCCATAGTTAGTTTTAAGATTTGAATTGCAAGGGTTTGATGAAAAGGTTTCATGTCTTTCTGTATTCCCCCCCCCTTTTTTTTAGCGTATGAGTCTCCAGAAGACAGTTGTATTATACACGATTATACATGACTATAGGGTGGAGTCAAGGCACAGATTTCATCAAATTCACCCATGTTGTTTTGGGTGACTATATATGATTAACTTGGGAAGCAAACTTAATTTTTACGTTAAATCATCTTAAAGAGAATGCTACAAGGTGATACTGTACAACAGAGAAATTATAGAGAATATTTGCATGTGTCAATCCCAAAGTTCTTGCTCTACAGATTTTATGTAAAGCAAATGTGGGCAACAGCGAATTATATCTCCATTTAATTCAGATGCATTCCCATTTTTATCAGATTCTGTAAACCAATGTTGTTTAATATACACATGTTTACTTTTACTAAGTCCTAAAACACCATGTGTCCTGTAGACAGTCTCTAGGCGAAACTGGGTACTTGCTGAGCTCACGTCAATTAAATATGCCTTAATCGAATATACACCCGTGTCCCTCTCCCACCCATCCCCCCTTTCCAATTCACCATTTCAGTCCATTTTCTGATGCAGTCTTTCTGTTGTTCTTTTACTATGCATCCCTCTCCATGAGAAATATTTATATATGGGTTGTTGGTACTAGCATCCACATATGAGGGACACCATTTGTCATTTGTTTTTCTGGGACTGTGTTACTTCACTTAACATAATGTCTTCCAGCTCCATCCATTTACCTGCAAATTTCATGAGCCTTTCCTGATCATTTTAATAATCACTTCTGCCTCAATGCTTCAAGCAGTACTTTTGTGTAATGGGTGTTGGAATGCGTAGATAACTTTAACAGACAGTTGTTAAATTGAGCATACATTTAGACAGCAATTTGCACTGGCTATAACAACACGACTTAGTGATCTACCCAGGAAACTGACAAATTTCAGGGAGGGTGATCGCTCATAATTCACAGGATATTAAATGACAAGATTGGTTTAACATGTTCTATATATCTCATCCTGGTTGACATGCAACTATTTTATTTCTCCTAGAGTGCAAATCAAAATGACATCTATTACTGTGCTCACATTTCAGATAATCAAGGCTTACAGTAATGGATCAAATATTGTTAAATGTGAGTCTTTGAAGCACTCGCTTTTATCTTCATCACTGGCATTAAATTAGTTGAAAGCAGGAGCTGGGGGCATGATATGCTACTAACTGCTTCCTGCTCTTTTAGGCCACGCTGCTAGTGTCTGTACACCTAAGGAGTGATGATAATTCATCTGAATTGACAATTGTTCCATCAATTTCTGGCTGATCTGATTCGAGAAATGTGTGTGTGTGTGTGTGTGTGTGTGTGTGTGTGTGTGTGTGTGTGTGTGTATCCTGATGCCCTGAAATAAAGATTTGGTATTTATTTTTATTTTGTACACTAGAGCACAGGGATATAAAAATACCAAAATAAAAACAAGGAACTAAACTGTCATGCTATGTCAGATTGCCACATCCTCGCTCATGAGCTGGAGTCGGGCGGTCACACTGACAGGATCCACCCCTCTGGGAGGTTTGCAGAAGCCATTCTGGATGCACCTCCCCGCCAGTGTGTTTGATTGTTGCTCATCCATACCACCTTGTTTAGAATTGCATGTTTCCTTTTGTTTCCAGTTGTTAAAAATGTAAAGCTGTAAAGAACTACTTGTTCTCCCAGGACTGTCCATGGACTACAGTCACAGACTGTACAGATGTAAATTTCTTAATCTCCAATGCATTAGGGAATAGTGTACCTGGCATCTTGATAGTAAATGTTTATCGAATTAATGTCCCAATCAGATAAACATAAACATGAATCTGTGAAACCATAAAATATACCACAAGGTACATTTCATGAAATGTGTACATTAAATGCAAAGCATAACCGAAAAATTGTTACTCTTTCCTACTCTATCCTTCGTCTTTCTTGTATTACGTTTTGTTGTTGTTTTATAAATGACTGTTCTTCAGTTCTATTTCTTCTTTCTTAAAATTCCCATAATTAGAGTTAGCCTTTCTTCATTCCAAAAATTATGGTTAGACATGGTTTGTTCCCTGAAGTTTCATGCACTGGAAACTTGGTCTACAAAGTGAGATTGTCAAGGAGGTCGATATTTTAAAAGGTGGAACCTTGGCAGAGAGATTAGATTATTGGGGCCACCAATCTAGGAAGCAATTAAAGTTTATCTCTCCAGACTAAATTAGGTCTCCTTGGTCTGGATTGGCTAAACTCAGCACAGGCTGTGTGAAATTGAGTTCAGCTTTCTCAGACTACTCTCTGCTTCCCTTCCTTCCTCCCCTGTCACATGTGATCAGAGCCACGTGTCTCAAGCCTTGCTGCAGGCAGCTGTTGGCAAAAATTGATGCAGTGCTCTGCTATTGAACCACCAGAATTTATTTATGAAATACCTATTTATGAAATATCTCACTGATTTCGATTCTAACAGCACAAAACAAATGGAGACACTCCCTTTGCTGAATAACATATATACATACATATTTATATGCTTGCCAAACTGCACTTACTAACTTGTAATTCTCATTATTAGGAGCAGATTTCAAGTGATAAGAACCCTACAAAACACTTCATCAAACTTCACAAGGAACTTCACAAAACAGCAGAAATATTAGTAATAAAAGTTGTGTGTGTGTGTGTGTGTGTGTTTGTGTGTGTGGAGTTTGTTTTATACCTGTATGGCATGATGTGTTCATGTGAGTGTGCTGTGCATGTTTCTGCCTGGAGACACCAATCAAGACTCAGGGCCTTTTCCTGTGTCGCTTTCCACGTTTGTGCCTGGTTACAGGTTTTCTCACTTGACAGGAAGCTTGCTCTTTTGTCTAGACCACTGGCCAGTGGGCTCTGGGAATCCATCTGTCTGTGACCCATATGCTGGTGTTAGAGGCAAGCAAAGCCATCCCTAGGATTTCTTTTACCCATGGGGCTTAGACATTAAAACTCAGGTCTTCAGGTCCTCATGTTTTCAGAGAAAACGCTATTATGCTGTGAGCTGTTTCTCACATCTTACACATTTTAGAACTCTGACCAAAATTGTTCTCTGAAAATCTTTGCATAAAGAAATCTCAAATACCTATGAATGTTTTGTTGAAATTTTCCAGAATTATTGTCACATAAAGCAAAGCAAGAGAGTGTACAAGAAAAAAAAGAAGTCCTTTTTCTTTCTTTTTTTTTTAAAGACAGAAATGTGACCATTTTCTCATGATATTTCTTATGAATTTTCTCTGATTTGGAGCATTTACCTATTTTATTTAAATATTTTTATTAGTTTTGTTTTACATGTATGAGTGTATTGCATGCATGTGTGTAGTGCACCAGTGTCATGCAATGCCCACAGAAGTTAGAGGAGGCTATCAGATCCCCCTGGAGTTAAAGATGTTTGTTAGCTGCCATGGGGTGCTGGCCACTAAGCCCTCTACAAGAGCAGCCAGTGCTCTTAACTACTGAGCCATCTCTCCAGCCCACATTTACCTATTTTATTATTTTTTTTAATTTTCTCTGTGTATGAATGTACTGTCTGCATGTAGGTTTGTGCACCCGTGTTGTGCAATGCCACGGAGGTCAGAAGAGGGTGTCGGATTCCCCTGGAACTGGAGTTCTCCTGGAATTGGAGTTACAGACGGTTCTCAGCTGCCATGTGGGTGCTGGGGACAAACACAGGTCCTCTGCAAGAGCAGTCGGTGCTCTTCCCCGCTGGCTATCTCTCCAGCCCCTTACCTATTTTAAAAGTATCTAAATAGTTGTTTATCTCTTTCAAAATAAGTGTTAATAAGCATATCATATTCATACTTCCTTTAAAATCTAATGCATGGCAGCCTGAGAGATGGCCTAGCCGCTAAGAGCACCAACTGCTCTTGCAGAGGACCCAGATTCGATCCCCAGCACCCACATAGCACCTGAGAACAGTCTTTTAACTCAAGTTCCAGGGGAATCTGACACCCTCTTCTGACCTCTGCAGCATAACACGACAGGGGTGCACAAACCTACATGCAGACAGTACATTCATACACACACAAAAAAAAATAAAATAAAATAATCTAATGCATGACAAGTTAATGTATTGATGAAGTGCATGGATTCTGCTGGGGAGGGCCTTGGTTGGTGCAGTTGGGGTAGGGGATCTAAATTTGATTAAGATCTATTATATGAAATGCAAAAATTTCAATAGAATACACATAAAATACAACCTTATTTTAAAAGGGGTGTGACACAATGTTGTGTACACACAGGACAGTGAGATCCAACCTTCATTCTATATCTACTTAGTCAAGTCTACTGTAGAACCACAATGTTCTTGTTGCTTTATGTTTCCTCATTTCAGTGTCAGCACTCTATCCAAACTGCAGAATTCTAGAAAGGTCATATTTTCCATCTTCCCTGATGCCTATGATTCATTTTATTATATCATAATCTATGTTGGTGGTTCCTTCCAGCTTTGCTTCCCATAGCATGCCAAGACTGGATATGATCTTCTAGAATACAGTTGGTCTACTGGGATACTTGTTTGTTGGGAATATGGAATTGGTGTGAGCCTGCTGTAGGCTCTCCAAGCATCTGCCACTTAAATTTGTGTGGTACAGCTGGAAGCGTCCCCTGCACACTGAAGCATAACTTCAAACATGTTTCTTTGGCTGCAGATTCCTGGGAAAAGCTAAGAGCTGACAGACAACATGGCCTGGAATAATTAAGAACAGAATGACTTGTTTTGAAATCTCCAAGATATTGCTGCACACTTGGAAGACACGCCCTGAGGAATTTCCTCTGAACTTCCCTATCCAGTGAGTGACATCAGTGGGCAGCATGGCTGGCCGAGCTGCTTCAGTCTTTACTAATTTCATTGAAGAGCAAAAAGTAATAGTCTTCTGCTAAAAGAAGTTACACAGAAGTTATCACTGAAAAGCCTTTATTAATCTTCATAATGACCTTCCAAATCATATAGAGTGAATACAGTTTTAAAGCAAATATAATCTGTATGAACAGGTTTCCATTCAAGGTCAGCAATCAGAAAAGAGGCCAATATTTTTCATAAATTAAAGTTTTACCTTAGTTGCTTCTCTCTTAGTCTCTGCTTGGTATAAGAAAGTGTTTTTTCTGCCAAATGGTACTTCAAGCAGAAATAAATACTTTATAGATCCATTCCCTCTGAAACTTGTGTTCAGTAGAGTCAATCTTATTTTTAGAATGCTTATGCATTCCTGCTTTAAAAAATCACTTTAAAGTTCTACTTATAAAGATTACATATCTTCTTCACTGCCAAAAGAGCACAAATGCCTATAAGGCAGAAAACTTCTTGTTGAACAAGGTAGATTAGATGAGGCTTTCAAGAAAAGATTAATTTGTCCATTGAAATGCAGTTGATATTGCTTAAGCTGATGGCTTTCTTAGCAACCAATGCAGTAAAAGCAATATGACTTAATGTCACTAGTTTCAATGACTGAACATTTTGGTACTCACAGAAGGCATTGGGTTCAGTTTTAAATAAAGTAATCATTTAAACTGACAAGAAGCAGGTGACCATCCTAAAAAAAAAAAAATGCAGCAAAAGTGGAGACTATGTGGAACTGAAGAATTATCACATTTTTAAAACTCAAAATTCAAATAAAACCATCAGAGCTTCTATAAATTGCTGATATGGGCAGAGCTTACACATCTAATTACAATGATTACATGGAATAAACCACATAAACAGAGAATCATTTGTCCTTATTTTGGAAGGTACTCAGACCACAAATTGCTCTGTAGTATACTCTGAATATAAATAAGATGAAATCTGCTTTATTTAGACTTAATACACACATCAAAATATGAAAGAGTTGTATATTTAAATAGTTGACATAGTTGACAACCAATCCTCTTTTTTTGGAAATTCTAATTTACAATGAGATTGTGATTAAATCAATTTATAAAACCTCAATATGTCCACTTGCCTGTGATGGTTAATCCTGAGTGTCAACTTGACTGGACTAAGGAACAAATAAGAGAAAAAAGATCTTTGGATTGGACTACCTTATCCCAGATGGCCCACCCCAAATGTGGGCATTACCTTCCACTGGCAGGCAGTATTAAAGGCCATGTCAGAGGGATCTGGTCCCTTTTTTCCTGTGGCTTGCCTCTCTCTCACTAGTGAGTTTGTCTTGCTGCTGTGATAAACCCTACAGATCCCAGTGTGTACTGAGACTGGCAGATCTCCTGGAATCCATCGGGCCTTCAGAACCAGATTGGGACTACTGAGACATCCAGCCTTGCGGACTGAGCAGTTCCCTGGATTCTCAGCCTCTCCAGTGCAGCGCAGTTACTGTTGGACTCCTTGAACTCTGTCATGTGAGCAAATCAATAAATTGTATATAGCTATATATTCGTCCTGTTGCTTCTGTTTCTTTAGAGAACACTGACTAATACATTGCCTCTTGGAAGTTTTCTTATGTCCTGCATGTTCATGTACCTAATCAGGGCTTAGATAACCACATATGATCTGAAATGCCTTTGTTGTTTCATGGACTCTCATTTTTCTTAATTTCTCAACTCCCTTAAATTAAAATACCACTAAGTCACGATGCTGACCCCTTTTCTGATTGCTGCCATCACTGCCAATCCCCACCTGAATTGAATTTTCTTGAAATATGGACTTTGTCTGATAGAATTCATTGTAAATTTATCAGGTTTCCAGTGAAATGTCTTAAGATAATTAACAGATTTGAAAACACTGAGAAAATTATGCCAAATTGATTTGACTGACAACGTACCCATAGAATCTTAGTAATATCATCACAGAATTTTAAGTCAGGGGCTTCCTCAAATTAAGAAAATGTATCATGGGCTGCCTTATGATAAATCTTCATACTCTGTCCATCTGAAAGAAAGTGAGAAGGAATTTCACTTTACATTCATTCACTGGCTATTCACCTACTTATTTATTCTGGGAGGATCTATTATCAAATAAGAAAAGCAATGTAGTAGAATTTAGGAAGGGAGGATTTTAACTCCTTGAGAAAATGTAAAATGTATGCCAGTTATGACATTTTCCTCTCAACCACACTTACACAGGATGGAAATTCAGCTTAAGTGCAGACATTTGGAAATGAGCAGAGCTCATCAAAAGCACAGAGCCGGCGAGATGGCTGAGTGTGTCAGGGAGAATGGTGGTTCCAGTGTGAAGCTGGTGACCTCCCTATGGACCACATCGAGAAAGGGGTGAGGTGGGAAATAAGGAACTACCCCTCCACTAAGAATGGCTCTGTGACATTCCCTAGACAAGGAAGACTTGTGTGCAAACCAAAGACACAAGCTTAGTTCAGTGTCATTGCTGAAAGTCAGCAATCACGGTAGTTGTGAGAAAAAAGCAAATTCTAAGCTTCAACATATCAGGGTGTCAGAAAAGTAATGCATGGTATCAGGAGTGTAAATATAAGGACACATATTTTGCACTCAGTAAGAAATTACATTAGTCTAGAGATGTGACAGCCTTGGGAATTTCTCTAAGATCTATGATCTCCCCATCCATGTTTATTTAGCTATGCTTATAGTACCAGACATGAGTTTCCTCCCATTGAGTGGGCTTTAAGTCCAATTAAGTAGCTGTTGTCTGTCCCTAAGATAAAAGTGCCAGTACTGCATCAATGTCTTATGCCTTGGAGGACATTGATGTGGTTGTTTGGTCTTGAAGCTGGCGTTGGACCACTGACTGATGTTATCCCTTAGCAGCTTGCATAGTGCTCTCCAAAACTATGAGAACTAGCAGGTGACAGCTTCCAGGTCAGTTTCAGCTCCAGTGCTCCAAGCCTGATTTCCAAAGTATGTCCTGTCTTCAGCAATAGGGTCTTATTTTCAAGTGCTGGGAGACAATCAAGGACTGTGGCAATACTCTGTGTAATTTTGTTAGTCTCTTGGACTACCCTGGCCAATAAGTCAAAAGAAGGTTTCTTCTGCCTGGCACTGGTTCTTGTTATGTAGCATTCAGCCATACACATGGCCCATGTAGACATATAATATGTGAAATTTGTCATTAAGTTGTTGAACTAATATGATTCCCTTAGGTTTTTTTCACACTAGCTAGGCATTATTTATCTCTCATCTCTCTGTGTCCCTGTGGAAAGCTCCATCCATGCCTTCTCTATTTAAGGAGTTCCCATTTTACCCATTTCTTGTTTGATAATACCAGTCTCCTATGGTCCCACCTCTCTTGAGCTCCTTCTTCCTCTTTATCCCCAAATTTCCTTCTATAACACTCCCTCTCCCCTCATTTTATCCATTTCTCCATTAGTAATGCCCCTATCCTATTATTCATTCCTCTCCAGTTCCTTCTTTACCTCCCTGATTCCTTTCTATTTTCCTGTTTCCTGTAGTAACATCAGGACTTATACTCACATATAAGGATTTGGGGTTAGGATTCCCAAATGGGGGAGAACATGCATCATTTATTTTTCTAAGTTGGTGTCACTTCACTTAGCATAACATTTTCTATTTCATCCATTTATCTGCAAATTTCATGATATTTTCCTTCTTTACCACTGAATAGAACTCCATTGTGTAAATGTACCACATTTTCAACAGCCACTCAGTCGTGGGACACTTAGATTGTATCCCTCACTCAGCTATTGTGAAAGAGTAGCAATAAACATGGATGTGCAAGTATCTCTGCAATAGGATGACTCCTTTGTGTATACTGGAAGGAGTGGTATGACTGGCTCAAATGGTAGGTTCATTTTTAGTTTTTAAGAGTTCTCCACACTGCTTTGACAAAAATCCAACATGCCTTCATATTTAAAGTCCTAGGGGGAATTGGACTGGAGGGAACATTCCTCAACATAATTAAAGCCATATACACCAAACCCATACCCAACATCGTTCTAAATGGGGAAAATTTAGAAGCATTTCCCTTAAAGTCAGGAACCCAGCAAGATTTCTCCCTATCCCCACTCCTTTTTCAATATAGTGCTTGAAATGCTAGAACAATAAGACAAGAAAGGAAAATTAAAGTAGTACTATTTGGAAAAGAAGAGGTCAAACTATCCAATTTGTAGATGACATGATAGTATAACTAAGGGATGCCAAAAACTCCACCAGAAAACTTGTTAAAATGATTAATAGTCTTAGTAAAGTGGCAGGATACAAAACTAACCTAGAAAAATCAGTAGTCTTTCTTTACACTAACAACAATGATTTGGAGAAGGAATACAAGGAGACCTTCCCTTTCAAAATAGCTTAAAAGAATAAAATATTTCATAACAATCCTGACCAAAGACACTAAAGATCTCTACAATGAAAATTTTAAACCCTTGAAGGAGATTGATGAAGACAGCAGAAGATGGAAGGATCTTCCATGCTCATGGATTAGAAGTAATATAATAAAAATGACCATCCTACCCACAGAATCAATTCAAAAATCCCCATGAGATTCTTCACAGACTTAGAAAAAATTCTAAGATTCATATGGAAAAATAAAAGACTCTGAGTAGCCAAAGCAACCCTGAGCAAAAAGAGCAACACAGGAGGGATTACTATACCAGACTTCAAATTCTATCAGAGGGCTACAGTCATAAAAACAGCCTGGTACTGGCACAAAAACAGACCCATGGATCAATGAAACAAAATCAAAGAGCCAAACCTGAGCATACGCAATTTTGGCCACCTCATATTTGACAAAGTGTCCAAGAAAACTCAATGGAGGAAAGACAGAATCTTCAGCAAATGGTGCTGGCAAAACTGGATCACCACTTGTAGAAGAAAAAAACTAAAACCATACCTTTCTCCCTGTACCAAAATCAACTCCAAATGAATCAAAAACCTGAAACTCTTGAAATGATAGAAGAAAATTTTGGCCTACAAGATATAAGCATAGGAAAAGACTTTTTAAATCAGACAGCAGCTGCACAGGAAATAAGGTCAACAATCAACAAATGGGACCTCATTAAATTCTAAAGCTTCTGTATAGCAAAATAAAACATCAAAGATGTGAAGGGAAAACCCAGAGTGGAAGGAAACCTTCACCACTGATATATCTGACAGAGCATTAACATCCAGAATATATAAATTACTCAAAAAACAAAGGAGCCAAAAACAAAAACAAAAAAAAAAACCAAAAAACAAATCACCGAATCAAAAGATGGAGTAAAGAGCTGAACAGAAACTCCACAAATGAAGAAGTAAAGATGGCTGAGAAACATCTTAAAAAGTGCTCAACTTAGCAAATAATTAAGGAAATCCAAATTAAAAACACCTTAAAATTTTATCTTACCCCAGTAAGAATGCCCATGATCAAGAAAACAAAATATACCAAATGGTGGAGAGGTTGTGGGGAGAGGGGAACACTCACTCACTGTGTTGGGAATATAAACTCTTGCAACTCCTCTGAAAAGCAGTGTGGAGATCTCTTAAAAGACTCAGGATGAACCTGTCACCCAGTCTTTGCACAACCATGTTTATTGCAGTTCTCTTCACAATAGCAGGAAGCAACCCAGGTGCCCCTCAACTGATGAGTGGATACAGAAAACGTGGTACAATGGAGTTCTATGCAGCAGTCAAGAGAGAGGGCAGCATGAAATTTGCAGTTAAATGGATGAAACTAGAAGACATTATGCTAAGTGAAGTAACACAGTCTCAGAAAAACAAATGACATATGGTGTCCCTCATTTGTGGATCCTAGTACCAAATACTTATTAGTAAGGCAAACTAAGTAGGTCTTTTTTAGTAAATATAATACCTGATGCTACTATATCAAAGTACATTAAAATATACATCAACTTGTAATTTAGGAATGTAAAGTAATATTTCTTTTTACCTGCATGGACCTCTCCTGTCAAAAGGTGAATGCCTAAACATGTTTTGGAATTAACCTATACTTTATTTTCAGATCTCATAATTTTGATATATGTGTGTGGAGTGTATACATGCATATCTTGGAGAAATATAAAATTAAAGGGAACATGAACAACAAAGAAAGATTTATTCAAAGAACTCACTGAAACAGTAAACTTGTGCATTGAAAATTTTTTAAAAGACTGAGAAAAAGATGAAAGACGTGTACGGAAGAATGCATGAGTTCCGGTGGGGCCGGGGGCGTGGAGGAGGGAATGGGTCTTCATTTGATTAAGAAACGTTGTGTGCAATGTGCAAAAGTTCAGTGAAAATTAAGAAAAAAATTAAGAGAAAATCAATACATTTGTTTTTTAAAAAATTCTACAAAGGAAGATTAAATTACACATTTGAAAAAATTGTTGATAAAATATGTTCAAGATATTAGGAAAAGCAAACCAGAGCATTCATTACAATAATGACATTAAACAAATAATTCCTATACACCAACACACAGAATTCAAGGAAACAGACAAATGTTTAAGAAGAGACAGTTTACCTAACATCACATACCAGAACGTATCAGAGGAAAACATCCACACAACTGTCAGGAGACGAAAGTAGTTGATCCATACCTTCTTCTACCCTGGAATAGTTTATTGACGTGTGAAAGCCAAAAGAGAGGGATTTAAAAATAAGTCACATTCTCAGAAGAAGATCCACCCCAGGGCTCCATGGGGAGCATTTGCTCGAAATCTGGTAACATCGAAGTCACTCAAAATCAGTGGCTCAACAACAGACAGGAGATTTTATAAATCTAGGACAAATTGCACGTAAATTATTAAGTGAAGATAGCTGACTTCTATCATGCTAAATACTGCCAATTCAAGAAAACCCAACATTAAACATAAATATTGAAAAATGAAGGACCTGTTTTTTAGCATCAGTAATCATCCAATTTCATAAGTACGATAATATGGCTCAATAATGAGTGATAACAAATTGGGAAAATATGGTAAATTCTGCTTCACAGAGAAGGCAGAGAAAACAATATAAGGTAGGTACACGTATGTATACATGCTTTTGATTTTCATAACAATACATTAGTAATAGGGATGGAGCCTAGCCTGTCTATCCATTCCTTTAATCCCTGCACTGGGGAGTCAGAGGCACAGAGAAGTCTGTGAGGTTGAGGCCAGCCTGGGCTACACAGAGAGTGTGAGGCAAGATGGGGCTACAAAGAGACCATCTCAAAAAAGAATAAAAGGAAAAAGGGAAATAGGCCTGGAGAGAGGGCTCAGATGTTAAGAGCAATGGTTACTCTTGCAGAGGTCCCAGGTTTGGTTCCCACCACCCCCATGGCAACTAACAACCTTCCTTAACTCCAGTTGCAGTGGAATCTGTTGCTATCTCCTGTCCTCAGTGGGCATTGTATGACACAGTGCACTGACATAAGTGCAGGTAAAATATTCATACACTTAAAATAAAGAATAAAGGAATACAAATTTTTAAAAATACATGGAGTAGCAATTAGTTCAAATAATATTTCTCAATTTCTCAAATTATATAAATATATCATACAAACATATGAGCTAAATAATGAAAATAAAATATATTTTGATGCTTACTTAAAACACTAAAGTATAGATTGGAAACTAACCAAATCAAAATTATCAATAAAGTAATTAAAATTCTGGGTTAAAGGTTAAGGATTCTCAGAGTGAAGTAAAATACAGAGAATGAACAAACGCCACTATGTAGGGCAGAGGCTAGCACTCCGTAACAGCCATGTGTGGTGCAAATATTTAGAAATGTTGATTACTTCAGGCTTTATGGAAAAGCTCTATAGCAAAACCACTTGGATCCTCACTTAACAGAAAGAAATAGGTATAAAAAAGTAATGGAACACTTTGAGACGCTCCTAAATTCAGAAAGATATTAAAATTAAATGGAAGATGTTTGCCAAGTCAATACTGATTTCTTTATTTACTTTTTTATGTTTCTGTTATTCTTACATTTTAAGGGGGAATACCACCTCATTATCCCAGCACAGAAAGTCCACATTTTCCTGTGCTGTCTGGTTTAACTGCCAATCCTCCTGCCTCAGCTTTCCAAGTCTTGAGGTTACAGTTACATGCCACCACATCTGCATAACAGTATTAATTCCAAACACTTCCAAGTACTATTCCACAAGGAGCATTATAAAACTTTGGTTGGAGGCATAATCAAAATTCAAGGTGAACCTCCATTTACTCTACTTGTCAAAAGGCTGGCACAAGTAGTGGAAGTTGCTCTCACTATGATATGTTTTATATTTTACTTTTTACTCTTTTTTTATTATTTTTTTGAGACAGGGTCTCCCTGCAGCAGCACTGGTCTCTGGCTTCAGTCTCACAAAGATCCACCTGGCTCTGTCCCCAAGTGCTGACATTAAAGGGATGTGCCACCATGCTGGGTCTCATAGAAGTTGTAGTACATACACATTTTTTAACACCTAAAAAATCAAGTAGTCAAGTAATAAATACCAGAGACATTTTGATGATAACACAAAATTCACTAACCAAGCATCAGTCTTTCAAACTTTCCTTTTTCTTAGAATAGTTTTAGTTATTTAATATTATAAATTTATCTACTTGCTATTTAGTTATTCAATATTTTCTTTTCTTTTTTTTTTTTTGGTCTTTTTGAGACAGGGTCTCCCTTTAGCCCCAGCTGGCCTGGAGCTCACTATGTAGACCAGGCGGGCCTTGAACTCACAAAGATCCACCTGCCTCTGCCTCCCAAGTGCTAGGATTAAAGGCGTGCACCACCACACCATGCAGCATATTTTTTTATGTGTATGAATGTGCTATCTGCATTTGGTTTGTGCACCTGTGTCGTGCAATGCTGCAGAGGTCAGAAGAGGGTGTAGGATTCCCCTGGAACTGGAGTCAAAGACAGTTCTCAGCCACCTTGTGGGTGCTGGGGATTGAATCTGGATCCTCCGCAAGAGCAGTTTGCGCTCTTAATCTCTAGGCCATCTCTCCAGCCCAACCATGCAGAATATTTTTAAAAGAACATCTACATCCACTTGAAATGCATTGTTTCCTTTTTATTTATATGTATTTATATGCATGCAATGGAAAAATTAAAATATAATCAATTAAATTCAACATAAATTTAATTTCCTCTTAGGGGTTCGAGTAGATTTTAATGGTCTTTATTGCACTTTAAAATTCTCAAATATTATCTATATCCATAAATAACTTTTATAATAAGAAAATGTATCCATCTAATAGTCACTCTTTCAAAATATGTAGACTGAATATTTAACTAAGTGACTTCGTTGGTGTTTATAAATGATAGATGACCCTGAGGGAAGCTATCCAAAGGAAAAAATACAAGTTGCATTCTTGTCAGTGAAGGATTTATGAACTTGCCTCTATGAGGACAGCTGCGCAAACCAGGAGGCAGAGTGGAAGGAGCAGTTGGTAAGGGAAACATGCTTTTCCCCACCCCCAATTCCCAGGAAGGTATTTCACTTCCGTCTCCTCTGCCTGACAGAGTGAGAATTTCATCAGGTGCTTCGCAAAGCTGGTTTCCTTTCCTGTGGGATCTTCTCCCCTTGCTCTGAAGACTCTGTTTGCCTCTCTCCCCACCAGGTGAAAGTAACTGTCAACAGCTCCCCAGTTCTGCATTCTTCCTGGGGAAGGCTAAATCAAAGGCCTTGTGGACAGTTTTGGAGTATTTCTTTGGCAGGCCCAGGCTGCAATCCTTCATAAAATCTGTCCCTAGAATTGAATGTTGTTAATACACTCATGAAAACTTTGCATAGACTTCTGTCCTGAAGCTCATAGCTAAGAGGAGGAACTAAAACTAGTTCAGTAATTACTAGTATGATGTACAGAACCAGAAGATAGGGGCAGGATGTCAGGAAACTTCTTTCTGTGTGTTCACTTGCCTCTTGGACTGTGGGTAATGCCAATGTGGACCTTGTCACCTTCTGTTTCGTTTTGGGCTACTCTAAGAACACATCTGTTTTTCCAAGTAGCCAGCTTCTTGCCAGCGTCTGCACAGTGCCTGCCTCAAATTAAATGTTTAGTAATGTCTTGCTAAAATAGATGAAGCCAAAGCCTTGGGTCTCTCAATGTGCTTTCCTTATCCAATATTTTCTGTTTAGACACAACTTTCAAGGCACTGGGAGACATGTTTATTTGATTACGTTTCATCTTGCTCCAGATCATTGCTTTAGAGTGATTTTAGAATTTTTTTTAACTTATTGTCTTTTTATTACCTAATCTAGAGAAAGGACGAAGTGGGACTAGTGTTTACATATAGGAACTTAAGCTTGTATTCACTTATAAAAAAATTGGTGCTTATTCTCTGAGATACATTTCTATGCACCAAAAATAACCAAGAATATATATTTTCTCTTGTATTAAACTAAGGAGAGAAGAGAGTCTGGTTAAGTGCTTCCTGAATCTCAAGAAAGGAACAGAGCAGTAGGAGAAGACCACACCTTTGTCAGCACTGAACTCGCCAAAGCTTTCCCCTCTCCACAGCCTCCTAATAAATTTGGGTGGGGTCTGTCAGCCATATGATGGATGAGAGGATAGAACTGTCTGGTACATCAAGTTGGACATTGAAAGTATGCTACTTTTGCTACTTTGGGAACTGCTGACACAGGGAAAATCAGGGTCCTCACTTGGGGTTCTTGGTCTCATTAATAAAAGAATTTAAAATATCTCAAAGGGAAGTTGGAGGACCATTTTATTAGAGCTTAAAAGAATGTCCTCAGGGCAGGCAAGCTATAAATCTCAGCAGCTGGCCAGAGGAGGAGAAAGGAGGCAAGAAGAAAAAGCAGTGTCTCATAGGCTGGCAAGGTCAGCCAAATGGTGGGGAGGGTGCTTAGAAAGAGAGGAAAGTCCAACATGTCAAAAATAAGCCTACCAAGCTTCTGGCCAACATCCAAAAGAAAGAAGGAGTAAAAGACAGAAGTTATATATTTCTTAGGACTCAAAACACTGGTCAGACCAAGCCTGGCCTCTTGGTTTCCATAGGCTTTTATAGACTGTGCTATAGGAGTGAGAATTCTAGGAGGAAGACACGGTGTCACTAAAGGAATAATTATTCTCTTTTAATTATATAGCATGTCTTAAATTTAACCCACCTACCTACCTAGGGGTTTTCTCTTACAAACAAACCTGCACAGCGATTCAATTCTCTTAACTAGAAGGAACTTTGGCTTCATGGCCTTCACTGTGACTCTTAACAGAATAGCAACTAGAGGTGGTGGATGGGTGCAAGGAAACTGCTGTCTGGGTACCACAGGGCAGTGGCACATATGAACCCACAGCACTTATCGCAGCATGCGCAAGACTTGTGCAAAGCCTAAGCAGACGGGCAGCATGGATGAGCAAGCTGGGCAGGAAACCCCAGACCTATCTATCTACTTGCTGTTGGGAGGTGCTGGGAGAGGAAGAGTCAGTTTCTCTTTCTGGAGTGGTATCAGGAAGGTTGAATAGACTCAAGAGCATTTAGGCACCACAGATTACACTTAAAAGGCCTTAGAAAAAGACATCATAATAGCAATTTAAGGTATGCAGTCATGGCAGGGCCCAGGAAGGTGGAGGTCTAGAAGGGGAAGGAATTTCAATATAATCAAATGCTGTGTATAAAATCCTCAAGTCAATAACAATTTGTTTTAATCTGACAAAATCTTTAAAAAGAAAGTTTCATCTGACTCACAGTTCGAGGTATAGTCCATCCTGAAGGAAAGCATGGCAGCAGGAATGTGAAGAGACTGGGAACAGGTATCCACGTCAGAACCCTGAGAGAGATTAATGTTCATGCCACCAGCTTTCTCCTCTAACCCAAGTCAAGAACCCTGGCTTAGGGGGCAGTGCTACCACATTTAGTACATGTCTTCCCATCTCCATCAGCCAGTCCAGAAAATCCTTTGTCGCCTAGGTGGTTTGAGGTCCTGTCAAGTTGGTAATCAATATTAACAATCACATGATCAGTAGTAGGTGCCAGTGCCATTGGTGAGTGTTTGTTAGTGCTTCTCTTTGGTTGAGAGTGAGAGACTAGTTGTTAAGTGACATTTGTGTATTTAAGTTACTCTACATCTGTGGTCCTAGCTGACGAAGAATCATAGCTGGATAGCACATGAAGACTAGTCAACAAGCTTGAGCCAATAGTGCCTTAGAAGACATTAATGCCAAGAACCAAGTACCTGCCGCGGGAAGCAGAAAACTCTTCTGGATCTTGTGGATTATTTGCAAACTTCAAGAAGTCCTTTCTTGTCTACTCTGGTTCTGTACCTCTGTCCTCCGTGTCAGTGATATCACCCTTTTATGAGACATTTTTTGTTGATTTGTTATTCAGTTTGTTTGTTTTTGAGACAGGGTCTCCCTAGCTCCAACTGGCCTGTAGCTCATTATGTGTACCAGGCTAAACTTGTCCTCAAAAAGATCTGCTTGCCTCTGCCTCCAGATTGATGGGATTAAAGGCCTGGTCCACCAACCCTTAAACATACTTTTAAAAAAACTAACTAAAGATATATGACATATATTATTGCTTTCAAAACAATCTCAGATCCCTGGAAGACTTCACATTAATGCTTACTGATGGTGATGATTATGATGACGATATATATTGAGTTTCCACCCTGGCAGACCTAAAAGTGGAAATCAGATAAAGTTACATTACAGTACCTTGTTTTCAGCCTTAAGTATAACAGACTGTCCTCTCTGCTGGGATAGAGCAGTCTAAACCATCCATAACCTCCAAGTAGATTCAGAATGTTTTCAAGACTGAAATCAAATATTTCATTGCTGTATATGTAGGCTGTTCCCACACTGCTGATGTTACTGGAGGGTCTGGGAACATGAGTAAACCAAATGCATTAAAGATCCATTTCCATGAGTATGGTCAGAAATTCATCTGTAAGCCAACCTCCACTATAACTACAGGAAAATGCTCTGATTTTTCTCCATGGCCAAGCAAAGGATGTCAATTCTCCAACACTCTGCAACCTGTATGCAAATGGGCAACATTTATTGCATTCGTACTAACAGTGCATGCCACATAGCATGCTTCCAAGAGAGGAGGTATCATCTACCTTTATTTTATTTTATTTTATTTTTATTTATGTGTATGAATGTACTGTCTGCATGTAGGTTTGTGCACCCATGTCGTGCAATGCCGTCGAGGTCAGAAGAGGGTGTCGGATTCCCCTGGAACTGGAGTTCTCCTGGAATTGGAGTTACAGACGGTTCTTAGCTGCAATGTGGGTCCTGGGGATTGAACCCGGGTCCTCTGCAAGAGCAGTCGGTGCTCTTAACCGCCAGGCTATCTCTCCAGCCCCATCTACCTTTCCGATGATTAGCCACAACCCTTTAGTGAGCTTCTACCTATGGCAACACAACTATGAATAACATTTAGAAAGTCATATTAGAATTGGACGTAGTAGATTAGAGGGAAAAGCTACCCTTTACGGTTTCAGGGTTTTAGGAGGCTTGAGATGGGTTCATTTGTGAACTCTGGCTTGAAGCAATAATTTCAGTAACAAAGAGAAGGAAATTATTTACCATATGGCCAAAGAAATGGGTTTTTGCCTCACCACACATTAAGTCAATGAATTCATTTGTGAAACATACATTAATACTCTTTGCCAACCCCTAGCTTTTGCATGGAAATATAATTGATTTTAATAATCAACATGTGTATGTTCATAATGCTTCTCTTGGACATAAGAACAACTTGACAATATGCAAGTGACCCCAACAAAATACACAGCTGACAAAGTTTTCTGTTTTTGAGACAAGGTCTTCCAGTAGCCATGTCTATTTCCTGTTTGGAGCTCACTATGTAGACCAGGGTAGCTTTGCTCTCACAGAGATTCATCTGCCTCTGCCTCCTTAGTGTTGGGATGAAAAGTGTGTATCACCATACACAGCCTTAGAATACTAGTGTCTAACTTCTAAAAGTGGATAATACTTCATGTTCCACAGCCAAACACAGTTCAAGAGTGTGAAACTAAGACCTACAACAGGTATTAAAACCTTGAAGGTTCTAAAAGGTTCTAATACCTGCTGTATATACCATTTTATTTTTTTATGTCTGTATGTCTTTTATGAGGTTTAATTCATAAATTAAGCATTGTAAGAGATTAACAAAAACAGTTAACAAAATAGAACAATTATGATAATACACTTCAAAATTTCAGTTAATGCTCTCTCTCTCTCTCTCTCTCTCTCTCTCTCTCTCTCTCCCTCCCTGTTCCCTTTCTTCTTGTCCTAAAATAGCTTCATGTACTCTCCTGAATTTCTTGCTGTTGTTGTAACTGTATGTGTGCATGGTGTATACAACATGTGGATATGCATTTTCATTGTGTGTGGGCACAAGTAAGTGCAGGTGTTCATTCAGACGTGTGCACTGTGTGGCAGTAAGAAGTTGACTCCAGGTCTCTCCTTCACTTGCACTCTTATTTATCTACTGAGGCAGGGCCTCTAGCTGAACCCAGATCTTACAGATTCAGGTAGTCTAGTTACCCAGCTTGTTCTACATACCCCCCTATCAACCTCCTGGGGACTTGGATTACAGGGAGCCAGTCACCACGCCCATTATCAGCAGTGATAAAAGGGGACATCAGGGATGGCAGGTGTGTTAAACAAGCAACCCTAGCCATTCTTTCCAGAGGCAGGCCAGAGCGACCATTGAGGAGATGTAGGTAATACAGAATTTGACCAGATATCAAGTACAATCAGTTATGTAGGGCTGAGGGACTCTTTCGAAACTGTCTCAGCTCATGCTGGCCAATGTTGTAATGAGTATAGAAGGTTCAGAGGAGACCTAATAAACTTGGCTCAAGAAGAGGGTCTTGTTGGACCTCAGCCGATCCCAGACATTCCAGTAGGGAGTGTCTCTCTCCACTATTAACACATCCAAATTTATTCACTCAATAACAACAATAGTAAAAGCCCATCTTCAAGAAGCCATATGAAGTCAGCAGTTGAGCTTGGCACACTTAGTCACCTGGGACTGTTTATTCACAGGGACCGAAGTTGTGGATGCAAAGCGTATGTCACATCCAGCCCAGTGCAGCCTGAGGGAGACACCTAAACACATGACATGGTCTCTGCACTGTAACTTCTAGTCCAGCCTGAGGGAGATACCTAAATACCCCACATCAAGAAGTGGATGATTTCAGGTGTGCCACTGAGTCTTATGCTGCTTCCATTCCTTCATTGTCTTGACTGGATTGGGGACACTTTGAAGCTGCTGTGATTCTCTTGTGTTGCATGGTACATTCTAGATGACAGTAAAGGAATGGCTACTGCATTAACATGGAGTTTTATCATGTGGACAAGAGTAGTTGTATCAGTCAGACTCTCTAAAGGAACAGAATTCATAAAATGTGTGTGTGTGTGTGTGTGTGTGTTTGTGTGTGTGTGATTAGACTGCCTTACAGGATAGAGTCTGAGTATCCAGCAATAGCTTCTCCACATTGGAGAGGCTGTGAATCCTGGAGCCGTTCAGCCCACGAGGATGGAGGCCTCAGAAGTGTGTTTGGTGCTGACAGTCTAGAGGATTCCTGGAAGTTTACTGTCTGTCAGTCTCCACTGAAATCCCAAGAGGTTGGTTCTAATACCAGCAAATGAATGCCACAGAACAAGATAGATAAACTGTCCAGTGAGAGAGAAAACAAGGAGGAAAATGAGAAAAATCCTTTCTGCCTTGACCTTCTGCCATCAGAAGATAACACATTGAAGGTGGGTCTTCAGGCTTCAAATAATTTGACCAAGAAAGCCCCTAACATGTTAGTTAATTCCAAACCCAATCAAGTTGATATTAAGCTTAGCTGTCACATTAGGGCTTGAAGAATGCTTAGTATTATAGCTTATTTTATGTAATAAATATGTTTTAAAGTGATGATGTTGTTAATGATGAAGGATATGGTGTTGATACTAATGATAGTTGTAACTATAATGATAATGATGACTTTATTTTTTTTTTGGTTATTCACACTTGAAAATTTGAGTCTTCATGACTATCAGCAGTGAAATTAAAGCAGCAGGTTTGACAATTGAAGATGACCTACACTGCCTTTCATTTCCTGCACAGCTGGGGATGAAAACCAAGTAATGATGCTCTTGTTAACTCTGGCCAAAGTCATTGATCTTCGAAGATAGAATGTGAAATCTGGTGATAAAGAAATAGAAGCCAAGGAGAAGAGGAATGGACAAGGCAGAAAGATTGATTCAAATAAAGGACTCGATGTTTGTTTCTAAGACCAAATGAGAGGAGACTTTCACAGTGTAGGAAAACTAAAGAGATGGTCAGGGGTTCTTCCCAATGAAAGGCTGAGATTATTCAGGATTTGAAATGAGTTAGAGAGGATCTGGAGAGATGGCTCAGTAGTTATGAGTCCCAGCTGATCTTGCAGAGGATAAAGTTTGGTTCCCAGCACCCATATGGCAGGTAATAATGGTCTGTGACTCCAGGTCTAGGGTTCTGACACCCTCTTCTGACGTCCGTGAATATTGCACTACACAAGTGTGCTTACATACATACACACAAAACACTCATACACATAAAAATTAATTTACATGGCTAATTAGTTAGACTGGCTGTAATTAGTTAAAATTACTTAGAAGGTGAAGCTGAGTCTGACAAGAATGCTAGTGGTTCTGAACTTCATGTGCTTCATTATTTCAGATTTAAGTACAAGCAAGAATTCATTTTTATTTTTTTAATTTAATTTTTTAATATATATTTTGTACAAGATCATCTAATCTAGAGCCGTGTCCCCCACCCTATCTCCCCACCACACCAGAGCTCATGTCTTCTGCCAAACATTATTTTCATGTCTTTGTCAGTCTTTCTCGATATTCTCCATGTGGAAGGTGACTGTTTCCTTCAGTTCTTCGATGCAGTCCTTCCTGTTGTAGTTGTTGTTGTTGTTTCCAATATGCATCCCTCCCAACTGCTTGGACAAAAGCTCAAGGGGCCCTGCACAAGAAATACTTACAACTAGGTAATTGTCATTAGCAGCCACAGATGAAGGATACCATTCATACCATTCTTAGTTTATTTTTCTGGGACTGTGTTACTTCACTCAGCATGATATCGTCTAGCTACAGCCATTTTCCTGCAAAGCTCATGATGTCATCTTTCTTTGCTGCTGCATAGAACTCCATTGTGTAGATGTACCACATTTTCTCTATCCATTCGTCAATCGAGGGGCATTTGGGTTGGTTCCAGGTCCTTGCTATTGTGAAGAGAGCTGAAATAAACGTGGCTGTGCATGTATCTCTGTGGTGGGGTGAGTCTTGAGGTTACATGCCTAGGAGTGGTATGGCTGGGTCAGGTGACAAGTTCATTCCAAGTCTTCCAAGGGTTCTCCACACTGCTTTCCATAGTGGCTGTACAAGTTTACATTCCACCAGCAGTCGATGAGTATTCCCCTTTCCCTATAACCACTCCAGCACGTGGTATCATTTGTTTTCTTGATCCTAGCCAGTCTTATTGGAGTAAGATGATATCTTAAAGTAGTTTTGATTTGCATTTCCTTAATGACTAGTGATGTTGAACACTTCTTAAGGTGTTTCTCAGCCATCTCTTAATTCCTCACTTGTGAAGTCTCTGTTCAGCTCTTTGCTCCATCTATTGAGTGGGTCGTTTGTTTTCTTTCTTCTTTGTTTTTTGAGTAGTTTATATATTCTGGAAATCAATGCTTTGTCAGATGTTTCTGCAGTGAAGGTTTCCTTCCACTCTGTGGGATTCCACTTCCTTGATTGTTTCTTTTGATGTACAGAAGCTTTTCAGTTTAATGAGTTCCCATTTGTCAATTGTCAACCTTAATTCTTGCGCAGCTGCTGTCTGATTTAGGAAGTCTTTACCTATGCCTATGTCTTGTAGTCTGCTGCCAACTTTTTTCTTCTATCACCTTCAGAGTTTGGGGTTTCACATTGAGGTCTTTGATCCATCTGGAGTTGACTTTTGTACAGGGTGAGAGGTAGGGGTTTAATTTCATTCTTCTACAAGCAGTAATCCAGTTTTTCCAAGACCATTTGCTGAAGATGCTGTCTTTTCTCCATTGTGTCTTCTTGGCCCCCTTGTCAAATATGAGATGGCTAAAATTGTATGTGCTCAAGTTTGGATCTCCAGTTTTGTTTCATTGGAAAACAGGTCTGTTTTTGTGCCAGTACCAGGCTGTTTTTATGACTACAGCCCTGTAGCACAAGGGGGATTGCTATACCAGACTTCAAATGAAGTCTGGTATAGCAATCCCCCCTGTGTTGCTCTTTTCACTCAAGGTTGTTTTAGCTATTGGGGTCTTTTGTTTTTCCAGATGAATTTAAGGACGTTATTCCCCAAGGCTGTGAAGAAACTCTTGGGGATTTTAATTGGAATTGCATTAAATCTATACAAGAGTTTGGGTAGAATGGACATTTTTACAATGTTAATTTTCCCAATCCATGAGCATGGGAGGTTTTTCCATCTTCTGATGTCTTCTTCAATTTCTTTCTTTAAGGGTTTAATTTTTTTGTAGAGATCTTTGGTGTCTTTGGTTAGGTTTGTTCCTATGTATTTTATTGTTTTTGAGGCTATTGTGAGGGGGATGGTCTCCTTGAATTCCTTCTCCAGTTGCTTGTTGTTGGTGTAAAGAAAGCAACTGATTTTTAGGTTAATTTTGTATTGTGCCACTTTGATGAAGCTGTTAATCATTTCTAGGAGTTTTCTGGTGCAGTTTTTAGCATCCCTTAAGTAAACAATCATATCATCAGCAAATAGGGATAGCTTGACTTCCTCTTTTCCAATTAGTACTCCTTTAATTTCCTTTTCTTGTCTTATTTCTCTAGCAAGTGTTTCAACCACTATATTGAAGTGGTGACAGGGGGCAGCCTTGCTGACTTCCTACCTTTAAAGGGAATGTTTCTGTCATTTCCCCATTTAGGATGATATTAGCTGTAGGTTTCCTGTATATGGCTTTGATTACATTGAGGAATGATCCCTCCAATCCAAATCCCTCTAGGACTTTAAGCATGGAGGGATGCTGGATTTGTCAAAGGATTTTTCAGCATCAATTGAGATGATGGTGTGGTTTTTGTCTTTCATTCCATTTATGTGCTTTATGATGTTTATTGATTTTCGTATGTTGAACCATCCCTGCATCTCTTGTATGAATATAACTTGGTCATGATGGATGATCTCCTTGATGTGAGTCTGTATGAGAGTTGCCAGTATCCTGTTTAGAATTTTAGCATCTGTGTTCATTAGGGAGATGGGTCTATAGTTCTCCTTTTTAGTTGTATCTTTGCCTGGTTTTGGTAATAGAGTGATGCTGGTGTCATAGAAGGAATTTGGGAGAATTCCCTCTGTTTGTGTCCTTCTAAACAGTTTCAGTAATAATGGTTGTAGGTCTTTTTGAAATGTTTTATAGAATTCTGCCATGAAACCATCTTGGCCTGGGCTTTTTTTAGTTGGGAGGATTCTTATTACATCTTCAATTTCTTCATATACT
Source organism: Rhizomys pruinosus (assembly GCA_009823505.1). Lineage (NCBI taxonomy): Eukaryota > Metazoa > Chordata > Mammalia > Rodentia > Spalacidae > Rhizomys > Rhizomys pruinosus. The sequence continues at coordinate 5,472,533 of VZQC01003012.1, read as the reverse complement.
ATGGGTCTGTTTAAGCTGTCAATATCTTCTTGGTTGAGCTTTGGTGATTCCCAGGATTTCAGATATTCATCCATTTCTTCTAGGTTTTCACACTTGGCAGAGTATAGTATTTGAAGTATTCCCATAAGATTTTCTGGATCTTTTCCTTGTCTGTTGTGATATTTCCCTTTTCATCACAGATTGTATTGATTTAGAGTTGTTCCTTCTTTCTTTTGGTTAACTGGGCTGGAGGTCTGTCTATCTTGTTTATTCTTTCAAAGAACCAACTTTTGGATTCATTGATTTTTTCGTATTATTTTCTTTGCTTCTATTTCATTGATTTCTGCTCTGATTTTTGTTATTTCTTCCTGTCTGTTGCATTTAGGGTTCATCTGTTGTTGCCTTTCAATTGCTTTTAGCTGTAGTGTTAGATCATTCACTTGTGCTCTTTCTGTTTTTCTAATGTAGGCACCCAGGGCTATAAACTTCCCTCTTAGGACTGCTTTTAAGTTATCCCATAGGTTTTGTTGTGTTGTATTGTCATTGTCATTCAGTTCCAGGAATGCTTTTATTTCTTTCTTTATCTTTTTCTTGACCCATTCATTATTCAAGAGTGTGTTGTTTAGTCTCCATGTGTTCTTATAGGCAATAGGGCTTATCTTGGCATTGATGTTGAGCTTTATTGCACTGTGATCTGATAGAATGCATGAAATTATTTCACTCTTTTTGTATTTGTGGAGCTTTCTTCTGTGTCCCAGTATGTGGTCAATTTTGGAGAATGTTCTGTGGGGTGCTGAGAGGAAAGTGTATTCTCTGGTATTAGGGTGGAATATTCGGTAGAGGTCTATGAGGTCCATTTGGTGTATCATATTGTTCAGTTCAGATGTCTGTTTATTCTTTGTCCTGTTGACCTGTCCAAAGGCCTCAGTGGGGTATTTAAGTCCCCTACTGTGGTGGTATGAATGAGTGTCCCCCATAAGCTTTAACTATTCAGACATTTTGGCTCCAGTTGGTGGTGCTGTTTTTGGAGGTCTTAGAAGGTGTGGCCATGCTGGAGTAGGTATGTCACTGTGGGAAGGCTTGGTGAGTTTAACAAGCTTCGTGGTCTCCAGTCTCTCTCTCTGCTTCCTGTGCTCTTTGCGAGATGTGACCCTTGGCTTGCTGCTCCAGATGCAGCCGCCATGCCTCCCGCCACAATGGACTCTAATTCCCTGGAACCATCAATCATAAGCTCAAATAAACTCCTCCTTTTATAAGTTCCTTTGGTCATGGTGTTTTATTACAGCAGCAGAAAAGTGACTAATACAATAATTTGGTACCAGAGAGTGGGCTGTTGGCTGTGAAGAATCTGACCATGAGGATGTTTGGAGAAGTGTGGAAGACTTTGGAACTTTGGGCTAGAAAAGCTGTTGACTACTGTAAGCAGAGCTTAACAGGTCATTCTAGTAGAAGCCTGGAAGAAAGCATGGCTGCAAAAATGTAGTTCCAGAGGAAAATAAAGACTTAGGCAGCAACTGGGATATTTTGATAAGGAGTCTGGCAGTGGTTTGCCCTCAGCCCAAATGCTTGCCTGATGCTAAGTTGAAAAGCAACGGACTAATGTCTTTGGTGGAGGATATTTCAAATCAGCCTAATGTAGAAATGGTGGTGTGGCTTTTAATGGTGAGTATTATACAGATCTACAGTGAAAAAGAGCAAATGGGGCAGAAGGACATGCAGAAAGTACAGTTTGGATCTGAAAAGTACACTAGGAAGATTAAAGTTGGGGCCAAGGCATGTGAAGGAGTGGCTCCCTTTCATTAGGAGACTAAACTGATTAAGGAGAGGCCTGGAGATTTACAAGTAAACAAAAGAATCAGTACCTTCAGGGCAAGACCACACCCAGCTAATCCTCCAACAAGGCCAGGGCAGAGAAAAATTGCAAATGTGGTTAAAGTAAGAGAGAGTCCATCCCGAACTTGCAGCCAAACTTGGCGACTTCATTCATGTGGTGCTGGCTTTAGAGGCATGAAGTTTGCAATAGTGAAGGGGTCATCGGTTCTTCCTGCACAGTTTCAGAGAGCCACAGAGGCCAGGCAGAGTGCAGCAGGGCCATCCCTGAATAAAAAAGGCCCTGATAGGCCATTGCCACTGCGTGAAGCCGTGAATGTGAAGCCTGGTTGGCAGTGGAGACCCCAAAAAGACATTCGAGATGCCAGACCTGTGAGATATTTGCCAAGGAGAGCTGCATACAGGGAGTGGTACCAGCCTAAGAGAGAGATGTATGTTTCAATCAAAGCTGGAAGAGCTGAGCCATCTAAGCCCTTTGGAAGTTAAGTCCCAGAAATTGCACATGGAGCTACTGTACTTGGAGTTTGCCCTGCTGGTTTTCGGTCTTGTTTTGGTCCAGTATTTCCTCACTATGCCTGTATTCCTCCCTTTTGGAATGGAAATGTGTATTCAGTTCCACTATACATTGGGAGTTTGTAATTTGCCTTTTGATTTTACAGAAGCTTACAGTTAGGAGATTGGCCTGAGTCTCAGAAGAGGCTTTGGACTGTAGACTTTTGAACGGAATTGAAACTGGTAAAGACTATGGGGACTTTTAAGGTTGGACTAAATTCATTTTGCATTTTATATGGTCAGGAGCCTATGGGGGCCAAGGAGTGGAATGTGGTGATTTGAATGAGTGTCCCCCATAGGCTTTAAGTATTCAGACATTTTGTCTCCAGTTGGTGGTGCTGTTTTTGGAGGTCTTAGAAGGTATGCTTGTGCTGGGGGAGGTATGTCACTGGGGGCAGGCTTGGTGAGTTTAACAAGCCTTGTGGTCTCCATTCTCTCTCTCTTTCTGCTTCCTGTGCTCTTTGCGAGATGTGACCCTTGGCTTGCTGCTCCAGATCCAGCTGCCATGCCTCCCACCACAATGGACTCTAATTCCCTGGAACCATCAATCGTAAACTCAAATAAACTCTTCCTTTTATAAGTTCCTTTGGTCATGGTGTTTTATCACAGTAACAGAAAAGTGACCAATACACCTACTATGAGTGTACTGGGGTTAGTGTGTGACTTGTGGTCCTGGAGAATTGTCTTTATAAAGTTTGGTGCACCAGAGTTTGGTGCATATATATTCATAATTGTGACATCTTCTTGGTGAACCATTCCTTTGATAAAAATGTAATGGCCTTCTTTGTCTCTTATGATTTCTTTTACTTTGAAGTCTATTTTGTCTGATATTAAAATAGCCACACCTGCTTTCTTTTTGGTACCATTTGCTTGGAATATTTTTTTCCATCCTTTCACTTTAAGGTGATGCCTGTCCTTGAAGGTAAGAGGTGTTTCTTGTAGACAGCATATCCATGGGTTCTGTTTCCTAATCCAATCTCCCAGTCTATGTCTTTTGATTGGGGAATTTAGTCCATTAATATTTAAGGTTATGACTGATAGGTTTGTGTTGCTTCCTTTTGCCTTAAAATCCTTTTGTGGTTTTTGGTTTAGGTTTCTATTTATGCAGTTATGCTTTTACTGATTTCTCTTTCTAGGTACCTGGGGATGGTTGTTCCTTTCTTCAGTTCTTTGAATTGCTTCAAGTATTCTCTGAAGGGTTGGTTTTCCAGACATGTATTCTTTCATCTTGTTTATGTCAAAGAAGGTTTTTCTCTCTCCTTCAAATATAATCAACATTTTTGCTGGGTATAGTAACCTGGGTTGGAATCTATTGTCCTTTAACACTGGGAATGCTTTGCTCCAGGTTCGTCTTACTTTCATAGTTTGCACTGAGAAGTAAGTTTGTTACTTGTTTTTTTTTTTTTTTTTTTTTTTTTTTTCTTGTGCCTTTAAGGATTTTGTCTTTGTTTTGGGTGTCTAGCATTTTAACTATGATGAGGCATGGAGAGTTTCTTTTCTGATCTTGTCTGTTTGTAGTTCTATATGCTTCTTGTATTTGTAATGGTTTGTCTTTTTTTAGTTTGGGGAAATTTTCATCTATTATTCTGTTGAAGATCTGATCAATACCATTCTGTTGGGATTCTTCTCCTTCCTCTATTCTTATGAGGTGCAGGTTTGATCTTTTCATAGTGTCCCACAGTTCCTGGTTGTTCCGCTTTTGTGTATTTTTTAATTTTTCATAATCTTTACTCGAGGTTTTTAGTTGTTCTGTGTTATCTTCCAGGTCTGATATCCTTTATTCTGCTTCCTCCATTCTGCTTCTGAGGCTTTTTCCATTCCTTTCCTCTTGATTGGATGAGTGTTTGGTTTCCTTTTTCATTTCCTCTTTTGATTTCTTTAGTATTTCCACTTCCTTTTGGAGCTTCTCAATCCCTTCCTGTAGCTCTTTGCTTCGCTGGTTGGTTTCCTTATCTTTTTCAACATGGGATCTTTTCACTGTTTCCACTTCCTTCTGGAGTTTTTCGTTCTCTTTTCTTAATTCTTTGATTTGCTCTTTATAATCTTGCACTTCTTTAAGTATGTTCACAACTGTGCTTCTGATATCTGTGTCCTGGACCATCCCCAGAGGAATCTCACTGTGGGAATCTTCCACAGGGTTGGTAGAGCTTGGCATGGGATTATCCAGCACCTTTCCCTTATTGTCTCTTCTTCATGTTCCTGGCATATGGGCTTCTCCTTGCCTGTATTCCAAAGTGAGTCCCAAATGCCTCTTCACTGTGTTGAAGGCTTGCTTTGCTTGCCTCCTTCAGATGCCTTCCTGTGCTTCAGGTGGTCTTGGGAGATCGCCCAAGAATTCATTTTTAATTGCTAGTAAGTATTTAGATTGGTTTCCTTTTGAACTTTAATCCATACGACAACTGAACTCTTAAGAAACCACAATTTTTATTAAGGTCTCAGACTTTCAAATACAGATTCTTTTTTTTTAAATAAGTAAAGTTGAGAATTGGAGTTTTTCTTTTTTTTTCTTTATTTTTTTTTTTTATGTGTATGAACGTACTGTTTGCATGTAGGTTGGTGCACCCTTGTCAGGCAATGCCGTGGAGGTCAGAAAAGGGTGTCGAATTCCCCTAGAACTGGAGATAAAGATGGTTCTTACCTGCCATGTGGGTGCTGGGAATCGAACCTGGGTCCTCTGCAAGAGCAGTCGGCGCTCTTAACCGCTGAGCCATCTCTCCAGCCCCTAGATTCTTTTTTATACTGTTTCTGATTCACTGATAATGCATAGGTGTCATCTTTTTTTATTTACAATATTTGTTGAAAGTACAAAATTACAGCAAACATGCTTCCTGTTTAAAAAATCAAAGTGAAATGATAATTGAGGAAAACTATTCTTTCGTAATTGTTATTATTAAGTATTAACCCTGCATATCTGTGGAGTTGAGCCTGATATGTTCATAGATTCATCCAGAAAAAAATTGAGTCATCTTTTTTATCACCCTCACACCCTTCCCAGGCTCTAAAAATCATTATTTTACTCTAAGATTGATTTATTTTAGCTTCTTCATATGAGAGTAAACATGGAATACTTGCTTTTTTTGTCTGGCATATTTCATCTACCAAAATGCCCACTTATTCCACTGATTTTTCTGAAAATGAAATGATTTCCTTCTTTCTGGCTGAATAATACTCCATTAGCAATATTTACCATGGGAGGTCTAAGAGACCCCTGAAATAACAAAGGCTACTGCCATGTTTTGGTCACCTTCCAGAAAATATACAGACCATGTGGCTGAATACCCCACAGAGTTCAGTCAGATGATGGAGAAATAAAGCTCATACTAACTTAGAAGACTTCTCCCTGAGGGAGGGCTAGCACCATAGTATTAGAAAGTACTCTGGAAGTTACCAAGGAAGAAAAAGAATTAACAGTCTCATGCAACTGCAAATTCTGGGAACCTGGAAAGTCCCACTCAGATACAGACCCTGGAAACTCAATAATAAGCAACTCCACTAGATAGCCTGATAGTGTCACTTTGTCTTGGTGATAACCCACAGCCATCTCAGCTCCACACTGTAGGAACCTACTCATGCTTGGTTTATAAACCCAACCAGGAACCAGTGCATGGAGAGGCATTAGACCTTAGAGGAGAACCTACAATTACCATTTGCTAAATTAAGAAAATTTCCCACTGCCTTCTAAATTTGTATGGTTTATATCCATAGATAAGTACAAATTTCATCCTTATCAAAGAAACATTTTTTGCCTTGGACAGACTAGTACAGAAATCCACTGTGAGTCAAAGTGCAGAGAATAAGTTACTAGGGCAAACCTACTCACAAACAGGAAATCTATAGCATAAACCCTACATCTAATGTGTAGGGAGCATCACTGAAGATGGAGCAGCCTGAAGACTGGGTCAACTGAGCTGATAGATTGTCCCCTGAACATGAGAGGGATGTTTCACCCATGAGCGCCCAACAATATGTATACTGGCACAAGACTGGCAAAGACCATACTAGTCAACATGCCAATGTACATCAAGAAGAATTTTACAAGTCTCCACCCCTAGATAAAGAGCTGTAAATCGCCAATGGCCACTGTGGGAGAGAAAACCAGTTTCTATTGAGACGAGCCCCAATCCTCAGTAGTCAGCCACAGATACATGTAAGCATTGCAACACTGATCAGACTCTGCAGGTTTTGTATATGGGAATATAATGTATTCCCATATATACATGTATGGGAATATATATATATATATACATTATATTCATATTTGTATTCCCATACACATACATACATACATACATACATACATACATATATATGTATATATGTATGCATATGAGATATAGAGGAATATCAGAGTAGTTGGAGGGGGTAATCAAGTTGAAAACTGTTCTAGTTTGTCTTCCATTGCTGTGACAAAACACTCCGACCAACACCAACTTGGGGAGGAAAGGGTTTGTTCAGCTTACATCTCCTGGGTCACAGTTCTCAGGGAGCCCAAGGCAAGAACTCAGGAGAGGAACCTGGAGGCAGGAGCTGAAGCAAAAGCCATGGAGGAGTACTGTTTACCGGATTGCTCCCCTGGCTCATGCCCAGCCTGCCTTCTTATACGGTACACAACAACCTGCCCAGGGTGGCACCACTCATTGTGGGCTGGGCCCTCCCACACTGCTCTACCATCAAGACAATACTCCACAGATGTGACCACAGGCCAATCCAATGGAGCGAATTCCCCAATTGAGGCTCCTTCAACCCAGGTATGTCAAGTTGACACTAAAGCTATCCAGCACAGTGGGTGTGAGACCCTCTACTGAAGCCTGGCCAACCCACCAGAGGGTTGCCATAAAAAAACTGATTCTCCTTCCCCAGCAGAGATCTACTGTTGGAAGAGCCTCAACTAGGGGTGGGAATCTCAGGAGCCCCTCCTCCTTCCATGCTGAGATGGTGACTGTGTTGAGCTTGCTCAGGGCTTGCACAGCCAGCCAGAGCTGCAGCAAGTGCCCCAGTTTTGCCATGCCCAGGAGACACTGTTTTTCCCCAGCCTTCCCTGACCTCTGAGTTTTACAATCTTTCTGCCCCCTCTTCTATGATGTTTCCAGAGCTTTATGGGGAGTTGTGTCGTATATACATTGTACTTGTGGCTGAGCACAACTTTTCCATGCTTTGACTAACTGTGCCTGCCTGTATTAACTGTCCAAAGAAGTTTCTCTAACAAGAACTGAGAAGGGCAGTAACCCCTAGGTGAAGACACCTTTCCTCCATAGGTAGATGGATACTACGACCATTTAGCAAACAACAGCAGTAGATTCATTCCTGGCCCTATGAGCACCAAGACATGAATTTTTAGCAAAATATATGGTTTCCGGAATGAGATTCCTTCTGCTGAGTGGGCCTTCAATCTGATCACAAAGTGGTTAGGTACTTGACATCTGTGCCACTATTGCACTATTGCCAAGCCAGTTGTTACTGCAACTCAAAGAGTTCACAGTTGAATAAGATTGTTGATGACTTTTTTCCACTAGCGACCTACATAGCGACTTTTAGTACCATGAATGCCAGCCAGAAGGGAGGGAGGACATTTCCCAACAAATACAACCTTGAGCTTTCTTTGACCTGGGACCAACATTCGTGATGTCTTCCAGCCATCAGGTTCTGTGAGGTAACCAGGAAAAGTGTCAATAGTCAGTATTGTTTTGGGGATCTCTGGGATATCCCAGTTCAACAACTCATGGGGAAGTATCCCAAATTCAACATTGAGATTTTTAGTTTGCAAGGTATGGCTTCCAGAAACATTCTCTCCCCTGTAGAATAATTCCAATTAAACTCATTCCTATGTGGGTATGCATGTGCATGTGTGAGTGTGTGTGTGTGTGTGTGTGTGTGTGTGTGTGTATGTGTGTGTTTTATGAATCTTATAGAATGGAAAGCTTTTTCAAATATATTTAGTGCTATGCCAGGCATGGTGGTACAACTCTTTAATCCCAGTACTCAAGAGGCTGAGGCAGGCAGGCAGAACTCTTTGAGATCAAGCCCAGTCTGGTGTACTTAGTGACGTCCAGGTGGACTAGGACCAGGAAACTCCTGGCAAAGAAACAAATATATTTATTGTGAATTATTTGTCCCCATCCTCTCATTTGATTTTTGTAGATTTTGTTTGTTTATTTTCATTGAAAAGAGGGACACTGTGTAACCCTGGGTAGCCTGGAACTCACTATGTACATCAGGCTGACCTTTATCTCACAGAGTTCCACCTGCCTCTGCCTCTACCTGCCTCTGCCTCCTGAGTACTGAGATTAAAGGTGCTTGTCACCATGCCTAGCTCCTTTGATTTTTATCATTTAAAATATGTATCTAGCTTTAATTTTCTACACGTGAACACAAAGATTTCCCAGCATTCTATATTGTATTGGTTGTCCTTTCTAAAATGCATGTTAGGACACCTTTGTGGTCAACTTATTGACTGAAAGTATGCGTGCTTATTTCTACATCAGTGGAGATAGAAGATGGATATAGAAAGCACTGTGGTGTGTTTGGCTTGTGTTTCTCCCAGGTTTTTACAGCAAGGTGAATGCAATGCTGCATTAGAGTAAGATGGAATTATCATAGAACTGATGAATTTTACATGAACACCCATTAAGGCGAATGCCAAAGTTCTCCTTGATTATCACACCTGGCAACTACAGTTTGAGTCTATAACTCAAATACTACTGTGCATCTGTATACTCACCACACCATTGTATGGGTAGACACTAAGTACTGTGTTCAGCCTCCCTACAAGCAATGTCAATATGTCAGAGAAATCCCCAAATATCTAACAGTGCTTTTCCAGTTTACATAGCCCTTAACTGAGTTTTGATTAGTATGTGCTGATACTAAGTAGTTTTCTACTAGACGGTGTCAACTTACAGCCATGGGCCTAGAGTCCCAGTCTTCTAAGAATACATGCCACCCTTTAACACTCAGAAAGTCTCTTAAGTGCACACAGGACCAAACAGACAATATAATACCTGATGCAGATACATGAGGAAAAGTTAGGAAGACAGAGAGAATGCATGGCTACTCTGTGGTGGAGAACATGCCTCTGGGCAAGCCAGAAGCCCACAGGACTTCCAGGATCCTCATCTACTTTGGCTCCATTTCCCACCTTTTCTAGAGAAATCAGAAATCTTTCATTTTAAGTGAAATTGATTAATTTCCAAATAGTGTCTCCAAGTAATTCTAAATATTGCCATACCAAGTTCAATTCCTGGATCCATGGAATTTTACAATTCACAATTTACTTTGAACTTAGCAAAGCTGCAGAAGTATCATCTAGGAAAAAAATGGAGCTCAAATTCTACACTCTGAGCTTATTTACTATGACTTGAACCAATTATGGAAACTTGCTGAACCTGTTTCCTCATCTGACCTTATGAATCAAGCCTACTGAACCAGATTTCTATGACAACAACAAAATAGACCATGGAACCTTTATCATAATGTTTCATATCTAACACTTCTCATACAGGCACAAAGGTGTAGCCTGTATGATTTCTCTATGTAGCTCCCGATGTATTCATTGTTTTCTTTGTGTGCTTAAGTTTGGGTCAAAGATAGAATTTCATCTACATAAATAACTCCCTGGATAGTGCCATTCTTAAAGTCAAGAAAAAAAAAAAAAAACAGAATCTAGTTTCGACATTCTTTCCATGACTGACATTTCCCCTTTGTGCTGTTACTTTAGATTTAACCTGATAATCTCTGAGATAAGAAGGTTCTCCTGAGAGAAAATGTTCTAAGATAAAATTTCAATTATTTTGTTAACTTTTACTTGACTAAGGCACAGAGTTTCAGGGAAGAAAAGTTACATAATGAAGGGAAGGCCCCAAGGAAGCACTGGTAAAGATTAAGTGGACCAACCGAGGGTGACGTGAGTTGGAGAGTCTCCACAGTACAAGTCAGCCCTCCCTCCCGGAGCTGTGGGTGTCAGTGCACGGGAACCACCTGATTATGAAGAGGTGCACTTAGTGTGGAAATGTAAAAGACCCAAGAAGTCAGACAGGGGTCTGTGTAGCTTCTAAAGCATGAGCAGTGCCAGCAGAATTCCTTTCCTTCCCTAGACAAGGACACACAGTGGTTGTTGATATATCCGGGTTTCTCTCCCTCTTGTCCCAAATTTAACAGAACTTCCTATTGGCCAAACCCAAACTGAAAGCAGCTGAGATGAAAGCTTTATACTTGCAGCATGAGCAATCAGAGCCCTTCCTCTGAGTCAGCCAAATACAAATGAAGACCACATATATACCTGAGAACACTTACCTGCTAGGTGGCTAACTGAGACCCAACCAGTACATCCATTTAGACAGTGCTCTGGCCAGCACAATCTAGGAACAGTCTCTTGAGCACTGTAATAAAATAAGCAACTATGACTTTATTATCCACATCTCTAAATGAGCTCCCTAAATGCCTGTACTTAAGGAAGAACTGTGGCAGCCACCATAGGGCCTGGGAAAGTGGGATAGGAGAAATCAAGCTCGGACAAAGCTATCCTGTGATACAGTGATGCAATGTTTGAATGAATTCTTACATTTTTAAGATTTGATTTCTTCATTTGTCAGTGTATTACTCATACTGACTATGATGGAATACCTGAGACAATGAATTCGTAGAGCAAAGGTTTAACAGCTCATGGTTTGGGAGGTTTCAGTCCACAATCAGAAGGCTGCATTGGCTTAGGCCTCTGGTGAGGGCCTGGGATAGTCACAACAAGGTTCCATAGGCAAAGCAAAAATGACTGTCCCACACTCCCCTTTAAGGGCAAGACCCCAATAATCTATGGATTTCCTGTACAGTTCTGTTTAACACTCCACCAAGGACCAATAGCTACTTGTGAGACAAAAACCTTTACCACTTTGATGACAGAAATCAGCATGTGAGAATGTCTCCTGGATAACTGAGGAGAGTGAGGAAGGCATGAGTCTATACCTACAAACACCTAGCATATGTCAGCTCCAGCCACAAGCCGCCGTGAGTCAACACTGTCTTTTTCTCTTTCCTTTGAGAAGTCATTTTATATGCCGTTTTATCACAAAGATTAATTTTCTATGGTTGTCTCCTCTGTTTCCATCAGTGGGAAGTTCCTGTTCAGATAGAAAGAGAAATCCCCCAGAGTGCCAAGCCCCAAGGCCTTTCCCACGGTCTTCTGAGCCTCGTCCAGCCACAGCCTGGACTCGCCTCCTCTGTTTCTGTTCTGTCGTTCACACGCCAGCTACCTCAAGTGTCTTTCCTGTTGCCTTTTACATTATCTTATCACCTAGCTGTCTTGCTTTCCGTTAGTGAGACAATTTTCACAGAGAGCACTATCCACTTTCCTCTGCACTCCCTAATGACAACATCAGTAAAAAATGTGACAACTTACTGAAAAGTAAGCGGCAGAGCAAGGTGTCACAGTGAGCACTTTGTCCCTTCTGGGAAGGGAAAAAGTATATATACGTGTATATGTGTATGCATACACCCCCCCCACCAACCACACACACACACACACCACATAATCATATTATATATCTATATATATATATATATAAACATATCAGCCTTAAAATGTATTTGTTTTACCTTCCAGATTCTTTAGCAATGAAAATCCTCCTAAAGGAATTTCTCTCCTGCAAGGTCCTGGGATAGAGAATTCTGGAATACCCGCGCTCCCTCCTCCATTTCCTAAAGGTAAGCAGCATGGATTCATTTCTCAGAAAATCAGAGGCGGGCTTTTCCCTTTATCTGTGCTCCTTTCACCAGCGCAGCTCACATGCTCATGCCTTCAATTCCTGTTACATCCACTTTGTGCAAATGTCTACGGTCACAGAGCACATGCCTTTGAACACCCAGAGTCAGTCTCTAGTCACTGGAACAGAGCAAAGGTAGCAAAGTATTGTTCCCACTACAAGGTAGCAGATACTCATTAAATGATCATCGTGCAAATCAATGAAAATGGATGACTGCTCAGTAAGCAAGAAACCTGGACAATGTATTCGTTACTTTTCTATGTCTGCGATAAAACACTCTGACCAAAACCAACTTCAGCAATAAAGGATTTGTTCGGCTTATGAATCCCAATAATAGTTCATTATTGAGGGAAGTTAGGCCAGAACTCCGGGTAGGAAACTGGAGGCAGCAAGTAAAACACTGGCCAGCGAGGAGCCCTGCTCACAGGCTTGCTCCCCTGACACATGCTCAGCCTGCTCTCTTATAGAAACCAAGACAGGGCATAGCATTGCCCACATTAGGATGGGCCGAACCACATCAATTAACACCTAAAAATGCCCTGAGGACAAGGCCACAGAGCAGTGTGACAGGCAGTGTCTCCAGTGAAGTTCCCTCTACTTCCGTAGTGGCAAGTGAACAACTGAAGCTATCCAGCACTTAGAGGGAGAGGAACTCAGGGTTCAGACCGTGACTTCTCAAAAGTTAATGCTAAGTGTGGACACTGAAATTAACTCTGGGTCTTTCTGGAAATAAATTTCTTAGGCTGACTCACTTGCTCTGACCTGCTGGGAGTGGTAGATTTCCAGGCAACTCCTGATAGTGATCTGTGATCTCTGTGGAAGACAGAGTGCCAAGAAGCCAGACCTTCGTGGGATAGAGGAATGGACACAGGTCGTAGGTTTTCTACGCATTCCTCATATTTGACATTTTCATCAGGGACTTTCATATTTTACGAACACATGTTAAAGTCCTGTATGTACTTTTAGCTTTAAGTTCTGTGTCCCAAGATGGTTGTCTCTGTGGTAAAAGCAGTAGTTTCACAGTGATGTGAGCTCTGCAGGCTATGTGAGCACCCTCACCCCCACCATGCCTTCTTTTTCAGAGAAGGGTCAGCTGGCTTTGTAAATGAGAGAGCAGAAGATGAAAGGGGTGACACTGACATGAGAGTCTAGAGCATGATCTTTGAAGTCAGAGGGGCAGGGACTCAAGGACAACTTGATTATCCACTACTGCGTGCAGTACAGTGCCTGACACCAGCTCTCATAATGAAGAGCAGAATGTGCTGGGTGCACTGTCTGTGGACAAATGAGCACTTTATGAAACGTCCCATGCTCACTATTTGGGGCTCTCTCTCTCTCTCTCTCTCTCTCTCTCTCTCTCTCTCGCTCTTTTTCTATCTCTGGCACCATCTTTCCTTCCTCTCTTCCCTCTTTCCCTTCTTCCTCTCCCTCCTCCCATCTGTGTAGATCAGGTTTCAAACATAAATCTTTATTCGCCATTCACTGATATATAAGCAAATGGTTCTGGAAAAATAAAGGAATGATATGCATTGCTTCTTTCTTCTTGTTTTAGAGTCTTGAATAATTTTTCCATCGAGTTCAGACCTACAATTTCTAACTTCTGAAAGGTCTAACTTCTCTTTCTCTTGACCCATAGAAGTGCCACATGACGGAAAGGTCAATTCAAACATTTAATTTTCACAGGAAAGAAGTGATATCCATAAATGTTTGGGGTTCAACTGCATCTCAATTATGTTTTTTTTTCAAATGCATAATTAAACTATATACATTTTCTAGGTTGGTGTCATATGTATTAAATTTATTCTTTATTTTTCTTCTGGCATTATTTATGAAATTTAACTGTGATAAATATGTTTTGGCTTCATTATACCAACATGTATTAATGCTTCTGAGGGAAATTTTATATTCGGGTTCTTATTAATGCACAATGTAAATTGGAAACAGATTCTAAATGGCCAGCTACTAAATTTTTTTAAAAATATGATAGGCCCACTGGAAGCAGCCAGCTGTACTGACATTCTTTCCAGGGCAAAAGAAAAAAGAATCTAACTGCTAAGGGAAAAGGTACCAATTCCTGCTTGGTGTTCCTCCACCACCAGATTTATTGACCTGCAGGAGAAGTCAGTGGCTGTTTCGCCCCAGTCAATATTAATTTCTAGGTTCAATAAATCCTGGTAATGAGCAGGGAATGTGAGCCAGTGTGGACTCTAGAAGTGTTCACAAAATGTGCCACAAGAAAAAGAAGAAAATTATAATCAATCAACCTTATCAATGCTTAAATATGATTTCTGATGTATTGTGAAACCTCTTGTTTTTCCTCTTGTTGCTTTTGGAATTGAATTGACCTTTAAAAATAAAGAAAACAGTTCACCTTGCAATGGTGAAGGTGCTTCTACACAATGGTCATGTCTGTCTTCTGACGGCATGTCTTTTAATGTTCTGTTACCATTCCCAGCGTGAGGCAGCCAGCTCCATGGAGGAAAGATAGTCTCATATCCTGTGGCATACTTACCCTCCAGTGGCATCTCTCCTCTTCAAGCTCAGGCCAGATGGCTGGTGACCAGAAGTGGACGGCAAAGAGCACATTTGGCCAGTATCCCCATGAGCTTGAACTAATCTTTTATGACTCCCATATAAGAATTACGTGGAAATTCTGATACAAAACAAGAACCTGATATCTACCATCAGTTGATAATCAGGCTCAAATATCACAAAGCAGACACTGAGATATTTTATACACATTATTTCTCAACTTAAAATGGAGTTCAGAGAACTTTCACTTTCCTAGTTAGGAAATTAAGGTCTTCACATCTTCTTGCTGCCCAGAGCTGCTGTCCCCTGGAGGTTCAAAGCCCACCTCTCCCTTTCTGTCCTGCTGCTTCTGACCTGAAGCTGAAAGCGGGGAAAATCCTTGAAAAGAGGAAGCCATGGGATCAGCTGTTATTCATGAACAACTCTGTCACTGAGGGGTTTGCAATAGCTTGTGTCCATTTTCAAGAACACATCTTCCAAGCAAATGGTTCAAATCATTAAAATATTATGTGGCTGGCTGTGGAAAAAAATACTCTGGTTTTTAAAATTCTGTATTCTGTTTCATTTCATGCTAAAATGAAAGCCCATTTTATAAACCAATAGTATTTGTAATTTCTCTAAATCAATGCCTAAAACTAAATGACACATGAGGCACTGGGGGAAGGTGGTAAAGGAAGTAAAGAAACTTCAACCGCTTCAGCAGTTACATTAAACTACAGAAAAGAATGCATTTGCAAAAGCCATGTATATTTTCAGTCCAATCATGATCACATTAAATCAGTATGGCACACATTTTTTATTAAATTTTCAAAATTATGTTTTGAATAAGCATTGTGAAGGACACTGTTTCCTGAGACCTGCCTTCCCACAATATAAAACAGGTTTTACTCATACACTTCCCAAAGAACTGACAAAACTAATGACCTCGGCCATGTGAAATAAGACAAAATAACCTATGTTCAAGGTGTCGTCATCTCACTAAATCACCTCCACCAGGGAGTAAATGAGGTCAGCCGTTAAAATCCAGCACATCCTACTGAATGGACTTCATCTTCCAGGAACTAATTTTATTTCATGTGGTTCTAATATAAGAATGAAAGATGGGGGAGAAAGATTTCTTGCTTGGGATGTTCTGTCATCTATTCTCATTTGTGAATTTGATCATTGCAGAAAGGTGCTTGGGAGTGATGAAGATAAAAGAATGCCCAGTGTGAGAATTAGATATCCAATCACAAGGAAATCGGATAATCCAGGGAATGGGAAGGTCATGTGCAGGAAGGAATTCAGTGACTTACTCCTTTCTGTGAATATGTGAATGCCTCCTGCAGCTATGGCTCTGTCTCAGTACATTGCCTTACAGTGAGTATTCATTGGTGGGTGGTGCAATCCTAACCTGGGATGGTGGTGTCAGGGATGAGGCTCAGTGGTGGAATGCTTGCCCGCCTGTGCAAGGCCTCGGATTTACTCCCCAGGACTGAAAAATAAAAAAGGAAAATAAAAGTCAGATGGGCGAGCCAAGACTCTGTGACAGCTGCCCCCGCCACTTCCTGTCACAGTCACTGGGACCGGCTACGCTGCTCAGGAGGCTTCCCTTCAGAGCTTCACAGCAGCCCTCTGAGCATCTCTGAGAAGATCATGTTGCAGTATCTCAGCCCTTTAATGTTTATGCTTTGGACCAACTCCTAATTTCAATAATATAGTGAGAAAAACTCTACAACCTATAGCATGAATACTTGATTTCTAAGCCTGTGGCAGCCAATTTTTGATCCATGGTACTTTAACTTAGATCTTCCTTCCTATTCAATTAGCTTCTCTGTGTTTATTTATCTGTCTATCTGACTGAGGAGACACATGGGGCTAAGTACACATGCATGGAGGTTATTCATTTATCTGCTATTTACATATACAGAAATACATAGTGATTAGTATCAGAATGCTACAAAGCACACACATGTGCACATGATTACTACATGCTTTCTCTGATTGCAGAAAGGAATACCATTCCTCTTGGGCCTCTTTCTTAACAGCTGCTGTGTTGTTACTAAACCTCCATCTGTAACATTTAACGTCCAACCTTAGAACACAGTATCTACTTCTTTAGCCACTTCAGAAGTTATGTCTTATTTTTTTCATAAACGTCTTACTTTATGCAGTTTACTTAATCAAGAGCAATAAACAATCTAGCCTTATTTATGTGTTATATTGTTAAAGGGGGACATTTATAAAAAGAATACTAGTTCTTCTATTACAGTATTTCCTCATAGCAGAACACACAAAAATACTCATTAGAAATCAGTCTGAGGTTCTATGATTCATCTGGTCTGTAATCTGACTATTACAGGTTTCCTGAGTTTTAGAAATCTTTATTCAGAAAAACACTGAGCAAGCTCTTCCTAACCTATGTGTTCCCTACACTATATATTACTCAGTCATTTCGCATCTCTTCTTTGTGAAGATAACACGTTTCATTTAGCAAGTGTACACAGAAACATATTAAACCCAGCAAGGCCCTCCAATGTGTTATGAATAATATAGCAGACCATATGTGACTCAAGTAGATGCAGGGAGCCGCTCTCCATATTTATTTTCATGGTTGTTACTGCTAAATGTACTAGACCAAAATGATGGTACCAGCCAAAGAGATACAAGTAAGCGTTGGTAATTTCATGGTTTGAGATGCATACAAGCTCTGGAATTGGAAGTACTTATTTTTTCTTGAAATACTGGAGTAAATTAAGCAAAGCAGAACTTAGATATTTTTGTAGTCTAGTAAATTAATAAGAAAACCTACTGCTACCACAGTCAAATGGCTACACATATACATATGAAATAATAAAATAACAAAAGTGATATGATATGTGAATTAGAGACTAGCCATGCTTCATCAAGATTCTGCTAATTGCTGAGAAAAACTCATCCCTGTGTCTCAAAGACTTGCAGGTGGCTGCTCTGGCCATTTCTGATTCACTTCCATTTGCAAGTCTTCTTAACAGTGCCCATTCTTCCTCCAGACTAGCTCAGTCACACCAAAGTTTTATACAAACTGCACAGCCTCACCTACATCCTCCTCATCATACTGAAGGAATGTAATTGAATGTGTACTGGATACATTTTAAGAGCTAAGATTTTCAGTAGGTTCTTAAGTAGGGTCCTCTATTGTCTCATCTTACCTATTAATCCTAGTACATGGGAGGCAGAGGCAGGTGGATCTTTGTGAGTTCAAGGCCAGCCTGGTCTACAGACTGAGTTCCAGGATAGCTGGGGCTACAGGGAGACCCTGTCTGGAAAAGACCAAAAAAAAAAAAATGTTACTGTTTTATGAAGGACTATGAGCACCATGTTAAGTACTGTAAGTTTCTCCATGATTCTTTCTGTAATGAGGGAGTCTAGGTGTAGCCATTGCAAATGAGGTAAGAAATGACATTTGCACAGGATTCTGCTAATTGTCCAACCTTTCTCAAGCATTAGCTGTTTATCTTGTTTCAAGGATGTTTCCCAGACCTGTCCTCTTCTCTATTATTACTTGGAATCCTGCCTCCATGCCCCTTCACCAGTGACTTACTTTCTGACAGCTCATGACTATGTCCTTTCAGTGGATCCAGAACTCCCTCTGCTACATCTCATTCACTGGTTTTAAGAAATTTTATGTGAGGCCCTGCTAGGACCCTAGCACCCTGTCACTCATATTCATACCTTTTTCTTAGAAAGATCCACTGTGGAGTTGATGCCCTAGGAGTGCCGTCATCCTAAGGAAGTCACCTCTCCCTTAGCCTCACCATAAGTTACTCTCCAGGACTTTCCTAGACCAAGGTCTCCGTGGTGTTGCTCACAGAAAATATGTCTCACTCATCCTAAGGGCTCTTACTAAGCTGGTCATGAGGCATAGCTGTGAGGTAGCACTTATGCTGCTTTGTTCAAGCTGGTCTCATCTTTAATGTTGAAGGAGTCTCCTTTTCTGGGAAGCTTTTCACTCTGCCAAACCAACAGATGGTCATTATATTCATTTCCAAGGCAAGGGTGAGATGTTACAGCATTTCTTTCTCCAAGGAAATTGTTTCATTTTTTAAAAATTTGATTCACCCCTTGGAAACAGATTTGGGTTGTATAATTGTTTCATAATCACCTTGTTCAAGTTCAAACAGATGGTCAATCCCTCTTTTCACTTTGACAAGTGTCATTTTGTTATACTTTAAAAACATCCACCCCCCCCAAACAACCAAACTGTGCATAGTTACAAAACTTCTGTGCTTTCTCAAACACGGCAGATTACTCACAAGAGCGACTCCCAAAGTGTTCACTCTCAACTGGCAACATCAGTGTCCATGTAAAGATGGAATTATTAGTTCCTATCAAAGACCTACTGAAATTAAATCTTTGGGTAAAGCCTGTGTTTTAGCAAGGCCTACCAAAACGGGTTGAAGGATTTGAACCAATGGTCTCCAGATTTTAATTGTTGCCCATAGTTAAATATTGGTAACACCCAGGAAAATTTTCAAACCAAATTCTGGTTCCAAATCCATTTCCATAAAAGTGAAAGTGAGGATTTTAAACTTCTCTGTGTAAAGCAAATGAAACCCCAGGAATTTTAGCCATTTGGCTACAATAGTGTTTACCAAGTCTCTTCTTCCTAGGGTAAAATTGCTAGCTGATTTAAAACAATAAGACTCGAAGGCTATATAATTCTTGGATCAGTCCCTTCATCTAGCCCTTATATCATGCTTAATTATATGTAAACAAAGTGTTCTTATCTACTCAATCTGTTTCCTTATTAACACTTTAAACTTTATTTTCCATTTCTTGAAAATCACTTGTTTAAACTTTATGAAATCTAATACTAAAGACATGCCATTAAAATCTGAACTTGTGGAGTGCTTTTGTGTGTGTGTGTGTGTGTGTGTGTGTGTGTGTGGTTATCATCTGTCCTGGCCAGCAGACCCAGAGATATCTGTGAGTGAGCAGCCAAGTTTGGAAAGACATTCACATATGTTTGTTTGACGCTAGGACAATATTCTGGGACTAGACAGCAAATCTTATAACAACTCACAGTGTATACATTATAAATGGTGTGAGGAAATATGATCGTTTGCAAATAGGTATATTAATCTGCAAATAGCCTCATCAACCCAGCACCAGTTTGGGCTTCCCCAAACCATTAAGACTATTAGTTCTGACCTCAGATAAGCAGAATAAACACAATTTCTTGCTGAACTGGAATCAGCTCTGTTGCCTTTCAACATTCTCCAAGGAAAGTTCATGAAGCCCTAAGATTTTACTGATATATTTTCCCTTTTAATTCTTTGTTTACTCTGCTCCTCCCAAGTCTGAGTTTCTTAACATTTATGTTACTAAAAGAGCTTTTTGCTGAGTATCCCTTCTTTGGGCTGCTTTGAAAAAAAGAGAGTTTAAAGATTCTTGGGACTTAGACTGTGATAATTTGGCTTTATGCAAAGAAATAAGCCACATTTTAGCTGGAAGCAATTTAGAGGAATGCAAAGTCAGAATAAAAAGACTTAAATTATTCAAACAAATGTTAATGTTAACTCTGTTTTTCAATCTACAACTTGTGCATGCCAAAGAAACTCATCCCACTCAAAAACAAAACTTAAAATGCATCTTAAAGGAACCCCTGAGTTTGCTTTGAATCAAAGACACAGATCTGTATACACCAATTTGAACCAACTCTCCTGCTACTGTGAAGAACTGATGGCTGGCATTGCCTTTAAGGGTTCTTGAAGAGAGTTCTTTAGAATTGTTAAACAGTTTAGGAGAGACCCCATTGTGCTCTCTAACATGAATATCTGTCAAATCGAAAGCGGGTTTATTTTATTTATTTATTTATTTATTTATTTTGTCTTTTTGAGACAGGGCTCCCTGGAACTTGCTCTGTAGAGCAGGCTGCCTTGAACTCACAAAGATCCGCCTGCCTCTGCCTCCCAAGTGCTAGGATTAAAGGAGTGCACCACCATGCCCGGTGAAAGTGGGATTTAAATAAGTGCAAAAGGTAACTGGATAATTTGATGGGATAGGATTAAAACATACACTGTGGCAACAAAAATAGTTCCAACTAGGGATTTTTTTTTTTTTTTTGTAGAGTTCCTTTTAATAACTTGTCTGTGTGCATGTGGAAGACAGAGGACAACTTAAAGGAGTCAGTTTTCTCATCCTGTCATGGGTCACAAAAATTAAATTAGTCATCAGGCCTGACAGCAAGTGTCCTTACCCACTAAGCCATCTCCCCAGTGCCAGAGTGCCTTTTTATAGGTGGAAATATTTTATGTTTAGAGATGTCATCTTTGGAAGTTGTCACTTGGGAGGCTAAAGCAGAAGGGTCACCTCAAGCTGGAAGCCAGCCTGGGCTACTTAAGGGTTTCAGGATAGCTTATATATAGTGTAATAGCCTGTCTCGAGGAAAGGCAAGATGTCATCTTTGGAATTAGAATAATCAATGGTATTTTATGGAATTGCTTTGTTTTTCAATATAGGCAGTTTTCATCAAAACTGGTGGCTGTGAAGCATCTTTTTTTGTTTTGCTTTGTTTTTCCTTTCTGAGACAGGGTCTCCCTTTAGTCCCAGCTGGCATGGAACTCACTCTGTAGACCATGCTGGCCTTGAACTCACAGAGATCCACCTGCCTCTGCCTCCCTTTAGTCCCAGCTGGCATGGAACTCTCTCTGTAGACCATGCTGGCCTTGAACTCACAGAGATCCACCTGCCTCTGCCTCCCTGGAGCTGGAATTACAGGCATGCGCCACCACACCTGGGTCATAAAACGTCTTTTTAAAGGATGTTTTAGGCCAGGCATGGTAGCAAACACCTTTAATCCCAACAGAGACTGGGGGTGAGATATCTCTTCCCTGTTCAGCCTGGCCAGTTGCAGGCCAGCCCCTAGGGCAGACTGTCTCAAAAAAAAAAAAAAAGGAGACAGGCAGGTCTCCCTTTATTCCCAGCTGGCCTAGAACTCACTATGTGGACAAGGCTGGCCTTAAAACTTAAGAGATGTGTTTGCCTCTGCCTCTGAGTGCTGGGATTAAAGGAATGTACTGGCCCGGCATGTGTCTTTATACCTTTAATTCCAGCACTTGGGAGGAAAAGCCTGGTGGACCTCTGAGATCAAGGCAAGCCTGGTCTACATAGGGTGGAGATGGCTCAGTGGTCAAGAGCACTGGCTGCTCTTACGGAGGACCTGTGTTCTATTTCCAGGACCCACATGGTGGCTAACAACCATCCAGTAACTCCAGTTGCAGGGGATTGGACACATTCTCCTGACCTCTGTGGGCAATGTAAAACACACACCTGGAGGCAAAACGCTCACACATGTAAAATAAAATATACTAGTAATTCTATGAGTAATTTAGAGAAACGGGAAGGATGAAAGAGCTAAGGGTTTTTCTGTGGCCCAGACGGCCCTTGAGCTCAGGACCATCCTAGCTTGTGCTACCATGGCTGGGTATAAGGCAGCTAAATAACTTCAGGGTCCATGATCAGTACATTCTGCCTAGTCCAGTTCAATAGATAAGTCATGTTTTATGAAATTGAAGTGAAGAAAAAATTTCATGGGTAAGCAAGATAACTCAGAGTGTAGAATCACTTGCCAGACAGGCTTGACTTCCCCAGAACCCACAACAGGAGAGAACCGACTTCCTAAAGTTGTCCTCTGACTTCCACATGTATATGAACTGCAGTACATGTATCACACACAAAAAAAAAATTAAAAAAATTTCAGACTAGGACCAATCCATTCAAGGAAAAAAAAATAGCCAAATTACATTCATTAAGACTGTTCAAGGGGGCTGGAGAGATGGCTTAGCAGTTAAGAGCACTGACTGCTCTTGCAGAGGACCCGGGTTTGATTCCCAGCACCCACATGGTGGCAAAGAACCGTCTTTAACTGCAGTTCCAGGGGAATCCGACGCCCTCTTCTGACCTCCCCGGCATTGCACAACATGGGTGCACCAACCTACATGCAGACAGTACATTCATACACATAAAAATAATAAGTAAAAATTTTAAAAAGACTGTTTAATTACAAAAATACGTAACAAAATATTTCAGTGCAGGCTACAGATGGCTCGGCAGTTAAGATCACTTCCTGTTCTTCCAGAAGACCTAATGTCAGTTCTCAGGACCCACGTCTGGCATCTCACAACTCCCTGTAACTCCAATTACAAGGAATACAGAACCTTCTGCCCACAGTGGGAACCCCTACACATGGTGCACGTGCACCTATGCACACACATTAAATTAAATTAAATTAAATTAAATTAAAATGTTCAGAGCTGTGCATGGAGGCACACGTCTTTAATCTTAGCACTTGGGAGGGAGAGTCAGGTGGCTCTCTGAGAGTTCAGGGCCAGCCTGTTCTACATGGTTCCAGGACAGCTGGGGCTACAGGGAGACCCTGTCTCAACAACAAAATTTTTAACTAGCATAAATAATACTTATCATTTTCCAGACACTGTGTTAGATGCTTCATAATATTAACTTTTAATCCTAAAACCCATACTTAGGTTGATGATTAAAGCTGTTTTCTAGTTTTGTGGGTTTAAAAAATAAAAGAAAGAAAATGAAGTAAATGCCCATCTGAGGCCACACAACTGGCAGGTGGGAGGACTGTGGTCAAATCCAAGTCTGTCGTCTACACCCTACACCACTACTTATAGAAAACTAGCTGAGTAAGTTGCAACTGTTATTTTTTTTTAATTTTTATTTACTTTTTAAGGGATTCACAATATAAATGCACAGTTGTTTTCAGATCACAGTAAGGTTTCTCAGTTTGCCATACAATAAGGTAATTGGTGCTAGCGTCCACAGATGAGGGATACCATTTGTCACTTGTTTTTCTGGGACTGTGTTATTTCACTTAGCATGATATCTATTAGCTCCGTCCATTTACCTGCAAGCAACTGTTATTTTAGCTGAATTTCACCCATAAAATCCCAAGGGCCTACTTTTTTTTTTTTTCTCCACGTTTCTTGTGGCTCTTATATATTTTAGGTAATGTGTGCTATTACCTTTTGTCCATCATTAATGTTAACAGACAATATTATGAATAAATAGAAAACAAGCTGAGTAAGTTGCAACTGTTATTTTAGCTGAATTTCATCTATAAAATCCCAAGGCCTACTTTTTTTTGAGACAGGGTCTCCCTGTAGCCCAGATGACCTGGAACTTGCAATGTGAACCTATTACTCAGAACAAGTCTTCTGATTCAAACATAAAAATAATTTACATACAAAATAAAAATATTCAGTCACACAAAGACTTTAAACTCTGCTCCCCTGCCCACTTTTGGATTTTTGAGACAGTCTCACTACGTTGTTCACGCTGGCTGTATCTGGGTGCTCTTCCTGCCTTTGCCTTTGGAAGGCTTGAAAACCCTACTTTTGAGCCCTTTCTGTATCATTTCTGTATCGTGAGAATCCAACTTATATATGTCAGTGAAGGTCACATAAATTTGCAGTGTTGTCCAATTCAACATGATGGCAGCACACACAGGAAGCAAAGCTAGTGCTTTCCACGAAGCCGTTAGTCTTTGCAGTAACTTCATTTTAAGTCAATGTCTTTTGGTGCCGTACATATTCTCCAATGTCTGCTTGATGAAATACTACTGTCGCCATGGGATCCACTTTCCTACATTCTTGTGTAGACTTTGCTGCCACCCCAAAGCCCAGAGGAATGTCTGCCATGGAGTAAACCACAATTCCCTGATACTGAGAAGTGTTTTCAGTGATTCAACCCAGACTAGATTTCAATACATGGTTTCCATACAGGAAGGGCTGCTCTGCTCCAGGCTTTACCCACACTTTATACTTGGCATAGAGAGCAAGGTAATCCAGAGCTGTAACGTGCAACTGGAATTTGTGGGTCTTAGTGAATTTCCCCAAACAGGTTCCCAGCGACACCAGCTTATTCCTGGAGATGTTGGCGGCCAGCTTCAGGATAATCTCACTCACATAGTACACCCGGTCCTTGTGCAGCCACAAGCAGTAGGTGCCATCCAGTGGATCCACCAGTAGCTGGAGATTCTCCCCGTTGTATTTCGTGATCTTCTCACACATGACACGTGTCTCCTCTTCAGTTAAAGGCCGCATTTTACCAACAGCTCAGCTTCCCGAATCCTCTTGCCTACGGGGGAACCGGAGCAATTAGGAATTCTTTACAAATTACTGACCATCCGTAAAGATGGGCGCGTTGGCTTTCGTGATAATTTGTTGGAATATTCAAGATCACAGATTCCATGGGACTTTATGGAACTTTTTTCTAGTCATGTACCCTATATTATCATTACTCTGTCCCTACACCTCCTACAGGAAAAGCAAAACAGAGAGAGAGAGAGAGAGAGAGAGAGAGAGAGAGAGAGAGAGACCTAAAAATCAAGTATTAGTGCTGAAGAGATGGCTCAGCAGTTAAGAGCACTGGCTGCTTTTGCAGAGAACCTGGGTTCGATTCCCAGAACCCACATAAAAACTAAAAACAATCTGTGACTCTGGTTCCAGGGGATCGGATCCCTTCTTCTGACCTCCATGGGTATTAGATGACATGGGTGCACTTACACACATGCAGGTAATATACCCATACACATAAAATAAAAGCAATATAAAATATTAAGGAAAACAACTATTGACCAGAACCTTTATGACAACTTAAATGTCATAATGTGCAAACCAATGTCATTATACCAGTGCCAAAGAATAATTTATTCATACAGGTAAGCAGTATTCTAAATGGATAATTGAAATGACACCATAAAATGACCCAAAAGTTAAAAGTCATTTGCAAATGTTAATACAGAGCTATGTGCCTCCACCTGTGGCATCCAGAAGGTCAAGGCAGTTAAAGCACCGAAAGGTAACATCATGAGTAAGTAAAGCATGGGGGCTGGAGTCCTAAAATTCATATCTCTCAGAGGAAATTAAAAAGATGTAGCCTTCTCTTAAGGAATAAACTGGAGAAGTTTCTCTTTTCAAAACCCAGAAATTCTGCAAGGGTGCCCTTTGGAGCAAGAGTGTGGCTAATTAGGTTATTTACATGAAACCCATGATGAAGCACAGTGTTTAATCACATCGATTTGACAGATAATTAGGAGATAAATCACTCAAACAACAGAGCTACTACATCATAAAAATACAGTGCAAATACTGTTGACAGCATTTACAATTGCACCTATTCATTTAATTTTTCATTTTACTGCAAAGAAAGCAGAAGGCAAATTTGTGCGACAGCCAATCTCGCTTGCAATGCTGGCAGCCGTGGGCTTGGGCGCACACCAATCTCGCATGAAATAGGACTCTGCTTCTCATTTACAGGGTTAAATTGAAAAGTTATAAAATATAATATGTAGTTTGGAGTCTTTTCTTGTTAACCATTGGCAAATACATGCCTTTGAGCTGCGTGGGAAGTACCAAGGCAGGTTTATGGTCTTCAAAGTGCTGCCTGTTTAATACTACAGAGGCAGTCTCTCAAGGCTTGTGAGGCCCCTTTGAGCTAGTTAAATGTTTGGAAAAAATGTTCATGTGCTATCTTATCCTAATGAATTTATCTTTAAATAAAAACAAGATAAAGCATCGGGGGAATGTTCTAGTACAAATATATTACACTTGTCCATGGACATTTATAAGGAAACAGAAGAATAATCAGAAATATGAAATTAAATGTTTAGTCAAAGGCTATGAAATTTAAATTTATATTGTATGAGATATATTTTCATAGGGACAAGGTTATCTTATGTTTTATTTCAAACCAAAGAGACAGTGGGAAATAAAAGCAATAATAGCTTTCAAATCTCTCTCTCCCTCTCTCTGAGGGGGTGGGGTGGGGGAAGGTGGTGTATCTTCCTGGAACTTTATTTCTTTTTAAAAAAATTTTTTTATGTGTATGAATGTACTGTCTGCATGTAGGTTTGTGCACCCGTGTCATGCAATGCTGCGGAGGTCAGAAGAGGGAGTCAGATTCCCCTGGAACTGGAGTTTAAGATGGTTCTTAGCCACATTGTGGGTGCTGGGGATCGAACCCGGGTCCTCTGCAAGAGCAGTTGGCACTCTTAACCACTAGGCCATCTCACCACCCTGGAACTTTATTTCTCAAAATTAGCTTTATACAGACTCAAGTGACATATCTCAATGGTTATATGATTTCACCAAACTCTCGCAACATTGTTCTGTAATGTTAAGAAGCCAAAAATTAATCTCAGCAGTTTGTCTGACTATGCTTTTGTAACTTAAAAATTGTATCAGGGAAGGATCACATTATACAACACTTTCTTAATATTAGATTTAAAATTTTTTTTTAATTTTATTTATTTCTGTATGTGTATGAATGTACTGCCTGCATGCAAGTCTGTGCACCTGTGTCCTGCAATGCTGCGGAGGTCAGAAGAGGGTTTCGGATTCCCCTGGAGCTGGAGTTCTCCTGGAATTGGAGTTTCAGATGGTTCTCGGCCGCCATGTTGGTGCTGGGGATCGAACCCGGGTCCTCTGTAGAGCAGTCGGTGCTCTTAACCACTAGGCCATCTCTCCAGCCCATTTTTATGTGTTAGAGATCACAAATACCAGCCTCATTTCTTTAAATTTTATCCCTTGAGATACCACTTTCTTAAGGAATAATTTTAACAAGTTTTTCTTCACATTAACAATGAATCAGTTTACTTCATACTTGTCCAAGAAATTTATAATATTTTATCATGCTATTACACCTCTACAACTTATATTTAAATGAATACACTTTGTTTACCTTGATATGATTAAAGTGGCATAATTTTGTTAGCATTCTAACTACAGGTGATAAGTTTGAATCTAGTAATAGGTACTGAGTCTTAAGATGGGCAACTTGAATACAGACACCTAGTACTTATGAAAGAATCCTCTGGGGGTCATCCAGCCAGCCAGACCTTCACCAGGCCCAATGAGAGGAGGCAGCGTGACACCTGGGGAATAGGTGAGCACAACACCAGGCAGGCTCATCACTCCCCTGGGCACAGCCTGTTGTCTGCCAGCCAGCCATACCTGGCCCCATGTGCACAGCAGCAGGGTGGAATCACTCAGCCAGCTGAACACCCACGAGGTCCAGAGGCCATTGGCAAACTGGCCACCCAACCCTCTTGAGCTACAGTGAGTATATACCATTGAAAACAGCTTTAGCAACACCTCAGCACAAAGCAGGGGCACTCTCAGCAGGGAACTGACCTGATTGTTGCCTCAGGACTTCTGGAGAATCTCCAGAACAGAAAGGGAAGAGCCAACTGAACCTCCCAATATATAACTGAAAGTGAAAACTGGAAACCTAACACAACCAGCCTTCCATAAACCAAGGAGAAGACAACAAACATATCTGTAGGAAACAAGCAAATTAAGCTTTCAACACAGCAAAGAAACATTTGAGATTCACACAAGAATACAAACAATAAAACCCACATACCAAACACACAAAGAAAAAACAACATGGGAAAAGCACATAATAAATCTCCACCAGATGCTACCAGTCCAACAGACAATCCCTACAACAAGATCTCGCTGGAAGGAACCCAAGACATCGATCTTAGAAAACCAATCATAGACATAATCAAAGAAAAGAAAGAATATAAAAAACAAATCAGAGAACTAAAGGGAGAGAATGAAGAACTCAGGAAGGAAATGGAGGGAAAAAAATGACAAACTCCAGAAGGAACTAGAAGGAGAGAATGATGAACTCCAGAAAGAAATAGAGGGAAAGAATGAGAAACTCCAGAAGGAAATAGAGGGAGAGAATGAGAAACTCCAGAAGGAAATAGAAACACTGAAAATATCCCAAACTGAAACGAAAAGGGAAACAGACCGGGGAAACAAGGAGCTACAAGAAGAGAATGACATGTTCCAAAAGGAAGTGGAAATACTAAAGAAATCACAGGATGAAACAAAAAAGGAAATTGAACACTCATCCAATCAACAGGAAAGGATGGGTGAAAGCCTCAAAAACATATTGGAAGAAGAAAAAAATAGAATATCATACCTGGAAGATAGCAAAGAAAAACTAGAAAGCTCAAATAAAGGATATGAAAAATTAAAAAAAAAAAACCACAAGAGTGGAACAATCAGGAAATTTGGGACACTATGAAAAGACCAAACCTCTGCATCATAGGGATAGAGGAAGGAGAAGAATCCCATGATGACATAATTATAGAAGAAAATTTCCCTAATCTGAAAAGAGACAAACCCATACAAACACAAGAAGTGCATAGAAATCCAGATAGATAAGATCAGAAAAGAAATTCCCCACACAATATCATAGTTAAAATACTAGACACCCAAAACAAAGAAAAGATACTGAAAGCCACAAGAGAAAAACAGCAAGTTACATATAAAGGAAAACCAATTAGAATTACAGCTGACTATTCAGTGCAAACTATGAAAGCCAGAAGAACAAGGACTAATGTATTCTCATTACCAAATGACTAGATGCCAACCCAGATTACTATACCCAGCAAAAATGTCAATTATAGTTGAAGGAGAATGAAAAATCTTTCATGTGATAAACAAGATGAATATATGTCCAAAGGAGCCTCCGAATAACTCAACAGCATTCAGAGGGTACAGAGGAAAGTTACACCTATCACCCAAGATCTAGAGAGAAGAAAATTAATAAAAAGATAGACATGGTGAAAATTTAAACCTAGACCAAGAATGCAACAGAAATAAGGTGAGGAGAAGACATACATCTCCCATAATAACCTTAAAATTAGATGGTTTTAACTCTCGTCAAAAGTCAAAAGACAAGTTACGAGAGGGAAGAATGGATTTATGAAACAGAATGCCATCTAATATTGCTGTCGTATTAAAAGAAAAAAAGAAAGAAACCAAAATCTCACCCTCATTGTACAGGCAAAAACCAATTAAAGTGAAGATTGGGAAACAAGATATCCAAGAAAGTTGTAAACAAGAAAAGGCAAGCAGGAGTTGCCATTTATATGAGCCAAACGATAGACCTCAAAGTAAAAAACTAAATCGAAAAGATATAAAGAGGGCCATTACATCCTTATAAAAGGAGAACAATATATATATATGTATATACTGGAGTTTGGTATATATGTATATATATATATATATGTGTGTGTATATATATATGTATATACATATATATATATGTATATATATATATATGTATATACTGGAGTTTGGTATAGGGTTAGGGTTAGGGTGATACCAAACTCCAGTGCACTGAACTTTATAAACACAATCCTGCAAGACTTAAGGGACAGATTAATCCCACAGGCTAAAGGTGGGGGACTTCAATACCCACTGAGCTCTTTGGATAGGTCAAGTGGGCAAAGAATAAACAGAGAGACATCTGAACTGAATGATATCATACACCAAATGGACCTCACAGACATCTACCAAATACTTTACCCCAATACTAGAGAATATACTTTCTACTCAGCACCTCATGGAACATTCTCCAAAATCAACCACATACTGGGACACAGAAAAAAAACAACCTCATCAAATACAAAAGGATTGAAATATTATATATATATATTATTTTATTTTATTTTTTTTATGTGTACGAATGTACTGCTTGCATGTAGGTTTGTGCACCCTTGTTATGCAATGCCGCAGAGGACAGAAGAAGGTGTTGGATTGCCCTGGAACTGGAGTTCTCCTGGAATTGGAGTTACAGATGGTTCTCAGCCACTATGTGGGTGCTGGGGATTGAACCCGGGTCCTCTGCAAGAGCAGTTGGTACTCTTAACCACTAGGCCACCTCTCCAGCCCCAAGACTGAAATATTTTCATGCATTCAGTCAGACCACAGTGTAATAAAGCTCAAACATCATCGAATAAAAAAGGATTGAAATATTTTTATGCATTCTGTCAGACCACAGGATAAGCCCTACTAACTACAAGAACACATGGAGACTAAACACACTCCTGAATAATGAATAGGTCAAGGAACAAATAAAGAAATAAAAGCATTCCTGGAACTAAACAAAAATGCAACACAACACAACAAAACCTATGGGATACTTTAAGAGGGAAGTTTATAGCCCTGGGTGTCTACATAAAAAACAACAACAACAAAAAGAAAAATAAACAGGAAGAGGGCAAACAAATTATCTAACACTGCAGCTAAAAACACGTGAGAAAGAACAACAAATGGACCCCAAACTCAACAGATAGGAAGAAATAACAAAAATCAGAGCAGAAAACAACGAAATAGAAACAAAGAAAATAATACAAAGAATCAACGAATCCAAAAGTTGGTTCTTTGAAAGGATAAACAAGGTAGACAGATCTTTAGCACAGTTAACCAAAGGAAAAAAAAAAAGAGCAACTCCAAATCAACAGAATTTGTGATGAAAAGGGAAACATCACAACAGACAACAAAAAGATCCATACAATCATAAGGAATATTTCAAAAACCTATTCTTAACTAAATTTGAAAACAAAAGGAAAATGGATGAATACCTGAAATCCTGGAATTCACAAAAGCTTAATCAAGAAGAGATTGAGAGCTTAAACAGACCCATAATATTTGAGGAAATTGAAAATGTAATAAAAAACCTCCCAACCAAAAAAAGCCAGGCCCAGATAGTTTCATGGCAGAATTCTATAAAACATTTAAAGAGGTCATACAACCATTACTACTCAAATTGTTCAGAAGAATACAAACAGAGGGAAATCTCCCAAATTCCTTCTATAAAGCCAGCATTACCCTAATAACTAAACCAGGCAAAGATACAACCCAAAAAGAAAACTATAGGCCCATCTCATTAATGAATATAGATTTAAAACACTGAACAAAATAATTGCAAACCACACACAGACCCACATCAAAAAAAAAAATCATGAATGATGACCAAGTTGGATTCATACCAGAGATGCAGGGATGGTTCAACATATGTAAATCAATAAATATCATAAAACACATAAATAGATTGAAAGACAAAAACCACACGATTATCTCAATTGACACAGAAAAAGCCTTTGACAAAATCCAGCATCCTTTCATGTTTAAAGTTCTAGAGGGAACTGGACTGGAGGAAACATTCCTCAATATGATCAAAGCCATATACAACAAACCCACAGCTAACATCATCCTAAATGGAGAGAAGTTAGAAGCATTCCCCTTAAAGGCAGGAACACAGCAAATCTTGCCCTATCACCTCTTCAATATAGTCCTTGATATGTTTGCTAGGGCAATAAGGCAAGAAAGGGAAATTAAAGGTGTACTAATTGGAAAAGAGGAAATCAAGCTATCTCCTTTTGCAAACAATATGATAGTTTACCTAAGGGATGCTAAAAACTCCACCAGAAAACTCTTAGAAAGGATAAAGATTTTCAGTAAAGTGGTGGGATACAAAAGTAAACTTGAAAAATCAGTATTCCAGTGGACAGAGCTTAGATCCAGGATTTCCCAGAACCACCTGAAGCACAAGTAGGAGCTGGGCACTTGAGCCAGGGAGATTGTTGGATAATCCTATCTAGCCCATTGGATAATTCTCTCATTGGTTAGATTCAATCATCTTGTGTGGCTGTGGGGGCAGAGACCTCCTGCTAGCTGGTATAAAAGGTGGGTCTGTTGACATTGTGAGACATGAGTGCACAGAGCTTAGATCGAGGATTTCTCAGGACCACCTGAATCACAGAGTACCAAGGTGCAAGATAAATAGGCATAACCCCCCCAACCGGATTCTTTGGAGAACCTACAGAACAGAAAGTAAAGAGTGAGTTAGACCTCCAATAGAAAGCCTAAAACTTAGGCTTTGAAAAACAAATCAAACAAACATAAACAAACAATGAAAGTATCCAAATGAGGCAAGCAAAGCAAGCCTTCAACACAGTCAAGAGGCATTTGGGATTTGCATTGGAATACAGTAAAGGAGAAACCCACATGCCAGGAAAACGAAGAGACAACATGGGAAAGGTGTTGGATAATTCCACACCAAGCTCTACCAACCTTGTGGGAGATTCCTACCATGGGATCCCCCTGGGATGACCCAGGACACAGATCTTAGAGGAACAATTGCAAACATATTAAAAAAAATCAAAGAGCATAAAGAACAAGTCAGAGACCTAAGGCGAGAGAATGAAAAACTCAAGAAGGACCTAGAGAGAGAGAATGACAAACTACAGAAGGAAGTGGAAACACTGAAAACATCCCATGTTGAAAAAGATAAGGAAACCAAACAGAGAAGCAAAGAACTACAGGAAGAGATTGAGAAGCTCCAAAAGGAAGTGTAAATACTAAAGAAATCACAAGATGAAATTAAAAAGGAAATCAAACATTCATTCAATCAAGAGGAAAGGAATGGAAAAAGCCTCAGAAGTAGAATGGAGGAAGCAGAATAAAGAATATATCAGACCTGGAAGATAACACAGAACAACTAAAAACATCAAGAAATGATTATGAAAAATTAAAAATACACAAAAATGGAACAACCAGTGTATTAGTCAGGGTTTTCTAAAGAAGCAGAAGCAACAGGACGAATATATAGCTATATACAATTTATTGATTTGCTCATGTGACAGAGTTCAAGGAGTCCAACACTAGCTGCACCACACTAGAGAGGCTAAACCAGGGAACTGCTCAGTCCGCAAGGCTGGATGTCTCAGTAGTCCCAATCTGGTGCTAAAGGCCCAATGGATTCCAGGATATTTGCCGGTCTCAGTACACACTGGGAACTGAAGGATTGATCACAGCAGCAAGACAAACTCACCAGATGAGAGAGGCAAGCTGCAGGAGAAAAGGGATCAGCTCCCTCTGCCATGGCCTTAAATACTGCCTGCCAGCAGAAGGTAATGACAACATTTGGGGAGGGCCATCCGGGTTGAGGTGGTCCAATCCAAAGATCCTTTTTCTCTTATTTGTTCCTTAGTCCAGTCAAGTTGACACCCAGGATTAACCATCACAAGTCCACCCCTTGTCAACTTGACACCCAATAAATAGCCTCTCCTTATGTTATGCTTAAATGTCAATTGCAAACAATGGCAAGGTCATAATTCCACCTAACATGTTATAAGTATCTCATGTGCAATAGCAAAGCATTATATCTTAGAGTAGGTGGTAATGTCCTTGAGGAACACTTAGTCCTTCAGTATCTAATAACCTAAATATGACAACACTTAACACTTATCTCAGTTGCACATTCAAAAGGGAACAACACAAGTATCTGCTTAATATACATATATATATGAACAAGCACATTCTTAACCAAATAGGACAAAAGTTAATATCTATTATAATCCACGTTTCTGCAACTGGTCCCGTGGCCTCAGCTGATATTTATGACTACCTTCTTCTACTACCCATTCTGTATTTCCTCCACCATCAGCAAGCACCTCTGCAGGTCTTGGCTCTTTCCCTGGAGGAGTGACCCATACCTTCATCCCTGAAGGGTCTGGGCCATTTATTGTCCTGTCTGGTTTGGGTTGTTGGAGTTTCCCATTGACCTTAATCATAGGACATGGTAGCACCAGAAGGCGCCCTACAGCATCTCCTGCCTTCCAGACATAATCTTCCTTGCCCCCATTGTGGAGAAAAAGTCCAATTTCCCCATGGTAGTCTGGATCAATCACTCCTCCTACTACTGTTATTCCTTCCTTAGCCTGTTGGCTTAAAGGCAGTAGAAGCCCGAAGTGGCCAGGGGGAAGTCTTAGCTTCCAGTTCAATGGAACGTTTGCTGTATCTCCTGGCAAAAGCACTCCCCCCATTGGAGCCAAAACATCTAGACCAGCAGAACGCAAGGTCGTGGGTACAGGAAGCAAAAATTTTCCTACTGGGTCACTAGGGGTGATAGTGAGTGGAATCATTCCCACTTCCACCCCTTGGTTCCTGGACCCATGAATTCTGGCTATAGGAGAAACAGTACCATATAGTGGACGCTGATTCAAAGCATATACTGCTTGCTGGAGAACCTTGCCCCAGCCCTCCAGGGTATTGCTACCTAATTGGCACTGTAACTGTGTCTTCAAGAGGCCATTCCATCGTTCTATCAAGCCAGCTGCTTCTGGGTGGTGGGGAACATGGTAAGACCAGTGGATACCATGACCATGGGCCCACAGTCGCACTTCTTTGGCTGTGAAGTGAGTTCCTTGATCAGAAGCAATGCTGTGAGGAATACCATGACGGTGGATAAGGCATTCCGTAAGTCCCTGGATGGTAGTTTTGGCAGAAGCATTACGTGCAGGAAAGGCAAATCCATAA
Organism: Rhizomys pruinosus; assembly: GCA_009823505.1. Lineage (NCBI taxonomy): Eukaryota > Metazoa > Chordata > Mammalia > Rodentia > Spalacidae > Rhizomys > Rhizomys pruinosus. The sequence goes on along the minus strand of VZQC01003012.1, from coordinate 5,437,714 downwards.
CCAGAATAAGTATCTATTCCTGTAAGAACAAAACGCTGTCCCCTCCATGATGGAAGTGGTCCAATGTAGTCAACCTGCCACCAGGTTGCTGGCTGGTCACCCCGGGGAATAGCACCATATCGGGGGCTCAATGTTGGTCTCTGCTGTTGGCAAATCTGGCACTCGGCAGCAGCTGTAGCCAGATCAGCCTTAGTGAGTGGGAGTCCATGCTGTTGAGCCCATGCATAACCTCCATCTCTGCCACCATGACCACTTTGTTCATGGGCCCATTGAGCAACAACAGGGATAGCTGGAGAAAGAGGCTGACAATCCACAGAACGAGTCATCCGATCTACTTGATTATTAAACTCATCCTCTGCTGAGATCACCTTTTGATGAGCATTTACATGAGACACAAGTATCTTCACATCCTTTGACCATTCAGAGAGCTCTATCCACATACTTCTTCCCCAAATGTCTTTCTCACCAATTTTCCAGTCATGCTCCTTCCAAGTCCCTGACCATCCAGCCAAACCATTGGCTACAGCCCATGAATCAGTATATAATCGAACCTCTGGCCATTTCTCCTTCCAGGCAAAATGCACAACCATGTGCACTGCCCGAAGTTCTGCCCACTGTGAAGACTTTCCTTCACCAGTGTCCTTTAGGGTTGTTTCAGAAATTGGCTGTAATGCTGCAGCTGTCCACCTCTGGGTGGTGCCTGCATAGCGTGCAGAACCATCAGTAAACCAGGCCCTAGTCTTCTCTTCCTCAGTCAACTGATCATAGGGCAAACCCCATGAAGCCATAGGTGCATGCTTAAGCCCAGGAGACATTGTAACAGGAGTGGGAACCATAGGCATTTGGGCAACTTCTTCATGTAGCTTGCTTGTGCCCTCAGGGCCTGCCCGGGCCCTGTCCCGTATGTACCACTTCCATTTGACAATGGACTGTTGCTGTGCACGTCCTACTTTATGGTCTGGTGGGTCAGATAACACCCAGCTCATGATGGGCAGCTCAGGTCGCATGGTGACTTGGTGGCCCATTGTCAAACGTTCAGTTTCCACTAAGGCCCAATAGCAGGCTAAGAGCTGTCTCTCAAAAGGAGAATAGTTGTTTGCAGATGAAGGTAGAGCCTTGCTCCAAAATCCCAAGGGCCTCCGCTGTGATTCCCCTATGGGAGCCTGCCACAGACTCCAGACAGCATCTCTATCTGCCACTGATACCTCAAGCACCATTGGGTCTGCTGGATCATATGGCCCTAGGGGCAGAGCAGCCTGCACTGCAGCCTGGACCTGTTGAAGAGCCTTTTCCTGTTCCAAGCCCCACTCAAAGTTTGCTGCCTTACGAGTCACCTGATATATGGGTCGTAGTAACACACCCAGATGAGGAATGTGCTGCCTCCAGAATCCAAAAAGACCCACCAGACGTTGTGCTTCTTTCTTGGTGGAGGGAGGGGCCAGGTGCAACAACTTATTCTTTACCTTAGAAGGAATGTCTCTGCATGCTCCACACCACTGAACTCCTAGAAACTTCACCGAGGTAGATGGCCCTTGAATTTTAGTTGGATTTATTTCCCATCCTCTCATGCGCATATGCTTTACCAACAAGTCTAGGCTAGCTGCTACCTCCTGTTCACTGGGTCCAATCAACATAACATCATCAATATAGTGGACCAGTGTGATATTTTGTGGAAGAGTCAGGCGATCAAGATCCCTTCTAACTAAGTTATGGCACAACGCTGGAGAGTTAACATACCCCTGAGGTAAGACAGTAAAGGTATACTGTTGGCCTTGCCAGCTGAAAGCAAATTGCTTCTGGTGGTCCTTATGAACCGGTATTGAGAAAAAAGCATTGGCCAGATCAATAGCTGCATACCAGGTACCAGGAGACATATTAATCTGCTCGAGTAAGGACACCACATCTGGTACAGCGGCTGCAATTGGTGTCACTACTTGGTTGAGTTTTCGATAGTCAACTGTCATTCTCCATGATCCATCTGTCTTTTGCACAGGCCAAATTGGAGAGTTAAATGGAGATGTGGTAGGAATCACCACCCCTGCATCTTTCAAATCCTTGATAGTGGCATTAATCTCCGCAATCCCTCCAGGGATACGATACTGTTTTTGGTTCACTATTTTCCCTGGTAGAGGCAACACCAATGGTTTCCATTTGGCCTTTCCAACCATAATAGCCCTCACTCCACAGATCAGGGAACCAATGTGGGGATTCTGCCAATTTCTAATTATATCTATCCCAATTATACATTCTGGGACTGGGGAAATAACTACGGGATGCGTTCTGGGACCCACTGGGCCCACCGTGAGTCGGACTTCAGCCAAAACTCCATTTATCACCTGACCTCCATAGGCCCCTACTTTAACCGGAGGGCCACAATGCTTTTTAGGGTCTCCTGGGATCAGTGTCAACTCAGAACCAGTATCCAATAGGCCTCGAAAAGTCTGATTATTTCCTTTTCCCCAGTGTACAGTTACCCTAGTAAAAGGCCTCAGGTCCCTCTGGGGAAGGACAGGAGGAAGGCAAACAGCATAACTCTTTGGTATTGTGACAAGGTCCTTCCTCACTGGAACCCGGCCACCCCTTCATTCAAGGGGTTCTGGGTCTGTGAACTGTCTCAAGTCTGGAAACCGGTCAACTGGGCGGGATTCGCTACTCCTAAAATCAAATGTTGACTTCCTGTCATTCGTTCTAGAGCTTTTCTGCTTATACAGATCAAATAAAAACTTAGTAGGCTTCTTATGTATTTGGTTCCTGGGAACACCATGATTAATTAGCCAGTTCCAAAGATCATTTCGGGTCATGCCATTATAGGTATTGTTTTGCCTTTGCCACCCATTATGATAATTACTGTAACTACGCTCATCTGGCCTTCTGCGATTCAGTGCTGCCACCTGACGCCTACCCTGAGGTCCTGTTAGACCTACTACGTGTACATTTAATTTATGCAAACGAGCCACAACTTCTCTAACTGTAAGATCTGGCATAAGAAATAGAGCAAAAACAAAGCTCTTCAAATGTTCTGGTGTCTCTCTCAGTACTTTCCATCTTATAAATTCAGTGAGTGGCATGTCCTCTGGGTCCTCATATTGTGGAGAATGTGATTTTACATTTCAAATCCACTCGAGCATGCCCATCTGCCTGACCCTCACAATCCCTTCATCAATTCTAAGCCAAGGAATATCAGTCATCTCTAACTCGCTGTTAGTAGGCCATGTTTTAATAAATACATCAGCCAGCCATTCAAATAAACTTTTAACACCTTTTTTAACTGCTTAAGTTTCCATGTTAAACCTAGAATCTCTCTACTCAGTGGGCTCATATTGATAAACTCAGTCTGATCCAATTTTATATTCCTTCCACCATTATCCCACACCCTTAAAATCCATTCCCACACATATTCCTTAGGCTTCTGCCAGAATGAATCGACAAACTCATTAATTTCTTTAGTGGTGTAGCCCACCTACTCGTGGACCACACTTTGTATCTCACCTTGAGGGGCTTGCTTATCCTTCAATCTGGTTATAGGTCTAGAGGCAACAATTGTTAGACCCTGAGGGACATTAGCTCCCACTGGGAGGGGGAGATTAGTTTCCTCAGGCAAGTGTGGGGAGGAGGGATCTGCAGCATGTGGATTCTCTGCTGAGGGTGAGTAGATTAATTCCTCAGATAAAGAAAATCCCTCAGAATCTGAGGGTTCAAAATCCTCATCATCGTGGTTCTCCCACACATCTCCATCCCAACTTTCGGGGTTCCACCCTTTCCCCACCAGTGCTCTCACTTTGACTGCTGACACTCTTTGCAGCTGGGAATTAAATTTGTGCTGTAAATCAGCCAAACATATAATAAGGGCTCCAGCTTGATTTTCTGCTGCTTTAGCTCTTTGGCTGCTGGAGAGAAGATGCTCTTCCAGAGCACACTTGGAAACTTTTAACTGTTGTTTCAAATCTGGAGCTGGTTAATTTTATCACTGAACTCCTTATTTTCCTCTATCATTTTATCCAGAGATGCTAGGAGCAGCCAGGCAACATCATTATTTTCCTTATTTTTCCGCAATTTCTCAAATGTTTTATATATAGAGTCGCTAAATTCCTTGCTTCTCACAAGAGGTGAGTTAGGTGAGTCAAATGGATCTATCTTCATAATTGCATCAAATAGTCTGCACCAAGGATTGTCATTCCTCTTCATTCCACTAGGAGAGCCTTCAGAAACTCTAGGCTTCATTGGGTTGGAGAGCTGGCTCCAGAAACTACTAAGCCCACTAAATTCATCCTTTCAATGCTGTTTCTCTAGAACCACTCCTGGTACCAAAATCTGTATTAGTCAGGGTTCTCTAAAGAAACAGAAGCAACAGGACGAATATATAGCTATACATAATTTATTGATTTGCTCACGTGACAGAGTTCAAGGAGTCCAACAGTAGCTGCGCCACATTGGAGAGGCTGAGAATACAGGGAACTGCTCAGTCCACGAGGCTGGATGTCTCACCCAATCTGGTGCTGAAGGCCCGATGGATTCCAGGAGATCTGCTGGTCTCAGTACACACTGGGATCCGAAGGGTTGATCACAGCAGCAAGACAAACTCACCAGATGAGAGAGGCAAGATGCAGGAAAAAAGGGACCAGATCCCTCTGCCAGCAGAAGGTAATGCCCACATTTGGGGAGGGCCATCCGGGTTGAGGTGGTCCAATCTGAAGATCTTTTTTCTCTTATTTGTTCCTTAGTCCAATCAAGTTGACACCCAGGATTAACCATCACAACCAGGAATTGTAGAACACTATGAAAAGATCAAACCCCTGCAGCATAGGGATAGAGGAAGGAGAACAATCCCAAGAGAATGGTATTGATCAGATCTTCAACAAAATAATAGACGAAAATTTCCACAAACTAAGAAAAGATAAACCAATACAAATACAAGAAGCACAAAGAACTCTAAACAGACAAGATCAGAAAAGGACCTCTCCATGCCATATCATAGTTAAAACACTAGACGCCCAAAACAAAGACAAAATTCTGAAAGCCACAAGAGAAAAACAAGTTACATATAAGGGGAAAACTATCAGAATTACAACTGACTTCTCAGTGAAAACTATGAAAGCAAGAAGAACGTGAAGCAAAGCATTCTCAGTGATAAAGGACTATAGATACCAACTCAGCTTACTATACCCAGCAAAAATGTTGATTATAGTATAAGGAGAGAGAAAAATTTTCCATGACATAAACAAGATGAAAGAATACATGTCCAGAAAACCAACCCTTCAGAAAATATTTGAAGCAATTCAACAGACAGAAGAAAGGAGCAATTATCCCCAGGCAACTAGAGAAAGAAATTAATAAAATCATAACTGCAGAAGTAGAAACCTAGACCAAAAATGCAAATGGATAATAAGGTGAAAGGAAGCAACACACATCTTTCGGTTATAACATTAAATATTAATGGATTAAACTCCTCAATCAAAAGACATAGACTGGGAGATTGGATTAGGAAACAGAACCCAACTATATGCTGTCTACAGAAACCCATCTTACCTTCAAGGATAGGCACCACCTTAAAGTGAGAGGATGGAAAAAAATGTTCCAAGCAAATTGTACCAAAAAGAAAGGAGGTGTTGCTATTTTAATATCAGACAAAATAGACTTCAAAGTAAAAGAAATCAGAAGAGACAAAGAAGGACATTACATTTTTATCAAAGGAACAATTGACCATGAAGATTTCACAATCATGAATATATATGCACCAAACTCTGGTGCACCAAACTTTATAAAGACAGTTCTTGGGGCTAGAGAGATAGCCTAGCAGTTAAGAGCACCAACTGCTCTTGAAGAGGCCCCGGGTTTGATCCCCAGCACCCACCTGGCGGCTGAGAACCGTCTGTAACTCCAATTCCAAGAGAACTCCAGTTCCAGGGGAATCCGACACCCTCTTCTGACCTCTGCAGCACTGCACAACACAGGTGCACAAATCTACATGCAGACAGTACACTCATACACATACAAAAATAAATAAAAATTTAAAAAGACAGTTCTCCAGGACCTCAAGGCACAGATTAACCCCAGTACACTCATAGTAGGGGACTTCAGTACCACACTGAGCCCTTTGGACAGGTCAACTGGAAAAGAATAAACAGAGAGACATCTGAACTGAATGATATGATACACCAAATGGACCTCACAGACATCTACCTAATATTCCACCCCAATACAAGAGAATACACTTTCTACTCAGCATGCCATGGAACAGTCTCCAAAATCTACCACATACTGGGACACAGAAGAAACCTCCACAAATAAAAGAAGATTGAAATAATTTCATGCATTCTATCAGACCACAGCACAATAAAGCTCATTATCAACACCAGGATAAACCCTACTATCTACAAGAACACATGGAGACTAAACAACACACTCCTGAATAAGGAATGGGTCAAGGAAGAGATAAATAAAGAAATAAATGCATTCCTGGAACTGAATGACAATGATAATACAACACAACAAAACTTATGGTATACTTTAAAAGCAGTCCTAAGAGGTAAGTTTATAGTACTGCATGCCTACATTAGAAAAACAGAAAGAGCACAAGTGAATGATCTAACACTGCAGCTAAAAACACTTGAGAGACAGCAACAGATGAACCCTAAACACAACAGACAGGAAGAAATAACAAAAATCAGAGCAGAAATAAATGAAATAAAAACAAAACAAAACAAAAAAAACAATAAAAAGAATCAATGAATCCAAAAGTTGATTCTTTGAGAGAATAAACAAGATAGACAGACCTCTAGCCCAGTTAACCAAAAGAAAGAAGGAATAACTCCAAATCAATACAATCCATGATGAAAGGGGAAATATCACAACAGACAAGGAAAAGATCCAGAAAATCATACGGTTATACTTCAAAAACCTATACTCTACCAAGTTTGAAAACCTGGAAGAAATGGATGAATATCTGAAATCCTGGGAATTGCCAAAGCTCAACCAAGAAGAGATCGACAGCTTAAACCGACCCATAATACATGAAGATATTGAAGATGTAATAAGAAACCTCCCAACTAAAAAGAGCCCAGGCCCAGACAATGTCACAGCAGAATTCTATAAAACATTTCAAAATGACTTACAACCATTATTACTCAAATTGTTTAGAAGGATACAAAGAGGGAATTCTCCCAAATCCCTTCTATGAAGCCAGCATCACTCATACCCAAACCAAGAAAAGATACAACCCAAAAGAACTATAAGACCCATCTCATTAATGAACACAGATGCAAAAATTCTCTACAAAATACTTGCAAACCACATACAGACCCACATCAAGAATATCATCCATCATGACCAAGTTGGAGTCATACCAGTGATGGTTCAACATATGAAAATCAATAAATATCAAAAATATAAATGGACTTAAAGAAAAAAAAACACCTGATCATCTCAATTGATGGAGAAAAAGCCTTTTACAAAATCCAGCAACCCTTCATGCTTAAAGTCCTAGAGGGAATTGGATTGGAGGAATCATTCCTCAATGTGATCAAAGCCATATATAGGAAACCCATAGCCAATATCATCCTAAATGACAGAAGCATTCCCTTTAAAGTTAGGAACTCGGCAAGGCTGCCCCTGTCACCACTTCTCTTTAATATAGTCCTTGAAACATTTTCTAGGGCAATAAGGCAAGAAAAGGAAATTAAAGGAGTACTAATTGGAAAAGAGGAAGTCAAGCTATCCCTATTTGCTGATGATATGATTGTGTACTTAAGGATGCTAAAAACTCCACCAGAAAACTCTTAGAAATAATTAAGTGCTTCAGTAAAGTGGCAGGATACAAAATTAACCTATAAAAATAAGTAGCCTTTCTTTACAACAACAATAAGCAACTGAAGAAAGAATACAAGGAGACCTTCCCACTGACAATAGCCTCAAAAACAATAAAATACCTAGGAACAAACCTAACCAAAGACACCAAAGATCTCTCAAAAATAAATTTTAAACCCCTGAAGAAGGAAAGTAAAAAAGACATCAGAAGATTGAAAGACGTCCCATGCTCATGGATTGGGAAATTAATACAGTAAAAATATCCATTCTAACCAAACTCTTGTACAGATTTAATGCAGTCCCAAATAAAATCCCCAAGAGTTTCTTCACAGGCCTCAAAAAAAAAGTCCTTATTTTCATATGGAAAAACAAAAGACCATGAATAGCCAAAGCAACCCTAAACAAAAGAACAATACAGGGGGATCTCTATACTAGAATTCAAACTATTCTACAGGGCTATAGTCATAAAAACAGCTTGGTACTGGCACATAAACAGACCTGTTGACCAATGGAACACCACTCATTGTGAGCTGGGCCCTCTCACACTGCTCAACAATCAAGATGATACTCCACAGATTCAACCAGGTGTGTCAGGTTGACACTAAAGCTATCCAACACAGCTGAGAAACATCTTAAAAAGTGTTCAACATCACTAATAATTAAGGAAATGCAGATCAAAACCACTTTAAAATATCATCTCACTCCAATAAGACTGGCTAGGATCAAGAAAACAAATGACACCAAGCGCTGGAGAAGTTTTGGGGGAAGGGGAACACTCATCCACTGCTGGTGGGAATGTAAACTTGTACAGCCACTATGGAAAGCATCGTGGAGTATCCTTGGAAGACTTGGAATGAACTTGCCACCCTACCTAGCCGTACCACTCCTGGGTATGTACCCACAAGATTCATCTTACTGCAGATATACATGGACAGCCATGTTCACTGCAGCTCTCTTCACAGTAAGAAGGAGCTGGAACCAACCCAAGTGCCCCTCAACTGACGACGGATAGAGAAAATGTGGTGCATCTACACAACATAGTTCTATGCAGCGTAAAGAAAGATGACATCATGAACTTTGAAGGTAAATGGATGGAGCTAGCAGATATCATGCTAAGTGCAATAACACAGTTCCAGAAAAACAAATGACAAATGGTATCCCTCATCTGTGGATGCTAGCACCAGTTACCTAATTGTATGGCAAACTGGGCAATGTTAATGTGATCTGAAAACAACTGTGCTCTTATATTGTAGAATCTTATATTTTAGAAGACATCAGAAGATGGAAAGAACTTCCCTGCTCATGGATTGGACAAATTAATACAGTAAAAATATCCATTCTACACAAATTAATATACAGATTCAATGCAATCCCAATTAAAATCCCCAAGAGTTTGTTCATAGCCTTGGAAAAAAATTCTTAAATTCATATGGAAAAACAAAAGACCTCAAAGGGCCAAAGCAACCCTGAGTGAAAAGAGCAATACAGGGGGATCTCTATACCAGACTTCAAACTATTTTACAGGGCTATAGTCATAAAAACAGCCTGGAACTGGCACAAAAACAGACCTGTGGACCAATGGAACAAAATTGAAGATCCAAACTTAAGCTCATACAATTTCAGCCACCTCATATTTGACAAAGGGGTCAAGAAGACTCAATGGAAGACAGACAGTATCTTCAGCAAATGGTGTTGGCAAAACTGGATTACCACTTGTAGAAGAATAGAAGTAAATCCCCACCTCTCACCCTGAACAAAAATCAACTCCAAATGGATCAAAGACTTGAATGTAAAACCTGAAACTCTGAAGGTGATAGAAGAAAACATTACCAGCAACCTACAAGACATAAGGGTAGGAAAAGTGTTTCTAAATCCGATAGCAGCTGCACAGGAAATAAGACCAACAATTGACAAGTTGGACCTCATTAAATTCAAAATCTGTACAGCAAAAGAAACAGTCAAGGAGGTGAAGAGAAAACCGACAGAGTGGGAAGAAATCTTTACCAGTGACACATCTGAAAGAGCATTAACATCAAGAATATATAAACTATTCAAAAAACAAAGAAGTCAAACAACATACTCAAAAGACGGAATAAAGAGCTGAACAGAGACTGCACAAGTGAGGGAGTAAAAATGTCTGAGAAACAACTTAAAAAGTGTTCAACCTGGGGCTGGAGAGATGGCCTAGCGGTTAAGAGTGCTGACTACTCTTGCAGAGAACCCGGGTTCGATCCCCAGCACCCACATGTCGGCTGAGAACCATCTGTAACTCCAATTCCAGGAGAACTCCACTTCCAGGGGAATCTGAGACCCTCTTCTGATCTCCGCGGCATTGCACAACATGGGTGCACAAACCTACATGCAGACAGTACATTCATACACATAAAAATAAATAAATTAAATTAAAAAAATAATTCTCAAAAAAAGTATTCAACCTCATTAATAATTAAGGAAATGCAAATTAAAACCACTTTAAGATATCATCTCCAATAAGACTGGCTAAGATCAAGAAAACAAATGATACCAAATGCTGGAGAAGTTGTGGAGAAAGGGGAACACTCATCCACTGCTGGTGGGAATGTAAACTCCTACAACCACTATGGCATGGAGAATCCTTAAAAGACTGAAAATGAGCCTATCACCTGACCCAGCCATACCACTCCTGGTTATATACCTATAAGACTCATCCTACCGCAGAGATACATGCACAGACATGTTTATTGCAGCTCTCTTCACAATAACTAAGGGTTGGAACCAACCCAAGTGCCCCTCAACTGAAGAGTGAATAGAAAAAATGTGGTACATCTACACAATGGAGTTGTATGCAGTGGTAAAGAAAGATGACATCATGAACTTTGCAGGTAAATGGACGGAGCTAGAAGATATTATCCTAAGTGAGGTAACACAGTCCCAGAAATACAAATGAAGAATGGTATCCCTCATTTGTGGATGCTAGCATCAAGTAAGGCAAACTGAGAGACATTAATGTTATATTTCTCTATCTTATATTTCTCTTTAACTAAAAGCAACTGTGCTCTTAGAATGTGAATCCCTTAATGGGCTCTAGAATTAACCTACTACTTATTTTCAGACTTTATAATTTTGATACAAGGGTGGAGGGTATGTTTGCAAATTTTAGAGCAATATAAAATTAAAAGGGGAAAATGTGAATTCTGAAATATGACTCGGAAGTTTATTTTCATATGACATGATTTTAGTCCATGAGTGGCATATATAAATGCATATGTTGAAACAATATGGGTTGGAGGGAACAACAACAACAAAAGGACTGGGACAGGGAACTGACTGAAGCAGTAGAGTTCTTCCCCCCCCAAAATAATCTTCTGCTTTGAAAAATTTTCAAAAGTCTCACAAGGGGAATGGAACATGTATGGCAGACTGCATGAACTTGGGAGGGGTGGGGATCATGGTGGGGGAAATGAGTATGGATTGAACTGAGAAGTGATGTATGAAGTACATAAAAGTTCAATAAAAGATTAAAAAAAAGAATCCTCTGGATATGGATTTGAAATCTTTGCCTTTACTCCATGTATCCTGAAACTATTATGTCCAGAACACTGAAAATCCCTCTTTGCACAGGGTGCCTCATGAACTTGCTGGTCAGTAGAATATTCTTGAAGTTTAGCTCTGATTCCTCATGTCTTCTGTAGGTATGTAGATCTTTGGGTTGTTCTCTCATAAAATATTACCCTATAGCCAAAGCTAGCATATCTGAAAATTGAATTTCTCAAGAATTCATCACTCATATTTAATTCATGGTTTTAGTTGAGAAAAACAACCAGAGAATAATAGAGGGAAAAGAAAGAGTCCAATTACTAAGAAACAACAGCCTCAATATGGGGTGTATGTAAGTGTGTGTGTGTGTGTGTGTGTGTGTGTGTGTGTGTGCAAGTGTTTTATTTAAGTAACCCTAACTTTAAAAATTCTAGAGAATGATGGAGAGGATGAACTGAGTAAACATTTCCAGAATTGCAGCTGAGCAAATGACAACAATGATGATAATTGTGATGACGATGATGATGATTGTGATGATGATGATGATGATGACAATGATGATGACGATGATGACAATGATGATGACGATGATGACGATGATGATGATGATGATGATTGTGATGATGACGATGACGACAATGATGATGATTGTGATGATGACAATGACGACACTGATGATGATTGTGATGATGATGATGACGATGACGATGATGATGACGATGATGATGATGACGACGACGACGACGATGATGATGATGATGATGAAAATGACAATGATGATGATGACGATGATGACAATGATGATACTGAATTCACAGGTGACACACAAATCTGTGGCTTTGACAACCATGATGGTTTCCTGGGTGAATAATTAACCCCAAACTGAACAAGTTGAAAACTTCTTCAAATAGTATGAATTGAATGCTATGTTTGGATCAAGAAAGATAACAAATGAGCTTAACTAGTATTCAAATCACAAGATTTTCTCTTCCATTTTAGCATGATTTTCGTCCTGCCTATCCAAGCACATTCTAATCATGTATGTCCTAGGTATCTACTCAAGAGGCTGTGGAAAACAAACAAACAAACAAACAAACAAACAAACAGAGCTTCTAACAAAGTATAAAATCATTTAATTGTACTTGACTTACAGTAATGGTGGAGGGAAGTGACCAGTTGGTTAAGGGACTCTACTGACAATTGCTGAATACAAATTCTTATTGAAATGTTTCAATGGTTTCCAGTAAAGCAGAAGACTTTCGATCAAAAATGGGCTTCACTTGTTGGAGTTTCTGTGAAATGCCACTATTGGAGAGGGCCAGAATAGCACCATGACATGCATAACACCAGCTTCTTCATCTCCTTTTGTCTATTGCCTTTTCATAGTATTTCTTCTTTACAAACTAAAGAATAATAAATTAAAAATATAAATACTCTGAAGATCACAACTAAAGAAACAGTGTCCCAGGTACTGTATTTGACACATTTTAGAAGTGTATACCCACTATTTCTGATCACTTTCAGGAAATTCAGTTGCTCAATGCAATAAACTATTTTGAAGTTCTATTGAAATTAATGTTATCCTACAACTGATATTAAAGCATGCATCAAATTGACAATTATCTATAAATATATCAGGTTTTTACTAGGTAATAAACATGTGACAGTGAGGAAGGAATTATTTCCTATTATGGAGTAAATTTACATCATCCATATTTTCCATGTCAAACATCACATGCTTTAGAAAATGCTATATTATTTGCATTTAGTGTTCTCCAAAGTTATACAGAGTTTTAATTTGGAACAAGAGTACTTTGATTCTTCCTTTCCATATGAGGTTCCTTGGTTCTAATCTCCTCAGATGCCCTTCCTTTGTTTTATTCTTTCTGGAATTATAGGTCTTTAATGGTAGATTGGGACAGAACTATCAATCAAATATCAAAATTATATAAAATGTTTAAAAGTAAATTCCATTTTTCCATGTTCTATTTGGAGAAAGTATTTGAAGACAGAAGCGCTATCAATTTTCCATGGTACTCTGAAAATAAATTAGTCAAAAATTGTGAAGAAATCACAATGTGTTTTTTTAAATATTTTATTATTTTTACTTTATATCCGTGAATATTACTAATGCCAGCATGTAGGTGGGTGCACCTGCAATGCCCACAGAAGTCAGACGAGGATGTCAAATCCCTTGGAACTAGAGTTACAGACAGTTGTTAGCTGCTATGTGGGTGCCGGGAATTGAACCCCAGCCCTCTGCAAGAGCAGCCAATGCTCTTAACCACTGAGCCATATCTACAACCCCGTGATATATATTTTAATAATATTAATATTTGTTTTTTAAATACACAAATCCACTTTATGTTCTATGGTTTGGGTATTAAATTGTCTCCAATAATTCAAAGGTTGATTGCCAAAAATAGAACATTGCAGTGTTCATAGGTGGGGACATTGTGAACTTGTGGATTCATGAGTGTGCTGACCTGGTTAGCAGATTAATGCATTAATGAATTCATAGTTCAAAGGCTTTCAGAAGGGGAGCTTCCCTGTAACTGTGGGCTCTCTCCTCCCCCTTCCCTTTCTTTCCATCTCCCTCTCCCTCCCCTCCTCACCCTTTCTCTCCCTGTCTTTTCCTGCCTCCCAGTGCAAGTTACCATGAATTTAAACATCTGAAACTATGAACCAAAATAAATCTCTCCTCCTTTAAGTTTATTTTCTCAGATACTTTAAACATAGTGACTGAAAATCAAGTAAAATATTTCCTTATAGCCAACTTGTATTTAATCATAATGACAATTCCCCTGACATCTTTTGATGTCTAATATTAATATTAGTTAATAAAGAAGTCTGGTTAAGATACAATTTAAATGATTGTGTTACTATCCTGATCTAAATACTTGTGAAATGAGATTTGATAAAAAATAATTTATGGAACATTATAAAATTGGTAAAATATATGTGCTAGTTGATTTTACAAATACATATGCATTTTAATATATATATTATAATATAATATATCATATATATATACAGGTGAATTATTATTTACAATTTATAAACATTACTTTTAAAGGACCAAACCATTTCAATTGTGCTTATTTTTCTCAATTAGTAAAATTTAAAATAAAAAAAGGTTAAATTACATTTGTAAATTTGTGTTGTAAGTTACCTAAAAATAAGCTAAAAAGGACAAGTTCCTAAAACATCTTTTATGAAAGATAAACAAAACTGTTAACTGTGATGATTAACTTCAATAGTCAGTTTGATAGGACTGAAACATGCCAAATATTCCATTAAACATTATTGCCTGTGTGTGTTTGTGTAGAGCTTTCTAGAAGAGCCTAGCATTTAAGTGATCATTTGGATAGGGAATTTCTGTCTTCAGCATCTGGGTAAGCATCACACCATTCATTAAGAAATAGGACATGATCAGAAGGATAGAGGAGGAAACTCAGTAACTCCGTGCAGGCCACTACATCAATTTCCTCTTCTCATATTTTTGTCCTTTTGATTTCCAACTTTAAATTTACACCTGGGCTTATTTTCTCCTCACATGGTATAAATGTATTTTCTCAGGAGTTTTTAGCAATCTAATTACTTGACCATTTTTTGAGTTCTATTGAATCATTCTTTCTTCAGAAAACATTTCTAGTGGAGACTTTATCTCCTGCCTTAATACTTCTAAACCATTCTCTCTCTTCTTGGTTTAACTTCCTTTGGGGAAGTGTGACTATGATTAGTACTTATTTGCTCTTTTACTATGTTGTTTCTGGAATAAAAGGAAGGCAGAGGCTTTTTGTTTTGTGAACAGCTCTGTGTAGTATTTGGACAATACACAGTAGTCAGTAGTTTAGCTTATTTTCTCTTGGCTGTAAGTCTATCTTCCCAAATTCTTTTCCATGGTCCTAGATACCTGTTAGGTTTTAAAAACCATAGTCATGGATCCTGGAAAGCAGAAAGCCAGGGAAGGAAAGGAGAACCTTGCTTTTGTGGCTTTCCCTACTGGTGTGATATCAGCAACTGATTACTGCTTCCAGATCTCATTTCCTCAAAACACAATCTTCTACACAGAAACCTGTTAGAAATAAAAGAGTAGCCAAGCAAAGTTCCCCAGATAAAGGCCAGGGTTCCTCTTCAGTAAGTCCTGTCTCTCTGGAGCTTCTCACCTCTAACAGTAAAACAACATCTTCTTAGAAGTGTTGGTTTTATGAAACTATATAGAGAACTAGATTGGAAGAGGAAAGGGATCAGGATCAGTAAAAATGGCACATGAACAAGAGAGGACCATAGAGGATGATGATGACCAAAATAAATTCTATACAGCTATGGACAAAGTAGCATGGAACTCTTTACTATGTATAATTCACATATGCTAAAATAGTTTGATGTGATGGTTCTGTTCACATTGATTACACCTGGGGCCTTCTCATGTTTAGCAACTAGAGCTCTTCCAGCTCCAGCTTCACGTCAGCACCTACAACAGTTACAACATGGCTCAGTCCTCTACAAGAACCAATGTATCATTGCCTTCTTCCTAGGAATTTACTGATGCTGTAGACGTTGAAATAATACTTAATGCTTTGATGAACAAATGAATGTACTCCCAGAGAGACAACTCACAGTGTTCTTGTGACAAGGAATTATCATTATGCAAACACAACTGTGGCGTTCTCTCTGTGAGCCTCTGTAATGTCATAGTCAAGAGCCATGACTCCATCTGCTTGGACTTCCCCTGAAAAGGCAGAGTGAGATTATTTGAGACTTGTAAGAATATGGCACTTTAGTGGACATGTGGACATGCATGTGCCATGACATCCATGTAAAGGTCATGGGACAGCTAGTGGCAAGCTGTGGTCTCCTTCTTCTGGAGGGTCCCAGGGATCTAACCTGGGTTGTCAGCCTTGGCGTTAAGCTCCTTTCCCCACTAAGCCACCTCATCTGATCCTCAGCCCTATTTTAGATCAGCATCTCGGTAACAGCAGTCTGCCACATTTACTGAGCATTCTTTGTTAGCTGGGCCCTGGGAGCTGAGGTGGAGCTCTATGCAAAGCATTTGTCTCACATGTGGAAGGACAAGGGCTCATGTCTAGTACTGTCAAAGGGAATACAAATGCCAGGTACTTCATGGATAAAGTTTCATTTTATCTTCACAAAGATATTATGACTGGGAACAATGGAACCTTCTTTATATTCTCATAGAATCTATTAAGATGGTGAGCACCCAAAAGGCATGTCCACGAACTGGATCAGTTGAGCTGGAAATGACCTGGACACCTTTACAAAGACTAGAACCTATAGTATCAGAAGATTCTATGCAAGCTTCCAAGGAAAGAAAACATTCCATGATGCTACCTAGCTGTGATGCCTATGAACCACAACAATGGCTGAGAAAATTATCTCTCTTGGTGCAGTAGTGGTACTTTTGTCTTAGGGATAAATATTTTTAAAATATATACATTTGTATGTCACTTAACATTTTGGGGTTTTTTTGTTGTTTTTGTTTTGTTTTGTTTTTGTTTTTGTTTTTGTTTTGGTATTTTTGAGACAGGGTCTCCCTGTAGCTCTGGCTGTCCTGGAACTCACTCTGTAGACCAGGCTGGCCTCGAACTCACAGAAATCCGTGTGCCTCTGCCTCCCAAGTGCTAGGATTAAAGGCGTGCACCACCATGCCCGGCATTTATTTATTTCTGTATGTGTATCAATGTACTGTCTGTATGCAAGTTTGTGCACCCGTGTGTCGTGCAATGCCGCGAGGTCAGAAGAGGGTGTCGGATTCCCTGGAACTGGAGTTCTCCTGGAACTGGAGTTTCAGACGGTTCTCAGCCGCCATGTGGGTGCTGGGGATCGAACCCGGGTCCTCTGTAAGAGCAGTCGGCGCTCTTAACCGCTAGGCCATCTCTCCAGCCCCAACATTTTGGTTTTTGTTTGTTTGCTTGCTTTGAGACATGATTTTACTGTGAAGTTCCCGAAAGCCAAGACTTTATTAGTCACTCTGTACCTGAGGCTAGCCTAAAATTCGCAATCCTCTTGCCTCAACCTACCAATTGCTGAGTTTTCACTTTAGTGTGACCACGCATTGCACTATTGTAAGACTTTTATTTAGGACTCAGGACGTTTTCACAGCATTGTGAGATTCTTACAAGATATATAGGAAAATGTCTAGGTAGGTAGGTAGGTCAGCTGATAGACATTAGATAGATAGATAGATAGATAGATAGATAGATAGATAGATAATAGTTAGATGACAGATAATAGATGATAAATGATGATATATAGATGATAGATAGATAGATAGATGATAGATAGATAGATAGATAGATAGATAGATAGATAGATAGATAGATAGATAGACAGACAGATACACAGATAGATAATTTCTCCTGTTTCTAGCCAGGGATTTCAATTTGATATTTAATGGGTACTTTTCCATTCTAATCCAGACTAGCCTTTGAAACACATTTGTTCAAAAGACTTTAAAAATCTTTGATTTGAATGATAATGACAACACATAAAAATATTCTGTCCTGGCAAGTGAGTTTCCTCAAATTTAAATCAGGGCACAGTGGATGCCAATATCTGCTCACTAGGGTAAGGAAGATATCCAAGGTCACAAGGTTACCTAAGTCAAATGCATATAAAATCCAAGACTGATTCCAAGAAAGTAGCATTACTTAGAGATAACAGTCAAGCTCTCATAGTGTTTTCCAATATGAAAAAACACTGACTGGTGGCCTGAAAATTAACTGTAACTATTCATTACTACTTTTATTTCTTCATCCTTAAAATAGGGACTCCTATTTTATTTAAAAGGACTATGGTATTCAAATAATCTGTAGTCTGTTCCTAAAGATAACCTGGGGTAACTAAGACCTTTCCATATGTTTTCATGGATCATATACATCTAAGGCATCCACACAGCTTAGCAGTAACCATTGAATCAGTCCCATTGCCATGTTGTAATTGGGTTTTACAAATATGTATGGGGTATGCAACAAGTTCCCAGCATCCTCCCCTGGACGTTCATCTTTCCAAGACTCTTTCTCCTGGGAAAATGAAGTTTTGGTCTTTTTTGATTAACAAAATTTATATGAAAGCCTTGTGAAGCCCTTGAAATTAATAATCATTTCCTGTGTTTCCAAGCCAAAACTGTCATCAATATTCCTGAGCAATTTGGCGTTAAAATAAAATTATTATATAGGAAATTTAAGTATTGTAAATGATATTATGATTTTAAACTTTTTCATAAACCAGTGGACATGAGTTTCAGGACAGATGGATAGTCCAGAAGAAGAACCTTGCTAACTTGCACCTGGTCTTCTAGACTTATACAAATCACTTCTAGTTTAGGAATTCATGATCTCTGCTCAGTAACAAGTAATGGTTCCTTTGGGTTACATGCAAGCAAAGAAACAGTCAACCAGTGTCAGTTCTGGAAAATGTAAAGAAAAGAGAGTACAGAAAGAAAGAGCCGGAATTACTCTGAGAAGGGAAATAAGTTAAAAAATCAACTATTTAGATTATTGAAAAACAAAAGAAATTTTCAAGATTAAAACAGTGAGTAAATTAACAAAAATGTAGTGTAGTACAATGGAGAAGGAAGCACAGGGAAGTGGGAGAAAAAGATCTGAACAAGGACAGTAGTGCCTTTCAGCAGGAGGAATTTTATGGGGTGGTGGAGGTTCCCAGACAGTCTCTCAGGGATAAAGCAAGAGCTAAGGAAAGGTGTAAATATGGTAAAGGCTAAAGCCAGGAGAATTCTTTACAAAAGGACACGTCTAGAAAGAAGAAGGCATATGTAAATTCAGTGGGAAATTTTATAGTACTTGGTTTTATCTTTACATATAGATTCTAGTATATTTAGGTTTCTCTCCTTTTATATTGAGTTTGATACATATAATAGAAACCTGAAAATTGGAATTTGGAGGGAAAATTACACCTGCTTTCAACTAATTTTGGTTTTCATGTTGTTCTGCATATTTTATGTGTTTAAATATTGGTTTTTCAGCTGGAGCCCAAAAGTGCCCCTCTGGAAATGACATACTACAACTCTATGGGATATGTTTCCTGCATTTAAAACCCAGAATAAAACAGTAACCCCATAGCGTCTGTATTCCACCACACATAGCCTTCTTTCCAAATATAGCATATGCATATCTTTTAAAGTAAATTTACTGTTTATATAAACATTTAAGCATGTTTCTAGAAATTGCTTAACTTGATTTATTATATTTAGAAGAGCATTTTGAATTTTCAATAAGTTTGCATGTTTATGATTAAGTATCAAATATGAGGCTCTATTTGAAATGTATTTATGAGAAAAAAAGGAAAATAAAAAAACCACCAAGTAACACCGATTTCACAAATTATACTCAAAGAAAATAAAAATTTAATTGTAATTTCACCAGGATCTTCTTTATCTCCACGTTTTAAGTAGAAAAAAAACAAAGACAAAGATGTTTCACTGGTAATAATAAGTTAACTAGCAAGCATGCTAAATAATTAAATTTTGAGACTACATTGTGCTTATTATGTTACTTACCCTTGCAGTGAACTAGAAAATGAATGTGGTCATTCCAGACTGGTTAAATTGGAAATATATTTTATACAGATGTGTCTAATGTACTTTCCTGGCAGAGGAGCAATGCATGCAACTTATATTTATAAATATATGAATCTGGTCTTCTGCTACAGTGCATTTCTACAATGTCGGATTCCCTCTCGGCACCGTGTCTTCACTTTCAGGATGCATTTACCTCCTTTCATTATTTGAAGTATCTTTATTAAAACACTGTTTTCCCAGATCCTTCAACATTGGTTTCATTTATGAGTAAGTGGGGAGATGAGAATTAAGATGGCAAGAAATTTAAGAATAAACACTGAGCAATCCGTTTAAAACCAAGGGAGCCACCTTCCTTAATTAGCATTAAATTGATGTCTAAAAATTCTATTTCTGCTGCACTCTTGGTTGAAATTCCATTTCCTTTTTATTCTCATTTGGAACCTTTTTCATGCTAACTAATTTCATTTGTCTGTGGTGACAGCTCGACTGTACTCAGATGTCAGTTTATTCCTGGACTTTTGGTCGTTCTAATCTCGTCATGAAGACAATGATAGTTTAACTAGACTAAATCTCCATTAGATTTCATGTCTGTCTGTTTGTCTTTTATAATTGCTTAATTATTTTAATGCATTTATTTGAAAAGGAATATCACTTTACTATGGGGTATATTAAATTATTATTACACTTCCATTAATGAATGAAAATTATCAATTATACAACAGTTGCTTTCAGTGTCACTTTACCAGTTCTATTCCTGTTTCCTCAAAGTTAGAGAAGCTCTTCCATTATTTGTTGTTGTTGTTTGAAACTGAATTTGAGCCTAAGTGCTACACAGACTTTGTATCTGTCTAGTCAACTCTGTCTTGTTGGATACAACCTACAGATCTTTTGTCTTAAGAATTCTGAGATTAATGATGATGCATAGTCATAAAGTTGGCTTTCAATATCTGTAGGTTGTCCCCTAAAATGAAATGGGAAAATTAGATAGAATTCTTTGTGGAAAATATTCAAAAAATCAATAGTATGCCATGTTTGGGTTTTAATCTTGATATAAATAAAAGTAAAAATTTTCATAAATGGTCTTTTAATTTAATCTTTGAAATTCTTAATCATATAGACAATGTGTACTATCCATCCCATCTTCATCTTCCCCTTCAGAATACCTCTACCACATCTCTCTTCTCTCTCTCTCTCTCTCTCTCTCTCTCTCTCTCTCTCTCTCTCTCTCTCTCTCTCCCTGAATCCAACTAGTGCTGACCACATGCACATAGATACAGGGTCATTCACTGACGGTTTGGCAGCTTGGGGGACCTACCAGGTCCACACATTCCTAGTGAAAACTGTGATTCTCTACCCCCAGAAACCATAACATGATAATTGTTCCTCATTTAGGGATGGGGATCAGTAGCCCCTCCACAATCAATACTGAAATTATTAACTGGCTTAATCTTGCTTATTTCTCCTATAGTTAAGCAGAATTACTATGGATTTATGTGCAATAGCCATGTCAAGACCAGAGTACAGCATTTTACAGCATTTCTCCCAAATTCCTTGACCTTTAATTCATTCTGTCACCTTTTAACAATGTTCCATGAGCCATTTAGGAGGGAAGCTGATATAGGTGTCCCTTCTACAGCTGACCACTCACAACAATTATTTTCAAAGACTCCCAGTCACTTATTTTCAGCCCTTTAAACACTAATGATGCAGGACAGAAAGGTCAAGCCACTTATAAAAGCAGACCTATCAGGTTATTGAACAGAAACTTTTAAATCCATAAGGGCCTGGAAAGATGCATCATAAATTCTTAAAGATGACAACTGTCAGCCGGGGCTATTATACCCAGCAAAACTATCCATAAAATAAAGCAGATTAAACAAAGTTGTGAATATAAGAACAGCTCTATAGAGAATATTAGAGGGAATGCTTTCAGCTGAATACAAAGAAAACATGTCCCAAGTGAACAAATACTCATTATCAATTGTTTCCCCAGAGAAAGATAGTCGCCAACAGATTGTAATAGAAAACTGGTTCTTTTTCCGTGCTGCATCCAAGAAACATTGCCATTGGGACAGGCAGTACTTCAGGGTAATGGGATGGAAGATGGCATTCCAAGCAGACACAGGGATTCTAATACTCAACAAAAGACTTCAAAAGTCAGAAGAGATAAAGAAGGTTACTTCATGCTCATTAAATGAAAAATCCACCAAAAAGGAGTAGTGGTCTTTCAGAATTTGGAATATGTCTTCCCAGACCCTTATGGATTTAAAAGTTTCTGTCAAATTGTCCAGTGATACTCAAATGGGCCTGCCATCATAGCTAACTTGACCTTTCTACCTTCCAGCACCATTGCTTAACATGCTCAAAATAAAAATTACAATTCAACTTACATACACCAAATACATATGTACACAAGTTCATAAAAGATGTATTACTAGAGCTAAAAACCATAGTTCTTAACCTCAAATCAGTAATGGGACTGACTTCAGCAACCCATTCTCACCACAAGACAGGTGATCTAGAACGAATATAAACAGAGGAACATTGGAGTTAAATGACATAACAAATCATATGGCTCTAACAGAATTCTGCAGATCATTCCATCCAAACACTAAAAAACACACATTCTTCTCACTAACCTATGGCATCTGTCCAAGTTCAGAACTTTTTGATGCCAAATCAAGACAATTTACACCAAACAAGATAGCAAATCTTGTACCAGTACACAAAAGAAGAGTGTAGTGATACTTCTTGTATCAATGAGACTAATTCAATTATGCATCACACTTAGAAACACAGGTCCCAAAACAACTCTTTTTACCCACTGAAACAACTCTGGTAAAGTTTTCTTAAACTTTCTCACAAATGGCAGAAATGAAAACCATAATGATGTTTGGGAAGTTGGTTAAAGAACAAAGGTCTTCACTTCCTTATGAATGAGCAAGGTACTTCAGAATTGGAATGAAACTTCTAGAACTTTTTGAACCATAAACTTGAAAACTGAATACTTAGCAAACACCACAATACAAGTCAAATATGATTTTTATTGAAATAACGCTTAAGGATGAGTCACTAGACTGGCTTTAATGTTTATGGATGAGTCACTAGACTGGTTTTAAGCTGCCAATGGCCATTTGGCTGATCTCTCTCTTTTGTATATGAACTTGATACTCTAATTCCAGTTCCCAAGTCCATCAAGACAAGAAATAACTATTAAATTCATATATACTGAAGGGCAGTCTAACTATCAAATACCATGACTTTAATAAATAACAAAAACACAGCAATACAAATCCATACCCATCATGACTGAGCAAACAGCAAGATCTAGAAACTGGCCCCCTCCTAGATTATTCCATCTTTCTCATGCCTCAGGCATATTTATCCATCATCCCTTTCAGACTTTGTATCTAATGAGTGCTTCAGTCTCCCTTCTAGAGCTTCTGTCCCTACCAATTTCAAACCATCAGCTCTGAATGATAAATTAACCCAATGAGTATTCATCGAACCCCTCCTATGTTCCTGGCACTCTTTCAGGTATGGGAAAAAATAACAGCAAACAGAATAAGAACAATTTGGATGAAAATTTCTTGAAAGCAGGAGCCTCCATTTTTGTTTGTTTCTTTTCACTGTGATATTGCCATTCACCACAGCAGTATTTCCTCCTAGGACACATTGAATAACCATTGTTTTGATTCATGCAAATCATCTACACCTCTGTTCCCAGGTAGATTATATTCCAACGTGGGAGTCAATGTATGCAACAGCTGGAAACAAGAAACTAAGCATACAGTAGGTTACACACTAATGCTGTGAACAGACTAAGACAGCATGGCAGATATAGAATGATCAGGTTTTAAGAGAATTTGTTCAGCAGAGAGGAAAACTGTCTGAGGAATTACTTGTCCATCTGAGGAAAGAGGACCCAAAGTCTTGAGTAATGAGTAGATCCTTTAAGGTCAAAGAAGCAAATGAACCAAGTGTGAGCAGTGTGAGCCAGAGAAATACAAATGGGCTTGAGAGACAACCTGCAGCAGCAGCCAGCTGTGGTTTATGTGAGACTTCGAGAGGAAAAGTCTAGGACTGTAACTTGAATGTGCCAAGAATACATTACAATGATATGTACAGGGAAATAACTTGATCTATCCTTCAATCTAACTAAATATTTCAGGCAAAAAAATGATGCTCAAAATCAGATGAACTGGAGTTAAAAATCTTTCCATTCATGGGGCAGAAGAGATAGGTCAGTGGTTAAGAGCACTAGCTGTTCTTGTAGAAGACCCAGGTTCAAATCTCAGCACCCACATGGCAATTATCAACCATCTGTAACTACAGTTCCAAGCTTCTGCCCTCTGTGGAGACTGTACAACATGGGTGTACTTACGTACATGCAGGCAATAAACTTATGCACATAAAATAGAAACAATACTATGTATACAATGTGTATGTATTTTAATGGAATATAGCCAATTAGAATAAAAGGGACCTATGATGTATCCCAATATGTAGAAAAATAAATTTAAGAATGCAGACAGTGTATACTGGCTGAAAATATATTTAAACTAAAGAAAGCACAAAATTGAAACATAAAATGATAGGTGAAGAAGCAAGCCAAGTGGATGTCTGGGAAGGAGC
This sequence comes from Rhizomys pruinosus, assembly GCA_009823505.1. NCBI lineage: Eukaryota > Metazoa > Chordata > Mammalia > Rodentia > Spalacidae > Rhizomys > Rhizomys pruinosus. Next base: position 5,413,197 of record VZQC01003012.1, on the reverse strand, counting down.
GTATGAAGCCCTTCAGGCAAAGGAGAAACATGTACAAAGGACCTGGAGTAAGAGCATGGCCTCTGTGGCTTAAATGAGTACTCTAAAATTCATATACAGGAAGTTTAATATCCACTGAAATACTGTAGAAAATGAGACTATTAAGAGGTAATCAGGGAGCCCAACTCAGGCAGGCCAGAACACAAGCTGAACCTTGCTCTAAGAACACCTGGAGGGGAAGCCAAACCCAGACAAGCTGAACTAGGCAGTGCTCCAAGACTACCCTGTGGTGAGGCCTGGCCCAGGAAAACTGAACCAGGCCCATGAAGGTAGGCAGAACCCATTCTCTAGGGAACAGTTCAGGCCACTTCACCTCTCCAAGCTAAGCTTTCCTGATCCTGTACCCAAACCCAAATGCTTATAGCCAGGGGGTGAGGGGGACCAGTAGACTCACATCATCCAGTTGGTGGTTGAGGCTGACCTAATTTTTACCTGTCCTGGACTTGTGGAGAAGCCCCAGACCCAAAGGGCAAGAACTAGCTCGTTCCTGCAGTACAAAATGAAAACTGAAAACCTGAAGACTAGATCAGCCAGAATTTCATAACTAATAAGAACACAAGGAAAGTACCTGGAAAACAATCAAAGTCACCCTACGACCCAATGAAAGCCTTCAACAAAATTCTAAATGTCTTCATATTTAAAGTCCTAGAGGGAATTAAACTGGAGGGTACATTCTTCAATCTAATAAAAGCCATATACAACAAACTCATGGCCAACATCATTTTAAATAGGGAAATTTTAGAAGCATTCACTTTAAAGTCGGGAACCCTGCAAGGCTTCCCCCTGTATCCACTCATTTTCAATATAGTGCTTGAAACGCTTGCTAGAGCAATAAGACAAGAAAGGGAAATCAAAGTATTACTATTGGTAAAGAGGAGGTCAAATTATCCCTTTTTGCAAATGACATGATAGTTTACCAATGGGACACTAAAAACTCCACCAGGAAACTCCTAGAAATGATTAATAGTTTAAGTAAAGTGGCAGGATATAAAATTAACTTGGAAAAATCAGTAGCCTTTCTTTTTTAAATTTTTAATCTTTTTAATAATAAGTAATAAGTAATGAATACAAACATCCTTCATGTAAAACCATTTTGCAAGCAGCTATGCCCAAACTTATACAGCCCGAGATCCCCATTGTCCAGCTGGAGGGGATAGTATGTACAATCATGTTGATCAAATAAGAGTCCAGTCTATATTTCTGTAGTTTCATAATTCACCCTAATTGCAGCCCTCACATTCTACCATGCCCCCTCTTGCACAGATTGTTCCCTAGGCTTTAGAAAAGGGACACAAATGGGCGAGAAGCAAAATAGTCTACTTTCTCTGGAGATGTCGTTTTGGACTCTGATAAGGTCAGGCTGTTTCCTTTCATGGGTTGGCAGTTTATCCAGGAATAACCAAGTAGCCTTTCTTTACAACAACAACAAGCAATTGGAGAAAGAATACAAGGAGAACTTCTCATTCAAAAATAGCTTCAAAAATATATCTCAGAACAAACCTCACCAAAATTACTAAAGATCTCTACAACAAAAATTTTAAACCCTGGAAGAAGGAAATTGAAGAAGATGCCAGAAGATGGAAGGACCTCCCATGCTCATGGACTGGAAGAATTGATATAGTAAAAATGACCATCCTACCCAAATCAGTATACAGATTCAATGCAGTCCCAATTAAAATCCCCATGAGTTTCTTCACAGACTTAAAAAAAAATCCTAAAATTCATATGGAAAAACAAAAGACCCCAGATAGCCAAAGCAATCCTGAGCAAAAAGAACAATACAGGGGGATTGCCATACTGGACTTCAAACTATATTACAGAGATATAGTCATAAAAACAGCCTGGACTGGCACAAAAACACACCAGTAAATCAATGATACAAAACTGAAGATCCAAACTTGAGCACATGCAATGTCAGCCACTTCATGTTTGACAGGCTAAAAAGTCTCAATGGAGGAAAGACAGCATCTTCAGCAAATGGTGCTGTCAAAATTTGACCACCAGTTGTAGAAGAATAAAACTTAAATCAACTCCAAATGGAACAAAGACCTCAATGTGAAACTTTCAACTCTGGAAATGATAGAAGAAAACATTGGCAGTAATGTACAAGATTAGAAAATTAAGGAAAGACTTTCTAAATCAGAAAGCAGCTGTACAGGAAAGAAAGGTCAACAATTACCAAGTGGGGACTCAAAAGCTTTTAACCTCAAAAGCTTCTGTACAGCAAAAGAAACAATCAAAGAAGTGAAGAAAAAACCCGCAGAGTGGGAGGAAATCTTCACCAGTGATACATATGAAAAAGGATTAACATCCAGATTATATAAATTACTCAAAAAACAAAGGAGCAAGAAAACAAATGACCTACTCAAAAGATGGATTAAAGACAAACAGAGGCTGGGCTTGGTGGTATGTGCCTTTAATTCCAACACTCAGGAGGCAGAGGCAGGTGGATCTCTGTGAGGCCAGCCTGGTCTACATAGAGAGTTCCAGGACAGCTGGAGCTACAGGGAGACCCTGTCTCAAAAAGACCCCCCCCCAAAAGATAGAGCTGAGCAGAGACTTCACAAATGAAGAAGTAAAGATGACTGAGAAACAACCTAAAAAGTGTTCAACGTCGCTAATAATTAAGGAAATGCAAATTAAAACCACTTTAAGATTTCATCTTACTCTGGTAAGACAGGCTACGATCCAGAAAACAAATGATACCAAATACTGGAGGGGTTGTGGGGAAAAAGGAACACTCATTCACAGCTGGTGAGAAGGCAAATTCATGCAACCCCTATGGAAAGCACTGTTTAGAACTCTTAAAAGATGAAAAATGAACCTGCCACCTGACCCAGTCATACGATTCCTGGATATATACCCACAATACTCATCTTGTAGAGATACATGGATAATGATGGTTATTGCAGCTCTCTTCACAATAGCAAAGAGCTGGAAGCAACCCAAGTGTCCCTCAACTGATGAGTGGATAAAGAAAATGTGGTACATGTACACGATGCAGTTCTATGTAATTGTGCTGGATAGCTTTAGTGTCAACTTGACACACCTGGGTTGAGGGAGCCTCAGTTGGGGAATTGGCTCCATTGAATTGGCCTGTGGCCACATCTGTGGAGTATTTTCTTGATAGTTGAGCAGTGTGGGAGGGCCCAGCCCACAAGAGTGTTGCCACCCTGGGCAGGTTTTTGTGTACTGTATAAGAAGGTGGGCTGGGCATGAGCCAGGAGAGCAAGCCAGTGAACAGCATTCCTCCACGGCCTGTGCTTCAGCTCCTGCCTCCAGGTTCCTGCCCTGTGTTTCTGCCTTGGGCTCCCTAAGTGATGAACTGTGATCCAGGAGATGTAAGCTGAATAAACCCTTTCCTCCCCAAGTTGGTGTCAGTCAGAGTGTTTTGTCATTGTGGGAGACAAAGAGTGCCTGAAGTGACAGGCTGAAGAGAAATGGAGCTTGGTCTGCAGTCATGGTGCTTGGTCTCTGGCCAAAAGGCGCTAGCTGAAGAACACAGTGCACATGCTTCAGTAACTTTTAAGATGATATGTTATGTTACCTTGTCAACTTCATGAACATAGCATTTTACATAAGAAATTGTATCTATAAACACAAAGCTTCTTACATAAGGAATTGTATCTATAGATGCAAAGCTGCTGATTGGCTCAATACTGGTATAAATATTCTTGGTTTCTAAGATGTTGTTGTTAGCATTACTGTTAGTAATAGAACATCAACTGTTAGAATAGTTAGTAGCATTAGTATTTGCATGCAATTGTATATAACTGCAGTTGTAAATAACATTAAGAATCATAAAGTTAAGAAGTGAATGGATCCATTAAAAGAAACTACAAGGAACAAGTTAAATGAGGGAGTGATTCATTCCCAGTCTGCCTCCAATGATTGTACTGCTGGACAATAGAACTGGTGGCCCATACAGGGAGAACCCGCGACCTTGGCATTATCAGCACCAAGCTCTCCAGTGTGCCTGATTCTTCCCTTTGAAATAAGACAGTACTTGCTTTGGATTTTACAGCAGCCCACAGTTTAGAGACTTTTAATGGACTGTGAACTTTTAAGTGTTTGGACATTTTAAGGACTTTGGGGCTTTTAAGGCTGTACTGTCTTAGGTTGTGATTAATGTTAATATCATTCTTTGGGGATAAGAACTGGAAAGGTGGTGGTTTAACAGTGATGTGTTTTGTGTGTCAAGTTGACAAGGGGTCAATTGTGCTGGATGGCTTTAGTGTCAACTTGACACACCTGGGTTGAGGGAGCCTCAGTTGGGGAATTGGCTCCATTGGATTGGCCTGTGTCCACATCTGTGGAGTATTGTCTTGATGGTTGAGCAGTGTGGGAGGGCCCAGCCCACAACAGTGGTGCCACCCTGGGCAGGTTGTTGTGTACTGTATAAGAGGGCAGGCTGGGCATGAGCCAGGAGAGCAAGCCAGTGAACAGCATTCCTCCATGGCCTGCGCTTCAGCTCCTGCCTCCAGGTTCCTGCCCTGAGTTCCTGCCTTGGGCTTCCTAAGTGATATGAACTATGACCCAGGAGATGTAAGCCGAATAAACCCTTTCCTTCCCAAGTTGGTGTCGGTCAGAGTGTTTTGTCACAGCAATGGAAGAAAACTAGAACAGCAATGGTCAAGAAGGACGACATCGTGAAATTTGGAGGTAAATGGATGAAACTGGAAGCCATTATGTTAAGTGAAGTAACACAGTCCCAGAAAAAAAATGATATATGGCACCTCATTTGTGGATCCTAGAACCAAATCCTTATTTGTTAAGGCAAACGGAGTAATTCTTTCTTTTCTTTTTGTAGTAAATATAATCCATGATGCTATAGTTTAAAAGTACATTAAAACACACATCAACTTTCTATTTAATTTAGGAATGTAAAGTAATATTTCTTTTTACCTGCTTGTAACTCTATGGTTAAAAGGTAAATCCCTAAACATACTGTGGAATGAACCTATAGTTTCTTTTCAGACATCATAATTTTGGTATATTTGTAGATTGTATACATGCATATTTTGGAGTAATATAAAATGAAAGGCAACAACAAAACAAAAAAGACTTGTTCAAAGAACTGATTGAAGCAATAAACTTCTGCCCCAAACAGTAAACTTCTGCATTGAAAAATTTAAACAATTTGGGAAAAAGATGCAAAACATGTATAGCAGAATGCATGAGCTCTGGCAGGGTGGGAGGCATGGAAGGGGGAATGGATCTAAATTTGATTGAGAAATTTGGAATGAAATGCATAAAAGTTCAATAAAATTAAGGGAAAAAGGTAATCAGAGTGGTGGGTAGAGGGCACTATTGGTGAAGTGCTTGCTGCACAAGAAAAACGACCTTTGTTTGACCTCCAACACCCACATAAATACACAAACATGCTGGCATATGGTTAAAATCTCAGGGTTGAGGGCTGGAGAGATGGTCTAGCAGTTAAGAGCACCAACTGCTCTTGCAGAGGACCAGGGTTCGATCCCCAGCACCCATGTGGCAGCTGAGAGCCGTCTTTAGCTCCAGTTCCAGGGGAATCCAACACCCTCTTCTGACCTGTGCGGCATTTCACAACATGGGTGCACAAACCTACATACAGACAGTACATTCATACACATAAAAAATAAATAAAATTTTAAAAATACATATTTTAAAAAATCTCAGGGTTGAGAGAGCAGAGGCAGAGGAGTCATGGGGGCTCACTGGTCAACCTGCTTCATCTACCCTGATCAGCAGGATTTAAGTCCCAGTGAAAGATTAAAATACCTAATAGCACTCTCTCTCTCTCTCCTGCTCACTCTCTCCACTCCTATTGACATGATATGATGCTTTAAGAAGGCCTTTGCTATATATGAATTTGTACTTTTAGCTTCATTATTGCTTTGATAAAATACCTGACAAAGGCGATGTAAGGACAGGTTTATTTGGACTTGTAGTTCATGTGTACATTCTGTCACAGCAGGGCAGGCACTAGAGGGGAGCAGGACACAGCTGGCCAGGTCACACTGTAATCAGAGCACAGAGTACAGTGGAGCTCACCTCTGGTTCTCCTTTCTATTCAATCCAGGGACTCCACCAAGGGAATGGTGCTGCCTGTGTTCAAGACAGCTTTCACAGAAAACTCTGGATAGACATGTCCTGAGGAATGTCCCCTAAATTATTTTAATTCCTGTCCAATTGACAATAACTACTAACATTATGATGAGGCCCTTTTGTCATGGGTGGCCCCCACCTTTCAGAACTGTATGAAATGAATCTGTTCTTTGTAAATTTTGTGGTCTCCAGTATTGTGTCACATCAGCACAAACAGACAAATACAATGAATATTTGAAGAACAGAGCAGATACCAGTACTGTGGAAGAGTTGATTGAAAAGAAATGCATTTGGGATTTGTGAAATGACCATGTAAGATGAGGACCTAAATTGAGATGCCTAAAACTATTATAAAATTCAGGAACTGTATGTAGTGTGGATTTGTGATCTTATGGGAGATAGAGTCATGAGGATTCCTGGCCCAGATCCAGCCAGCCTCCCTGCACCAGGGTGAACCCTAATGCATCTTGTGGAAACAGTATGGAGGATGAAGATTGGCAACTGAAGGAAGTTCTCTTACAACCTACATGTGTACTCTAGTAAGCATGTAAGGACACTGTAAAGACACTCAAATACACATTATATGCAGATAAAAATTAAACAGACTCCAGTTCCAGGGGAATCCGAGACCCTCTTCTGACCTCCGCGGCATTGCACGACACGGGTGCACAGACCTGCATGCAGACAGTACATTCATACACATACAAATAAATAATAATAAAAAAAAAATTAAAAAAAAAATTAAACAGTAAGATATTTTGGAAGATGACATATAAAAGATATATCATGAAAATATTTTAAAACTTTGTAGTCTCTTCTAACATGTGAAGTACAGGGAATTGAAGAATGCTGAAATATGGCACTTGTGATCATGCAATTCCTAAGATTGATTTTATTATAGGCTTATGTAGTTTGATTGAGAATCTCTCCCATGTGCTCCAACTATTTGGACATTTGTCCCCAGTTAGTGGTGCAGTTTTGAGAGGTTTTAGGAGGTGTGGCTTTGCCCGGTTAAGTGTCACTGAGGGTGGGCTTTAAGAGTCCTTAAACCTTTCCAGATTTTCATTTGCTCTCTGCTTTCCATGCCTCCTTGAAGATGGGAGTGCTTAGCCTTCTGCTCCTACTCCAGCCAACTCCTGCCACCATCTCTCCCATCTATGATGGACTTTACTTCTTCTAGAACCATAAGCTCAAACAAAAGCTCTTCCTTCTACAAGTTCCCTTGATCACTGCATTTTATACAGCCACAGAAAAGTAACTAATTCAAGGCTGAATGGAAGGGCTCAAAGTTAGAGTAAATTATTTGTCTTAAACTTGAAATGAAGGTGGAATATGATTGTCCAGTGGCTCAGAAAGATATCAATATCAATACTGAAAAGTATTTCTTCTTAGAACTTTTGGCAATTATTAAGTACTGGGAGTGGAAGGGGCAGTGTCTTACAAGGATGGAACTCTTGATTGGCCCAGTGCATGTTACCACACAGAAGGATATTTGTGAACTCAAACCAAACTCTATAGTCACAGAGGATAGATAGATGATAGACAGACAGATAGATAGATAGATAGAGAGATAATATAATAGATATATAAATATATATATATATATATATATATATATATTTACTTGGATGAGGGTAGGTACAGGTAAGGGAGAAGATCTAAATACTGTCAAACTATATTATATGAAAATCACAAAAAATTCAGTTAAAAAATAAAAATTTAAAATGCAGTTATAAGGATCTGCTTATGATCATAGCAAAAGGCCTTAAATGGCTGCAGATGAGTCTGTGAGTTATACAGTTGAAAAGGAAGTTTAGTAAATGTTGATCAAATTTTCTCTGAAAACTGAAGTTTGCAAGTGCTATTCCCAGCAGTTTTGTAACTCTGCAGATACTACTCAAAGTTAAAACACTGAAGGAATTCTGTGGTGGAAGCTCTTCCCTAAGATTTTGAAACCACAGATAAAGCAGCTTGGCATCCTTTAAAAATATGTAGGAAAGTGGCTGTGAGCCAAATTTACATGTAGTAATCAAAAATTCAGTGACTCATTTTGAGCAAAGGTGTCATACAGACTGTGATACAGCAGGCGCAAGTTACAGATGGCATATGACACTTCAAAGAACATACAAACATTAATATACTCACAGCCCTGTGAGGAATAATACCATAGAACTCACAAAGCCTCTTTAGAATGGAAATTGTGGGACAAGTCTAATTTTACAGTGAATACCTATGATGCTCATGTAAAAGCATATGATCTCTCTGACCTGGACAGATCTGAGAAGTCAGCAGAGAACATGAAGCACACATGACAGCAACAAACATGAACAAAAATGCAAAAGAAGACATGTAGACAATGACCAGAAGTCTCCAGAAGCAAAATCCAGATTGCAAGTGTGGAAATGCAGAAAAGAGCAGCTGCAAAATGGAAGGTGCTTGAGTCCAGCTGGAAAATTATATTTGGAGGAAGATGAGCCAGCAAGAAAATCTAGACTAATAGTACTTTAAGATCCCATATCACTTCCTTCAGAATGGGAATCACAAAGAATACAAAAACCAGCATATGCTGGGTTGGGCGTGGAGAAAGGGGAACCCTTACATGCTATTAGTAGGAGTGGTAACTAGCATAGCCACTTTGGAAATCTGTCTGAGGTGTACCAGGTGACTCACCTTTACTACTCCTGGACACCTGCCAAAAGGCCTTTATATCCTCTTTCTAAGATCCATGTTCACGGCAGTCCTATTCACAATAGCTAGAAAATACATTCAACCTAGATGTGAATCAGGTGAGAAAAATACAGTAGATATACACATTGGAATTGATTGAATTGGATGGAACTTGAACAATTTCCACTGAGTGATAAAGTCCAGGTTAAAAGGCAAATACTGGCCAGCCTGGTCTACAGAGTGAGTACCTGGACAGCTGGGGCTACAGGGAGACCCTGTCTCAAAAAGATAAAAAAAAAAAAAGCAAATACTGCCTGTTCCCTCTTATATGTGATTCCTTGTGGATACTGCTTTTGAGGAAGGCTGTTGGCCATGGCTTCTCCCTGGAAGTATTAGTCCCACAGCCATCCCACAGCTATAAAACTGATGGTTTTGTAGCTAAAAAACCAGCTGTGGAACTGAGGGTTGATGGTCCTATTGTCATGCTGGCCAAAAGGAAAGTGTGCAAATTACACATCCCTGGGATCAAGTTAGATGATATAAATTATAGAAAATCCATTTATTCTATGCAGCAAGTCACTTATACAGGCAGTGTGCCATCACCTCCTAGCAGCCAATCCCAGACCCTCTACATCATGCATGGCTCTCATCAGTGGAGTGGGCTCAGGAAAGGATGTGTGGGTGAGCTCTGCTCTTGGTGGTGAGCACATGCAAGCCTGTGCTTACCCACAGTTCCTAGCTGCACCAAGTAGATTTAGTTGTCATCCTGACACACCTTTGTAGAGGGAACCTCAGGATTCACCTGCAGCCATATTTGTGGAACATTTTCTTGATTGTTGTGTGCTGTAGGAGGGCCCAGCCCACTGTAGGTGGTGCCACACTTGGGCAAGTAATCTTGTTCAGTATAAGAAAGCAGGCTGAATAGGGGTCAAAGACCAAACCAGTAAGCATCTTTCCTCCATGGTCTGTATTTCAGCTCTTTACTCCAGGTTCCTGTCCAGAGTTCCTGCTTTGGTTTCCCCAGATGAGGGGCTGTGAGGTGTAAGCCAAATGAAGCCTTGCCTCCCCAAGCTGGTTTTGGTCATTGTTTATATAACATCAGTAGAGGGTAAGGTGGATAGTAGCTTTAAATCTTTTGTTTTGTGTATGAACTTCTAGTTCATATGTAAATTGAGTAACTGGAAAGGGACTGTGAGGGAGGATTAAGAAAGGGGTATTGGGACTGAAGAGATGCCTCAGCAGTTAAGAGCAATGTCTGCTGTTGCAGAGAACCCAGGTTCAATTCTGAGCACCCATAGAGCAGCTAACAACAGTCCCTAATCTCCAGTTCCACAGAAATTTATGCCCCCTATGGACCCCTGTGGACATTTCACAACATGGGGACAACTACCCACATGCAAGCATTACACTCAGATATATGAGATAAAGATGAAAGGGGCTGAGTCAGCACTGCAGAGCTGGCAGGCAGATTCCACATGGGAACTGGTCCTGTGGGTTCTACTCTGCCAGTAATTGCCTGAGGTTGACCTCCACTTGGTGGTGAGAGCATCCAGAGTAACCAAGTGCCTGGCTCCCAACTCCATACTCCTAGCTCAGAAACAACTGAAGCCCTAATACTTAGATCTAGGAATCTCCAGACCGCACTGAGAGCCAACAGGTAGAAACCAGAAGTTAAGGGCTCCTGTGGTTTCAAGCCTGCCTTATTGAAACCTGACTTGGGACTCTGGAGGAGCTCCTGACTAGCTGGATGAGAACTGCCTGGTGGCTCCAGTGCAAAATTAGAAGTGAGAACCTGAAGCCTATACCAACTTGCCTTTCACACCTAATAAGAAGACAACAAAGACACCTGAGGAATACAAGTAAAGTCAGTCTTCATTTCAACAAAAAAAAAACACTTGAGCCCTTTCATACCAGGATCACAAACAACAAAAGAAATCCACAGGCAAAAATCATAGCAGAAAAAAATAATAACATGAAAAAAACAAATAATATGTCTCCAGTAAATGCTACCAGTCTTACAGAAAAGTTCTATAATGAGGATGCCCTAAACATAACTCAGGACACAGAATTTAAAAGAACTCTCATGAACATGATCAAAGAACTCAATGAATTTAAAGAACATACAAACAACCAAAACAAAGAAGTAAAAGAAGATAAGGATAAACTAAAAGAAGATAACAACAATCTTCTGACTCAATTCACAAAAGAGATATAAATACTGAAGGAAACTCAAGCTGAAATGGAAAAGGAAGTGGAACACTCAAACAGCCATCTGCAAGGGATGGGAGAAAACCTCAGTAACAGAATAAATGAAGTAGAAAATAGAAAACCAGGACTGGATGATAAAGTAGAAGAATTGGACTAGTCAAACAAAGATTATGAAAAATTGAAAAAAAAAAACCCACAAGAATAGAATATTCAAGAAATGTGAGACACTATAAAGAGACCAGAGCTATGCATCATAGGTATATTGGAAGGAGAAGAATCTCAGGAAAATGGCATTGACCAGGTCTTCGACAGGATAGTAGAAGAAAATTTCCCCAAATTTAGTAAAGACATACAAATACAAGAAGCTCATAGAACACCAAGTAGACAGAACCAGGAAAGAAATTACCCACAGTTTATCATAGTAAAAACACAAGATTTTCAAAACAAAGAGAGAATACTGAAAGCTGCAAAAGCAAAACAATAAGTTACATATAAAGGAAAACCCATCACAAATACAACTGACCTTTTATTGCAAGCTATGAAAGCCAGAAGAGCTTGGACAGAAGAATTTCCAGGTCTAAATGACTGTAGATGGCAACCCAGAATATTTTACCCAGCAAAAATGTCTATTATAGTTGAAGGGAAAAATCTTCCATGACATAAATAGGCTGAAAGAATTTATGTATGGAAAACTAACTCTTCAGAGAATATTTGAAGCAATACAAACAGCAGAAGAAAGGCAAATGGCCACAGAAAGTAGCTAATGAAAGTATAACTATGGAAATACTAACCTAGATCAAGAATGCAAATAGAAACTTAAATGTTGAGAAGAAATATATATCTTTCAATAATAACTTTAAATATCCATGGTCTGAACTCCCCAGTCAAGAGACATAGGATAGTAGAATGGATTAAGAAACAAAATCCAGTGTGGCTTTGTGCCGGCAGGCTCCTGAGGCACAGGAACCTGGAAGTTGCTCCAGACAGGTGGCTATGTGCGGGCTAAGTCAGGCAAATCCCCCCCACCCCCCACCACCAGGAATTGGTGAGAGAGTATCCAAGTGGATTTTTTGGAGAACCATCAGCACAAGAAATGAAGAGTGATTTAGGCTTCGAATATCCAATATATAAACAAAATTGAAAGCCTGAAACCTAGACAAGTCAATACTCCATAAACAAGGAGGAGGAAAGAAAAAGAAAAAGCATCAGAAGGAGACGAGCAAAGCCATATAACCATCCGCTAACATAGTGAAAAGACATTTGTGATTTGAATCACAAAAGGGAAACCCACATGCCAAGGACAGGACAGAGGGACAACATGGGAAAGACACAAGATAATCCCACACCAGGCTCTACCAAACCTGTAGGAGGTAGCTACAATGGGATCCCCTTGGAGGTGACCCAAGGAACAGATCTTAGAGGAATAATTACAGACTTATGCAGAGAAATTAAAGAAAATAAAGAAGAATTCAGAGAATTAAAGAGAGAGAATGAAAAACTCAAAAAGGACCTAGAGGGATACAATGACAAACTTTGGAAAGAATTAAAGGAACAGATTAACAAACTCCAGAAAGAACTAGAGGGAGAAAAAAACAAACTCTGAAAGGAAGTAGAAACACTGAAAAATGAAGCCAACCAACAAAGTAAGGAGCACCAAGAAGAGATTGAGAAGCTCAAAAAAGAAATGGAAATACTAAAGAAAACACAGGATGAAACGAAAAAGAAATTAGAACACTCATCCAATCAAGAAGAAAGGAAAGGAAAAAGCCTCAGAAGTAGAATGGAGGAAGCAGAACAAAGAATATCTAACCTGGAAGATAACACAGAGCAACTAAAAAGCTCAAATAAAGATTATGAAAAATTTAAAAATACACGAAGTGAAACAACCAGGAAACATGGGACACTATGAAAAGATCAAACCTCCACATCATAAGAATAGAGTAAGGAGAAGAATCTCAAGAGAATAGTATTGATCAGATCTTCAACAGAATAATAGATGAAAATTTCCCCAAACTAAAAATAGACAAACCCATACAAATAAAAGAAGCACACAGGACTCCAAATAGACAATATCAGAAAAGAAACTCCCCACGCCATATAATAGTTAAAATGCTAGATGCCCAAAACAAAGACAAAATTCTGAAGGCTACAATAGGAAAACAAGTCACATACAAAGGGAAACCCATCAGAATTACAACTGACTTCTCGGCATGAAAGCAAGAAGAACATGGAGCAAAGCATTCCCAGTGTTAAAGGACTATGGGTGCCAACCCAGAATACTTTACCCAGCAAAAATGTCAACTATAGTTAAAGGAGAGAGAAAAATCTTCCATGACATAAACAAGATGATAGAATACATGTCTGGAAAACCAAATCTTCATAAAATGCTTGAAGCAATTCAAAGGGCAGAAGAGTGGAGCAACAATCCTCAAACACCTAGGAAAAGAAACTAACAAAAACATAACCGTAGGAGTAAAATCAGAGGATAGAAGTCCAAATGGATAATAAAGTGAAAGGACGAAGCATCCATTTTTTCAATTATAACCTTTAATATTAATGGACTAAACTCCCTAATCAAGAGGCATAGACTGGGAGAATGGATTAGGAAACAAAACCCATCTATATGCTGTCTACAAGAAACCCATCTCAATTTCAAGGATAGGCACCAACTTAAGGTGAAGGGATGGAAGAAAATATTCCAATAAAATGTTACTGAAAAGAAAGTGGGTGTGGCTATTCTAATATCATACAAAACAGACTTCAAAGCAAAAGAGATCAAAAGAGACAAGGAGGGCCATTACATCTTTTTTAAAGGAACAATTGATGATGATCTGACAATCATGAATATATACACACCAAACGCTGGTGCACCAAACTTTATAAAGACAATTCTTCAGGATCTCAAGGCACAGATAACCCCAGCACACTAATAGTAGGGGAATTCAACACCCCATTAAGTCCCCTAGACAGATCAACAGGACGAAGGATAAACAGAAAGACATCTGAACTAAATGATACAATACACCAAATGGACCTTACAGACATCTATTGAATATTTCACCCAAACACCAGAGAATACACTTTCTACTCAGCACCTCATGGAACATTCTCCAAAATAGACCATATACTGGGACACAGGAAAAACTCAACAAATACAAAAAGAATGAAATAATCTCATGCATTCTATCAGGCCACAGTGCAATAAAACTCAATATCACCACCAGGAAAACCCTACAACCTATAAGAGCATATGGATACTAAACAACACTCTCCTGAATAATGAACGGGTCAAGGAAGAAATAAAGAAAGAAATAAAAACATTCCTGGAACTGAATGACAATGATAATACAACACAGCAAAACCTATGGGACACTTTAAAAGCAGTCCAAAGAGGGAAGTTTATCGCTCTAAGTGCCTACATTAAAAAATCAGAAAGACCACAGTGAATGATTTAACAATGCATCTAAAAATACTTGAGAGACAACAACAAATGAACCCTAAATGGACCAGACAAGAAGAAATAACAAAAATCAGAGCAGAGATCAATAAAATAGAAACAAAGAAAACCATAAAAAACATCTATGAATCCAAAAGTTGGTTCTTTGAAAGAATAAACAAGATAGACAGACCTCTAGCCCAGTTAACCAAAAGAAAGAAGGAACAACTCCAAATCAATACAATCCATGATGAAAAGGGAAATATCACAACAGACAAGGAAAAGATCCAGACAATCATAAAGGAATACTTCAAAAACCTATACTCTACTAAGTTTGAAAACCTAGAAGAAATGGATGAATATCTGAAATCCTGGGAATCACCAAAGCTCAACCAAGAAGAGATCAACAGCCTAAATAGACCAATAATACAGGAAGAAATTGAAGAGGTAATAAGTAGACTCCCAAACAAAAAATGCCCAGGCCCAGATGGGTTCACGGCTGAATTCGATAAAATATTCCAAAAGACTTAGAACCATTACTACTCAAGTTGTTTAGAAGGATACAAATGGAGGGAGTTCTCCCAGATTTCTTCTATGAAGCTAGCATCACGCTATTACCAAAACCAGGTAAAGATACAACCAAAAAGGAGAACTATAGACCCATCTCCATAATGAACACAGATCCCAAAATTCTAAATAGGATACTGGCAAATCACTTATAGACTCACATCAAGAAGATCATCCATCATGCCCAAGTTGGATTCATACCAGAGATGCAGGTCCCAGATTCCTTCTATGAAGCTAGCATCACGCTATTACCAAAACCAGGTAAAGATACAACCAAAAAGGAGAACTATAGACCCACCTCCATAATGAACACAGATCCCAAAATTCTAAACAGGATACTGGCAAATCACTTATAGACTCACATCAAGAAGATCATCCATCATGCCCAAGTTGGATTCATATCAGAGATGCAGGGATGGTTCAACATATGAAAATCAATAAACATCAAGCATATAAATGGATTGAAAGACAAAAACCATACTATCATCTCAATTGACGCATAAAAATCCTTTGACAAAATCCAGCATCCCTTCATGCTTAAAGTCCTAGAAGGAATTGGATTGGAGGGATCGTTGCTCAATGTAATCAAAGCCATATACAGGAAACCCACAGCCAATATCATCCTAAATGGGGAAATGACAGAAACACTGACCCTGTCACCACTCCTCTTCAATATAGTGTTTGAAACACTTGCTAGGGCAATAAGGCAAGAAAAGGTAATTAAAGGAGTACTAATTGGAAAAGAGGAAGTCAAGCTATCCCTATTTGCTGATGATATGATTGTTTACTTAAGGGATGCTAAAAACTCCACCAGAAAACTCCTAGAAATGATTAACAGCTTCATCAAAGTGGCAGGATACAAAATTAACCTAAAAAAAATCAATGGCCTTTCTTTACAACAACAAGAATCAACTGGAGAAAGAATTCAAGGAGACCTTCCCACTCACAATAGCCTCAAAAAGAATAAAATACCTAGGAAAAAACCTAACTAAAGATACCAAAGATCTCTACAAAAAAAATTTTTAAACCGTTAAAGAGAGAAATTGAAGAAGATGGAAAACCCTCCCATGCTCATGGATTGGGAAAATTGACATTGTAAAAATATCCATTCTACCCAAACTTTTGTATAGCTTTAACACAATCCCAATTAAAATCCCCAAGAGATTCTTCACAGGCTTGGAAAAAAAAGTCAATTTCATTTGGAAAAACAAAAGACCCCAAATAGCCAAAACAACCCTGAGTGAAAAGAGCAACACAAGGGGATCTCTATACCAGACTTCAAACTTTACTACAGGGCTATAGTCATAAAAACAGCCTGGTACTGGCACAAAAACAGACCTGTTGACCAATGGAACAAAACTGAAAATCCAAACTTGTGCACATACAATTTCAGCCATCTTATATTTGACAAGGGGGCCAAGAAGACACAATGGAGAAAAGACAGCATCTTCAGCAAGTGGTGTTGGCAAAACTGGATCACCGCTTGTAGAAGAATGAAATTAAACCCCTATCTCTTGCCCTGTACAAAAGTCAACTCCAGATGGATTAAAGACCTCAATGTGAAACCCCAAACTCTAAAGTTTGGGGGGAATCTGACACCCTCTTCTGACCTCCACGGTATTGCACAACATGGGTGCACAGACCTACATGCAGAGAGTACATTCATACACATACAAAATAAATAAATACAATTTAAAAAAAGAAGCGTTCAACATCACTAATCATTAAGGAAATGCAAATCAAAACCACTTTAAGATATCATCTTACTCCAATAAGACTGGCTAGGATCAAGAAAACAAATGATACAAAGTGCTGGAGAGGTTGTGGAGAAAGGGGAACACTCATCCACTGCTGGTGGGAATGTAAAATTGTACAGCCACTATGGAAAGCAGTGTGGAAAACCATTGGAAGACTTGGAATGAACTTGCCACCCGACCCAGCCATACCACTCCTGTGTATGTACCCACAAGACTCATCCCACTGCAGAGATACATGCATAGCCATGTTTATTGTGGCTCTCTTCACAATAGCAAGGAGCTGGAACCAACCCAAATGCCCCTCAATTGATGAATGGGTAGAGAAAATGTGGTACATCTACACAATGGAGTTCCATGCAGCAGTAAAGAAAGAAGACATCATGAGCTTTGCAGGAAAATGGCTGGAGCTAGAATGTATCATGCTGAGTGAAGTAACACAGTCCCAGAAAAACAAACGCCAAATGGTATCTCTCATCTGTGGATGCTAGTGCCAATTAACTAATTGTAAGTATTTCTTGTGCACAGTCCCTTGAGCTTTTGTCCAATTAGTTGGGAGTGATGCATATTGGAAACAACAACAACAGATATGACTGCATCAAAAACTGACTTAAATGGTGAACTTCTGCTCAAAACAGTCAACTTCCACATGGAGAATTTTGAGAAAGACTGAGAAAGAGATGAAAAGCATGTTTGGCAGAATACCTGAGCTCTGGTCGGGTAGGGGGATAGGGTGGGGGACACAGGTCTAGATTTGATTAGTAACACAAAAAATAAATTAAAAAGTAATAACAAAGATAAAAAAGAATAAATGACTGTGAGTGCTCAGACCTACATAAGACACTCACATAAATCACCTTACCCAAGTCTCAGGTAAGGGATGGTAGAAAGCATGTAAAGGTTGGAGGATGGGGAATAGCCTTCTAGACATGACAGCTGTTGCACTCATGAATTCACAGTAGTGTGGTTACTTGCATTAGACCTGCACAAGATCATGGAATCCAAATTCCAGCATGTGTGGCCAGGGCTAATTATACTATTCCCTTGGATGAGACTTGATGGCAGTTGATGGATTCTGAGAGAAGGAAAATCCCTTTTATTTGGCTGGTTGGCCACTGCCAGGCTGCCCATGCTGCCCCTGCTCCAGAGGACAGCTCCACCATGCTCATATAGGAAACACTGACTAGAATTAGAAGCTAAGAGGACAAAGAAAATGACATGAAGTTGGAATAGAGACAGGCTAGGAGGGGTGTAGGTAACTTGGACGGACAGATAGGATCAGAATACATGCTGTACATGTATAAATTGTATAAATTTTTCAGGGGATACTGAAAAACAAACAATTTAAGGAAAGAAAGTGGTATTTGGGGAAGTTTTGTGTTCAGTGTACCACTAACTTTCAGGAGCATGCATGTTGATTTCTGCAACTGGAATCTTGACTGTTTAGAGGCACTCTTAATTCAGCCCTGTCACAGGACAGATGTAATCTTCACACTACACATCGAGGAAAATGAGGCCCAGTCAGTGTTAACAGGTCTTCAGCATTTGAGTTGTTCTCATAAACTCCTTATATTTCAAAGGGATGAAGTCTAAATTCCCCGTTCCCAAATCTCTCACCTGTGTTCCTGATCCTTTAAAACCCTGTCAACACAGAGTGGGTCTATTGTTCTTATAAAGGACTTCCATAAAATGTGCTGGAAGCATCTCTTTCAGCAAACCTCCCAAATGGAACTCTCTGGCAGAATGGGCAGAGAAGCCTGTGTCAGCACCATGATATGATTATTATCGTACATCTCTCTCTGCCACTCCAGGTTACCTACTAGGCTCCTCTGTGGGAAAACTCCACCCTACTCTGTATCTTTATCTTTCTGGGTTCCCCACACTAGCATGATACTAGCCAGGTATGTTCAGTGGATTGATCCTGATGGAAGTCACCTGGATTCTCCTAAATATTCATTTGTCTTCTGCTAAGACAAGGTTTCAGAGAGCCTGGATACTATGGAGACCAATTTATATAAATACCTATATAAGAAATATGTTCTGTCGGAAGAGTTCTTAACTAGTTAAGGAGTGAACTTTTTTTAGACTGAAGCTTCTTCAAATAATTATACTGGGAATGGATATTATCAGACCACACATTTTTAAAACTGCTTTTTCTCTATCAGATCACATTAACCACCTACATACTGTGGGAAATGTCAATTCAGAGAGTCTGGTTTTGCACAGTTTTGTTAATTACATCACAAGTGATTTTAAATCCTTAGTTTCAGCAATACAGTATTTGAGATAGATAAAGTAAAATAAGAACTTTACACTAAGGCAACATACCTATCATCATCATAAGATTTAAGAGATCCATCTACATCTGTATGACAGCATATGTATACAAATCCATATAAATTTGTTGATTCATTTGATAATGAATTTTCAATTATTTAATTGGCATGCATTATTTAATTTTAAACAGTAAAGGTAGAATTATGGACAAACCCAAAATACTCTATACTTTCACATACTTACATAATACGATACATCTTAAAGTAAAGATATAGTGAAACTAGAAAACTAATATATTCCTTAAGAGGTTAATCATCTGACTCTAAGCCTCACTCCTTACTTTTCATGCACAGTGTTTCTTATTCGCTACTTTGACTGAATAGTGGCAATTGCAGTGAACTCAACACAGAGATTTCACCAATGGCAAAATATAATATGCTGGAATTTATTTCAAACTGAATCATAATTACTAAATAATTAGAAAGATTTTTCCTTGCTAGAAAATAGGAAATTGGGGTAATTGGAACTACCACCTGGGCTAGATTCCTAAGATGAGTGATTCAGTGGGCCCAGGAGTCATAGAAGACAAGATTAGGACCCATTGTTCTCAGTAGGAACAATCATTCAATATTACTGTATTTTCATCATTTCCCAAGCCCTTAAAAATTGTTCATGCAAGTTCCAATTTTAAATTGCAATAGACAGATCTAGATTTTAAAACTATGAACATATAGCTAGATGTTAGAAAGCATTGAAGAAATTCTTTCTAAACCCAATTTGAAAACACAAAGCCAGCATTAGCTCATAACAGGTTCCAGCAACTTGCCAGCATCTTAGACACAGATAGTTACAAAGTATTTATTAAGTAAGAAACCAAAAAATTATATTTCAGGCTGTGGGTTCTCCCTCTGTCATCCTTCTGGAGGAAAGCTTTCACCCCGGAAGGGACTGTAGATTCCAAGCTATAACAACATGACTGTCAGAAGATGTGCCTGGGGAGGTAGAATTGCACAAACATTCACACTTGGCCAGTTCCTAGATCAAGCCTTTCATGGGATTAACAAATCAAAGCCCCATGTTAATCTACAGGCCAAGAAATAAAGCAGCATTTCATGTCTCTTCAGTAAAACTATAAAAACAATCTACATGTACTATCATCAGGAGCAGATGTGGGAAGAATTAATAAATTGGTTAGCAAACACTCAAATATTTTCAGACTGTAAAGGTCAGCCAGTACTCCACTTCATTTCTCTGTAAACAAACCAAATAGAATAATTACCGTCACTCCTAGGATTCAAAAGCACTCTCCACTGATTGTGGTTTTTCTACCAGAAATAGCATTTTCTGAAACGCACACAAAAGAACACTCTCCTCTGTCAACACTTACTTTCTGTCCTCCCCCTACTGACATAACTTTGACCACAGCCTGCAGTTGTTGCCCATTGTTACAAATTAAGTTTCAACATATTCATACCTCATTGCAAGGAAAGAAGTTAAAGTAATTGCGTACCACTAACCACCATGTGATATCTCAGAAGGCCTCACATTTTATGGAAATTTTCAGAGATTAAAAATGATTTTCTGCATACAGCATCTCAGATACATTCCATAGTGTGCTTTTTTTTTAAATTATTATTTGTTCACGTGTTCCACAGAGAGCAGAGAAGCTCAGAAATGCCCCATGAATTGCATGAATTCTCAAGACAGTGTATGGAAGAACCAGGGCTGCCAGGCTGTACTTAGCTCACATCTGAGTTCTTGTTGGTCATGTCATGACATGGACTGGTTTCTCTGGAACAAGCTCCCCACAGGGAGTGCTTATTTCTCCTAATCTGTGCATCATGGAGGTCATCATCCATCCTTAAGATCTTATTCATCCCTGCCATCTTTACAATTGCTATGGACTCGAAAATTAATATATTATATTTCTCAACAGTTTATATTTTCAAAATTCTACATAGGAGAGATTGTGTAGTGTTTTTATTTTTTATTTTTTTTGTTTTTGTTTTGGTTTTTTATTCTTCTGTTACTTTTTAATTTTTTTTTCATTTTTTAACAATAAGTAATAATTTATGAGTATAAGCATCCTTCATGTAAAACCAATTTGAAAGCACTTGTGCCCAAACCCACACAGCTCAAGGGTCCCACCATCCAGCTGGGGGGCTTGTATGTTCAATCAAGTTGATCAAATAAGTGTCCAGTCTATATTGCTGTAGTTTCACCATTCACCCCAATCGCAGCCCTTACATTCTACCATGCCCCCTCTTCCACAGATTGTTCCCTAGGCTTGTCCAGGAATAACATTTCAATCCTACTAATGAAACACAGGCAATCAGATATATAGGTAAACAGTACTAATTGTTATGGTAGGTTACTTTCATATAGACACAGATATCTGGGTGATATGTTAATCCATGAATTACATTTTTTCTGTAAAATATGACAGGGTCTTACTGTGGCTTATAACATCTCCTAACTGCTAGAGAATGTAAGTTTGTGGCATCAGCCATGGGTTATTCCTCCAAGGAGAGAGCTAATAGCCAATTCGATTTGGGATATATGGGCATATGGCTGCCTCTGATGAAATGGAAACAAAGAAAACCATACAAAAAATCAATGAATCCAAAAGTTGGTTCTTTGAGAGAATAAACAAGATAGACAGACCTCTAGCCCAGTTAACCAAAAGAAAGAAGGAACAACTGAAAATCAATACAATCTGTGATGAAAGGGGAAATATCACAACAGACAATGAAAAGATCTAGACAATCATACAGGAATACTTCAAAAACCTATACTCTACTAAGTTTGAAAACCTAGAAGAAAGGGATGAATATCTGAAATCCTGGGAATCACCAAAGCTCCATCAAGAAGAGATCGACAGCCTAAATAGACCAATAATACAGGAAGAAATTGAAGATGTAATAAGTAGCCTCCCAACCAACAAATGCCCAGGCCCAGATGGTTTCATGGCAGAATTCTATAAATATTTCAAAAAGACAACCATTACTACTCAAGTTGTTTAGAAGGATACAAATGGAGGGAGTTCTCCCAGATTCCTTCTATGAAGCCAGCATCACACTATTACCAAAACCAGGTAGAGATACAACCAAAAAGGAGAACTATAGACCCATCTGCCTAATGAACACAGATGCCAAAATTCTGAACAGGATACTGGAAAATCGCATACAGACCCACATCAAGAAGATCATCCATCATGATGAAGTTGGATTCATTCCAGAGATGCAGGGATGGTTCAACACACAAAAATCAATAAATATCATTAAGCATATAAATGGACTAAAAGACAAAAACCACACCATCATCTCAATTGACGCAGAGGAAGCCTTTGACAAAATTCAGCATCCCTTCATGTTTAAAGTCCTAGAGGGAATTGGACTGGAGGGATCATTCCTCAATGTAATCAAAGCCACATACAGGAAACCCACAGCCAATATAATCCTAAATGGGGAAATGACAGAAGCATTCCCCTTAAAGGTAGGAACTCAGCAAGGCTGCCCCCTGTCACCACTCCTTTTCAATATAGTGCTTGAGACACTTGCTAGGGCAATAAGGAAAGAAAAGGAAATTAAAGGAGTTGTAATTGGAAAAGAGGAAGTCAACCTATCCCTTTTTGCAGATGATATGATTGTCTACCCAAGGGATGCTAAGAGCTCCACCAGAAAACTCCTAGAAACGATTAAGAGCTTCAGTAAAGTGACAGGATACAAAATAAATCTAGAAAAATCAGTAGCCTTTCTTTACACCAACAACAAGCAACTGAAGAAGGAATACAAGGAGACTTTCCCATGCACAATAACCTCAAAAACAATAAAATACCTAGGAACAAACCTAACCAACGACACCAAGGATCTCTACAACAAAAATTTTCAACCCCTGAAGAAGGAAATTGAGGAAGACATCAGAAGATGGACAAACCCCCCATGGTCATGGATTGGGAAAATATAGTAAAAATGTCCATTCTACCCAAACTTGTGTGGAGTGTTTTTAAAATTGATCTCTGAGAAATCATCTCACTCATCCCTCTTCACCTGAGTTCCACATCCTAAATGCCTTTCTGTTTCTAAATTATCTGCAGATAAGAGAAATTTTATTGCATTGATTTTATAAAATTTTCACTTGACTATTATTGTGAAAATTATGGTTTTAACACATCTGAATCATTACTTCCTCCTTTCTGCATGAAAATAATACATAAACACATTCTCTCTCACTCTCTTTTCCTCCAATAAAAGTATATTGTATCTTCATGTTCAATAGATATTAAAATCTACATTATTCACTAGATCAATATTGTTTATATCCAAACCTACTTATATTCTGTTTGCCTTTCCTGTAAATTCCTTGTTGAGATTATGTTTGCTGTTTTTCACAGATATCTCTTTAAGAGAAGAGTACAATTCTTCTGTATACTACTCCACACAGCAGTGGAGAGACTGGGTAACTTGATGTTGATGTTACTTACTTGTGCACACATTTACTGGTGAATTCATTCTGTGCCATGGTACCCAGAGTCATCCAGTTTTGTGCCCTTACCTCCACATCCAATGCTCTTATCCCCCTCCTTTTCCACATTGTTACTTCTGTCAACTCAGTTTTTGTTTGACTTTTAAGGATTACATCACTTCTTGATTTTATTTCTTGACTGGCTGGGCCTCTTCATTTGCTTGATTTTAGACAAATTCCAATGTTTCCCAGGCTAGTCTCAGATTCACTGGGAGATGAGAATAACTTTGAAATTCTGAACCTATGGCTTCTGCCTCCCACATGCTGGGATGAGAGGCAAGAATCACCACAGAATTCTTTAGGTAGTTCTGGGGACTGAAACCATCCTCATACATGATACATGAACATTCTACCAGCTGAGCTAAATCCCCACCCTTCTTCTTGCTTTAATACCACACTTAAATATATCATATGCTATCTGAATTAATAAATAAATCATGGGAATGGTGACTGCTATTTCCATTTCCTAATGTATATACTAAATATATTAAGATATATCATATATATATATATATATATATATATATCGGAAAATTCACTTACTCTCTATAGGATCCACTGAAAAACGAATTTTAAAAGGTTCACATTTAGAAAGAAAGCTGCAGAAAAAGAGTTGGCTGCTCATTTCTGCATTACTTTTCAGTCTGTTTCCTTGGTTTTGGAGTCCTGCAATTTATCCTAACCAGATCTGAATAATGACAAAACACTTGAATGCCAACATGGATGTGGGAAATGGACAGAACCCCATCTACAGATGAGGAGTAATTAACGGATGCCACGGAGGGAAGGAGAATCGGTTTTCTCCAGGGTCCAGCTCCGTGGTAGATTATCTAATCCTAAATGGCCAGCTCTAAACACAAGCACACAGGAGCACCTTAAATGGACTCAGTGCAGCATATATACATATAATATGTATATATACATGTATATATATATAATATGTATATATACATGTATGCATACATGTGTATATGTAACATGAAAGAAGAGAACAAGTACTTGAGAGGAAAGGTAAATGGGAAAAGGTAGGAGTCACTGCCAGAAGCAGAAATATTAATGCAATGCTTATTATGGAATCCTCAAAAAATATTTAAAAGATTTAATTTGACTTTTTATTTTATTTTATTTTATTTTATTTTATTTTTGGTCTTTTCGAGACAGGGTCTCCCTGTAGCCCCAGCTGTTCTGGAATTCACTCTATAGACCAGGCTGGCCTTGAACTCACAAAGATCCACCTGCCTCTGCCTCCCAAGTGCTAGGATTAAAGGCATGAGCCACCACGCCCGGCTCTAATTTGACTTTTTAAAGTATGGCCACAGTTCTATCCACCAGAGAACAAACTGTATAATTCATACTTAATATATAGCATGGTCATATTTTCAGTTAAGCATTTTATTTTTAATGTTTGTATGTTTCACATTCTCTGGACAACTATGTCAGAGACCCCGAGGTATAGTTAAAATCCTTTGATATAATTATACCACGTTTTATATTTTGCAGTCTATTTTTTTTTTATTCTTTACTATGTTACTTTGTAAAAATAATGAAAATGTTAGAGCCCGTTTTATTATGGAAAGTTTTCAAATAAGCATCAATGATCTTAAATTTTTTCAGCAATTAATAAAGACTGAGCATGTACTGATGGCCGTTACAATGAGTAAATGGACTTGATGATGCCATTTTCATTTCTCCAATTTTAACCAAGGTGCACATGGAAGAGTTATGTAAGATGGAGCACATGTTGTCAAAGGCAGATTCTAATTGCAGATCTTATGCAAAGACCTTTTCTCAGCCCTATGCCAATGGTTCTTAGAGTGACAATCTGCTCTGGAGGCTCAAAGTCAATATAATTAGACAATAGCTTTTTGGTGAAATTGAAGAGGAAGAATGGTAGAATGCCTAACAGGACAACAGCACTACACAATCCAGCATGGAACAGAAAGTAGACTGAAGTGAAAGAAAGGTCAGGGAATCAGACATAATCAGCCTTACGGAATGTGTATATAAACTACTGCATATGTTATGTGAATGAGGGAAAATACACTTTTCCTATAGGCCATGGCAGAAAACGTTAGAAAGCCACTATAGAATGCCATTTATTTTCACTATTTGCTATTTAATATTTTCAAGAAGAAATATGCAAACCAATTATTGATTCTCTATCACCTTTAACCTGCTTTAAACCTGTTTTGGGTGTTCATAAAGTGTTCTACATTTACAAAGAAAGTCAAGCACTAATTCAGATTCCTTGTGCACTGGCAATCTCCTGACGCTGCAGGGTCCCGCCGTCTGGTCCCTGGTCCTTGGCGTCTCCCAGTTGGCCTGCTCACTCTCTCTCAAGGGGCAAAATGGCTCAGATCCAGCTGTGGCTCCAGCATGCTTTGAGATATCCTCCACCTGTCTCTGCACCTAGCTACTGTTCTGAAATTACAAGTCTCCACATGTAATTAAGTAATTTTATCACCTATTGATCTGTCTGCATTTCAATGACATGTTGTTTTATACATTGAAATGGGGGTGGCATTTTCCTTATCTGTTTTTGATATGTGATGTTCTACCATATGTGAGCTTGTCATACTGTTTTCACAACCACTTTTACTATCAATGTCTCTATAAGTAGTCTCCTGTACACATGTGTAGCAAGAATTTTTCTACCTTATATTTCTATAAGCAGCATTGGTATTCTTTATATATAGCAGACAGTGTCAACATTGTTTTAAAAATGATTGCACTGTTACATCACAAAGAATAAAAGACTCTGTATTAGCCACATCCTTGAAAACATTGGAAATTATCAGACATTTCATTTTTTATCACCTCCTGAGTAAGGAATTGATTTTTCTCAATTATCTGCAAGGTTCAGCTTCTATATGCAAATGATTTAATGGCTGTTTTTTTTTTTTCCTGTCTTTACATATATCTTGCTGAAGTTATTTGTGGCAATGTTTTCTCTATCATTGAACATAGAATTCTCCATGCATTGCAAGTACTAATCTTATTGATGTTTCTAGCCTGTGCTTTAGTTTTAAACTTCATTAGTGGTTAGATACATAGCTATTTGTCATTATTACCATCAATTTATCAAATAAATTACTACTTGATTTTCATTAAAATAGTTCCACTTTAGTGTTATAAATATAGTCCCAGTATTGTCTTCCAAAATTTTATAATTTTTCTTTTCTCATCACCCTTAATACTGTGTCAAATACGTTTGTGTCTGGAGAGACATGGGAATCTTGTGGAACATTTTATTAGTAATTTAGCATTGAATTATTTATGAGTTGTCATTCTTAATGCTATTTTAGTTCATAAAATAACCAACATATTGGAATCTTCACAGAGTTATTTGCTTTTTGTTTTTGTAATACTATTACCAATACCAGCACATTATTCAGGTTATTTTTTTTTTGTTTTATTGAATTGCGTGGATTTCATAAGATATATGTTGATAGCCTTTCAGTCTCTTCCCCTATCCGCACCACCCCCTTAACACCTCTCTACAATTTCATGTAGTCAAATTTGTGTCTTTAAAAGTCCTTCAATGTGGCTGGAGCCTGCTAACTTGCCAATGTCTCACCCTTAAAGAGACTGATTCTCTTCTTCCTCCTAGTCATTGCTTTCCCAGGTAGGGTTGGGGATTGCTCCCATTTCCCCACATCTGTGCTATGTTTTGTCTGGTTTGAACTTACTTAGGACTTGTGCATGCTGTCATCATTTCTGTGAGTTCATATGTATGAAATTTCTCAGGAATACAAACTAACCATCAAGTTCTGGTGAATAACCAAGCAAAGGCCAAGACAAGTACTGTTTGGGCGTCTATGGGACTCCTGATCAATAGCTTCTAGAGAAGGAGTCCATTCCTGTTTTGTACTTTTATTTGATAGTTTATTATGTCTAGTAGTGACATGTCCCCCTACTATAAGTTGACTTTGTATCTTTTTATAATGAGTACATATATAATTTAAGAAGCTTCTATGTTATCAGCTTTCCATGTGGCATTTTATAACAGTATATTCTGTTTGTTATCCCTCCACAAATTCCCTCCTCTCCCTGCCTTCCCATTTCCCACCCAAATTAGCCTACAGTACTATTCCTGTCTCTCCCTTTTTATCCATGATTCTGCATCCCCTCCCCTCCCAGAAAGTCCACTCCCCAGTCCACTTTGGCCATGTATGTGTTTCCTGAGTAATCTGGACTTTCCTACTGAAACAGGTATATATAATCTAAGAATTCAAAGCTCACATCCCTTTATCAAAAAGCATATGTGATGTTTGTTTCTCTAGGTCTCAGTTGCCACACTCGAGATGATTTTTTTCCAGTTCTATACATTTGCCTAAAAATTTAATAATTCACTGGGTTTTACAGATGAATAACCATCCATTATGTAAATGTGCCATACTTTCATTATCTGTTCATCAGTTGACATATATATGGGTTGTTTGAATTTCCTGGCTATTGTGGAAAGGGTAACAATGAACATGTATGAGCAAGTATCCTTGTAGTACACTATATAGAGTTTGGGGGTGTATGCCCAAGAGTGGTATGACTGGGTCATGCAGTAGGTCTATTTCTAGCCTTTTGAGGAGTTTCCACAGTGATTTCCATAGTGGATGCACTACCACCAGCAATAGAAAGCATTTTCTTTCCCTACATCCTTGCCAGCAATGGTTTTGTTTGCTTGTCAGATCTCAGCCCTTCTGTTTGGGA
This sequence comes from Rhizomys pruinosus, assembly GCA_009823505.1. NCBI lineage: Eukaryota > Metazoa > Chordata > Mammalia > Rodentia > Spalacidae > Rhizomys > Rhizomys pruinosus. Next base: position 5,384,931 of record VZQC01003012.1, on the reverse strand, counting down.
TATGTTAAAACCTCAAAGTCATTTTAATTTCCATTTCTGTGATGACTAAACATGTTGAATACTTTCTTTTTCATTTATTTTTATTGAATTTTTATGTCTTTCATACATAAATTTTCAATCAGTCCTAATCACAATTATGCCTGCTTATCCCTTGGCACCTCCCTTGCCCCTCCGCCCACAGTTCACACCTTCTGTCAATACTGCTAGAGTCCAATGTGCCAAATTACTCTTCCAACTCACTCCTCAGTGCCAGCTTCTCCCGGAGCTCTACTTAGCCTATCTACAGTCTCTTTTCTAAGGAAGGCCAGGTCTTCCTCACCTGACCGCCATATACTGCCAATATTTCCTCAGCCAAGGTTGGGCTCTGCTACCCATTTCTGCAGTTCTTTGTTGGTTTTTGTCCAGCCAAGCTTGCATGGGTCTTGTGCATGCTGATACCAATGCTATAGGTTCATATGAACAGGGTCCCAGGCACTTGTAAGATTAATTTCTTGCATCACCTCCCTGGCTGATACAATCTTTCTACCCCCTCTTCTGCAATGTTCCCTACAGGGTGGGTAGATGAGGGTGAATATAGGAAACCCATTCATAGAACCACACTCTGTATTTCCTGTTTCCAGCAATAGGGTCTTACCTTCAGGCTCTGGGAGGCAACCAAGGGCTATGGGAATAGCCTGTGTAATTTGGGGAATCTCTTGAGATACCCTAGTCAACAACTCAAAGTAAGGTTTCTCCTGTCTGGCCTTGTTTCTTGATATGCAGCCTTCTCCTTTCCATATGGATTCATATACAGGTATTGTATGTGTATTTTGTCAATAGATGGTTAGACTAATATGATTCTCTCGGGTTTTGTTTTACCCTAGCAAGGCATTATTTATCTCTCCTCTCTCCTTTTACTTGTCTAGCATTCCCTCCATGTCTTTTCCATATCATCTCCATTTTCTTAATATTTCTCAATCATTTGTGTCTTGCCTTTTGAAAACTTTCTGCACAGACCATTGCCCCATTTTTATTGAATTTTTTTATTTTCAGTGTTTTAAGTTCTTTGTATATTGTAGATATTAACCCTCTGTCAGAGGTAGATCCGGTAAAGAGTTTTTCTCATTCCTCTTCATTTGAATGATGGTAACTTTTTCTGGGTAGAAGCATTTTAGTTTCATGAGGTCCCATTTGTTAACAGTTACACTCAATGACAGTACTATAAAAGTCCTGTATAGAAGGTGCTTTCCTGTGACTATAAATTGCAGGGTATTCCCTACTTTCTCCTCTGTCATATTCAGGGTGTCGCGTCTTGTGTTAAGACCCTTGACCATTTGGAGGTTGGTTCTGTGTAGGATGAGACATAAGAACCTGGCTTCTTTCTTCTGTGGACACCTGTTCTGTTAGACTGTTACAGCAGCAACATTGTTGAACATGTTGTCTTTTCTCAGTTGTGTATTTTTTGCCTCTTTCCAAAAATTAGGTGGGTATAAATATGTGGACTTAAATGTGGCTTTTTGGTTCTAGTCCATCAATGTCTGTTTTTTTTTTAATTTTTTAAAATTTTATTTATTTATGTATGTGTATGAATGTACTGCCTGCATGCAAGTTTGTGCAACCGTGTCGTGCAATGCCGTGGAGGTCAGAAGAGGGTCTCGGATTCCCCTGGAGCTGGAGTTCTCCTGGAATTGGAGTTTCAGACGGTTCTCGGCCGCCATGTGGGTGCTGAGGATCCAACCCGGGTCCTCTGTAAGAGCGGTCGGCGCTCTTAACCGCTAGGTCATCTCTCCAGTCTGTTTTTATTCCAGCACCAAGTACCATGCTGGGGGCATTAATAGACAGCTTCCTTAACTTCTTTTTCAGTACATTTCTTGTTAGTGCTTAGGAAGTATTTTTGTTTTAGTTTGATATCTTGCCACTTTCCTGAGTTATCAGCTCTAGGAGTTTTGTATTCAGTGTTGAGGACCTTTTATGTATAGAATCATATCATCTCCTAATATGGACAGTCTGACTTTCTTCTTCAATTTCCCCTTTATTTCCATTTGTCTCATTGCTCTAGCTGACTACAGAATGTAGAAAGTCGGCATCCTGTCTTGTTACTTATATTCATAGTGCTGCCTTGAGTTTTTCTCTGTGTGGTATGGTGTTAGTTGGATTGTTGTATACTATCTTCATTATGTTTAGATATGTGTCAGCTCTTCCCAAAGTCTCCATGACTTTTATCACGAATGACACTGATTTTTGTTAAAGGTATTTTCTGCATCTAATGAGATGTCCTTGAGGCTGTTTATGCTGTGGATTTCATTTATTGATTTATGTGTGTTGAACTATCATTAAATCTCTGGGATGAAGTGAATTTCTGGAATGAATTTGATATGATTACTGAGGATAATCTTTTTTTATGTGTTCCGTCATTTAGTTGCTGAGTATCATATTGAGGATTTTTATATCTATTTTTCTTAGGAATATTGTCCTGCAACTTTCTTGTCTCATTTTGGTATCAGAGTCATACTGGTTTCATAGAATTTGGAAATGTTCCTTACTTTTCTATTTTATGGAAAAATTTGAAGAGTGTTGATATTAGCTCTTCTTTCTAGTTGTGGTAGAATTCTCTACATATCCATCTAGTCCTGGGGTCTTTTTAGTTGGGTGTTTTTTTTTTTTTAATTGCACCTATCTCATTGTTTTGGGTGTGTTTAAGTTACTTATGTCATTTTTTTATTTATCTTTGGTAAACCGTACAAAGAGATTTATACATTTCTTTCAGTTTTTCCAGTTAAGTGAAATAGAAACTTTTAAAATTAAAAGTTTATGGTTTTCTGGATTCTTTTCAGTGTCTGTTGTAATGTTTTCCTTTGCATCTCTGAGGTTACTAGATTGAGTTCTCTCTCTCTCTCTCTCTCTCTCTCTCTCTCTCTCTCTCTCTCTCTCCAACTTGCCTAAAGTTTTGTCAGTCTTGTTAATCCTTTCAAACAAGGAACTTTTTTCCATTCATTTTTTTTGTATTGTTCCCTACTTTCCATTTCATTAATTTCAGCCTTGATTTATTTATCTCTTCCCATCTGCTCTTTTTAGGGGATGTTTGTTCTTTGTTTTCCAAAACCTTTAGGTGTATCATTAATTTATTTATATGACATATTTCTAATTTTCTAGTGTAGGCACATAATGCTATAAACTTTCCTCTTAAGACTGTCTTCAGGGGCTGGAGAGATGAGTCAGCAGTTAAGAGCTCCAACTGTTCTTGCAGAAGACCCGGGTTCGATTCCCGGCATCCACATGGCGGCTAAGAACTGTCTTTAGCTCCAGTTCCAGGGGAATCTGATAACCTCTTCTAACCTCTGCAGCATTGCACAACTCAGGTGCACCAACCTACATGCAGACAGTACACTCATACACATAAAATAAAATAATTAAAAAAAAGTCTTCACTGTGTGCTAAAGGTTTTGATGTTTTGTTTTCATTTTCATTCAATTCTAAGATTTTTTTTAAATTTCCCTCTTACTTTCTCCCCTAAATCTTTTCTTTCAGTAGTCTGCTGTTCACCTTCTATATGTTTGTGGACTGTGTCCCATTTTTATTGTTGCTGATACCTAGTTTTTTTCATTTGTGATCAGACAGAATACAGAATGATATTTCAGTTTTCTTAGATTTGTGAAGACTGGCTTGTGTCCTAATATGTGGTCAATTTGGGGGAAAGTCCACGGGCTGTTGAGAAGATGGTGCATTCTTTGATGTTTGTGTGTAATGATCTGCAGACATCTGTTAGGTCCATTTGATTTATGATGTTAATTATCTCCAGAGTTTTCTTACTTTGTTTTTGTGTGGGTAACCTGTCTATTGGTGATAGTGGGGTATTGACCATATTAGAGTCAATGTGTGACTTTCTATCTAACAGAGTTGCTTATGAAATTGTGTTCCCAGGTTTAGGACTATAATAGCTTCTTGGTGTGTTCCATTAATGCTTATGAAGTACATCCGTATCTCATCTAATTTTAGTTTGAATTCTATTTTGTCAGATTTTAGAGTATTAATACCTGCTTGTCTCTTTGTTCTGTTTGCTTGGAAAAGCTCATTCCCATTTATACTCATGAGGTGTCTCTCATTGATGGCAAGGCAGAAAACGGATGAATCTTATTTTTTTCTTTTTTTGTTTTCTTTAATGCTTTTATTGATGTTCTGTGTATTTAAGACATCATTTTTCCATTCAGTTTAGACATATTCCCCTTTCCCTTCCCCCACCCTACCCCAGATCATGCACTCTGCCATAACTGTCCTGCATCTTTCTCTCAGTCATTTTTTTATGTTTAAGAATTCACATTTTCCCCCTTTAATTTTATATTACTCTAAAATATGGATACATACTTTCCACACATATACAGTAATTACAGAGTCTGAAAATAAATGATGGGTGGATTCTAGAGCCCATTGAGAGATTTATATTATAATAACATAGATGCTTTCAGATAAACAGAAATATAACAATAATGTTTGCCTTTCATCTGGGCATTTGGTGTTAGCATCCACAAATGAGGGAGACCATTCCCCTTTTGTTTTTCTGGGACTGTGTTACTTCACTTAGCATAATGGCTTCCAGTTCCATCTATTTACCTGCAAAGTTCATGTCATCTTTCTTTACCACTGAATAGTACTCCATTGTGTAGATGTACCACATTTTTGTCATCCACTCATCAGTTGGGCATTTGGGTTGGTTCCAGCTCTTCACTATTGTGAAGAGAGTTGCAATAAACATAGACGTGCATGTACCTTTGTGATACGATGAGTCTTTTCGGTATATACCCAGGAGTGGTATGACTGGGTCAGGTAGTAGGCTCATTTTGAGTCTTTTAAGGGTTATCCACACTGCTTTCCATAATGACTGTACAAGTTTACATTCCCACCAGCAGTGCATGAGTGTTACCCTTTCTCCACAACCTCTCTAGCATTTGGTGTCTTTTGTTTTCTTGATCTTAGGCAGTCGTATTGGAATGAGATGTTACCTGAGAGTGGTTTTAATTTGCATTTCCTTAATTATTCATGATGTTGAACACTTTTTAAGATGTTTCTCGGCCATCTTTAATTGCTCACTTGTGAGGTCTCTGTTCAGTTCTTTACTCCATCTGGTGAGTGGGTCATTTGTTTTCTTCTTTCTTTATTTTTTTGAGTAGCTTATATATTCTTGATGCTAATGCTTTGCCAGATGAATCACTGGTAAAGGTTTCCCCCCACTCGGTGGGTTTGCTCTTCACTTCCTTGATTGTTTCTTTCACTGTACAGAAGCTTTTACGTTTGATGAGGTCCCATTTGCAAACTGTTAACCTTATTTCCTGTGCAGCTGCTGTCTGATTTAGAAAGTCTTTTCAGCCCAACATGGTGGTGCACACCTTTAATCCTAGCACTCCTGGGGCAGAAGCAGGTGGATCTCTGTGAGTTCAAGGCCAGCCTGGTCTACAGGATAGCTGGGGCTACAGGTAGACCCTGTCACAAAAATACAAAAAAGGTATTTTCTTACCCTTATGTCTTGTAAGTTTTTGCCAACTTTTTCTTCTATCACCTTCAGGGGTTTGGGTTTCACATTGAGATCTTTGATACACTTGGAGTTGATTATTGTACAGGATGAGGGGTAGAGGTTTAATTTTGTTCTTCTACAAATGGTGATCCAGTTTTGTCAAAACCATTTGCTCAAGATGGTATTCTTCCTCCTTTGAGGGTTTTTTGCCCCTTTGTCTAATATGAGGTGACTGAAATTGTATGAGCTCAAGTTTGGATCTTCAATTTTGTTCCATTGATCAACAGGTCTGTTTTTGTGCCAATACCAGGTTGTCTTTATGACTATGGCCCTGTAATGTAGCTTGAAGTCTGGTAGGGCAAATCCTCCCTGTATTGCATTTTTCACTCACACTGCTTTAGCTATTCAGGGCCTTTTGTTTTTCCATATGAATTTAAGGTTTTGTTTTTTTTTCCCAAGTCTGTGAAGATGCTCATAGGGATTTTGATTGGGATTGCATTGAATCTCTATACCAATTTGGGTAAAATGGACACTTTTTCTATATTAATTTTCCCAATCCATGAGCATGGGAGTTCTTTCCAACTTTTGATGTCATTTTCAATCTCCTTCTTCAGCAGTTTAAAATTTTTGTTGGAGAGGTCTTTGGTATCTTTGGTTAGGTTTGTTCCCAGATATCATATTGATTTGAGGCTATTGAGTGGGAATGTCTTTTTATATTCCTTCTCCACTAGTTTATTGTTGGTATAAAGAAAGGCTACTGATTTTTCTAAGTTAATCTTATAGCCTGACACTTTACTAAAACTCTTAATCATTTCTAGAAGTTTTCTGGTGGAGTTTTTAGCATCGATTAGGTAAATTGTCATATCTTCTGCAAAAAGGGATAGCTTAACTTCTTCTTTTCTGATTAGTACTCCTTCAATTTCCCTCTCTTGTCTTATTGCCCTGGCAATTGTTTCAAGCACTATGTTGAAGAGGAGTGGCGATAAGGGACAGCCTTGCTTGGTTCCCACCTTTAAGGGAAATGATTCCAATTTTTCTAAATTTAGGATGATGTTGGCAGTGGGTTTGCTATATATGGCTTTGATCATGTTAAGGAATGTTCCTTTCAGTCCTATTCCCTCTAGGACTTTAAACATGAAGGGATGATGGATCTTGTCAAAGGCTTTTTCTGCATCAATTGAGATGATCATGTGGTTTTTGTCTTTCAGTCCATTTATGTGTTTTATAATATTAATTTATTTACCTATATTGATCCATCCCTGCATCTCTGGTATGAATCCAACTTGATCATGATGGCTAATTTTTTTTGATGTGGGTCTGTATGCTATTTGCAAGAATGTTGTTGAGAATTTTTGCACGTATCTTTATTAGTGAAATTCATCTATAGCTTTCGTTTTTGCTTGCATCTTTGTCTGGTTTTGGTATTAGAGTGATGCTGGCTTCAAAGAAGGAGTTTGGGAGAATTCCCTCTGTTTGTATCCTTCTAAACAGTTTGAGTAGCAGTGGTTGTAGGACCTCTTTAAATGTTTTATAGAATTCTGCCATGAAACCATCTGGACCTGGGCTTTTTTTAGTTGGGGAAGTTCTTAATTACATCTTCAATTTCCTCAAATATTATGGGTCTGTTTAAACTCTCAGTCTCTTCTTGGTTAAGCTTTGTTTGTTCCCAGGATTTCAGATATTCATCCAATTCTCATAGGTTTTCAAATTTAGTGGAGTATACATTTTTGAAGTATTCCCATATGATTGTCTGGAGCTTTTCATTATCTGTTGTGATATTTTCCCTTTCATCATGAATACTGTTGATTTGGGGTTGCTCTCTCTTTATTTATTTATTTTTGTTGTTGTTGTTAACTGGGCTAGAGGTCTGTCTATTTTGTTTATTTTTTCAAAGAACCAGTTTTTGGATTTGTTGATTTTATGTACTATTTTCTTTGTTTCTATTTCACTGATTTCTGCTCTAATTTTTGTTATTTCTTCCTGTCTGTTTGGTTTAAGGTTCATTTGTTGTTGCCTTTCAAGTGTTTTTAGCTGCAGTGTTAGACCATTTATTTGTACCCTTTCTGGTTTTTTGATGTGGGCACTTAGGGCTATGAATTTCCCTCACAACTGCTTTTAAAGTACCCCACAGGTTTTGTGGTGTTGTATTGTCTTTTTCATTGAGTTCCATGAATACTTTTATTTCACTCTTTATTTTTCCCTGACCCATTCATTATTCCGGATTGTGTTGTTTAGTCTCCATGTGTTCTTTTTTTTTTATATTTTTATTTATTTCTGTATGTGTATCAATGTACTGTCTGCATGCAGGTCTGTGCACCCGTGTCGTGCAATGCTGCGGAGGTCAGAAGAGGGTGTCGGATTCCCCTGGAACTGGAGTTCTCCTGGAATTGGAGTTTCAGACAGTTCTCAGCCGCCATGTGAGTGCTGGGTATCGAACTCGGGTCCTCTGTAAGAGCAGTCGGCGTTCTTAACCACTAGGCCATCTCTCCAGCCCCTCCATGTGTTCTTATAGCTATTTGGACTTATTCTGGTGTTCATATTGAGCTTTATTGCACTGTGATCTGATAGAATGCATGAAATAATTTCTATCCTTTTTAGGGATAGTTTCTTCTTTCCTCTGTTGTTTGGAATGCTTTGAGGTTTTTCTGAAGTTTGGGTTTCTTAGACATGTATTCTTTCATCTTGTTCATGTCATGAAAGATTCTTCTTTCTCCTTCAACTATAATTGACATTTTTGCTGGGTATAGTGGTCTGGGTTGGCATCTAAAGTCATTTAGTACTGGGAATACTTTGGTCTACATTCTTCTAGCTTTCATAGTTTGCACTGAGAAGTCAGGTGTGATTCTGATGGATTTCCCCTTATATGTAACTTGCTGTTTTGCTCTTTTGGCTTTCAGTATTTTGTCTTTGTTTTGATCATCTAGTGTTTTAACAGTTATATGGCATGGGGAGTGACTTTTCTGGTCCTGTCTACTTGGTGTTCTATGTAGACATGTATTCTTTCATCTTGTTCATGTCATGAAAGATTTTTCTTTCTCCTTCAACTGTAATTGACATTTTTGCTGGGTATAGTAGTCTGGATTGGCATCTAAAGTCATTTAACACAGGCAATACTTTGCTCCATGTTCTTCTAGCTTTCATTGTTTGCACTGAGAAGTCAGCTGTAATTCTGATGGGTTTCCCCTTACACGTAACTTGTTGTTTTTCTCTTGTGGCTTTCAGTATTTTGTCTTTGTTTTGAGCATCTAGTGTTTTAACAATTATATGGTATGGGAAATTTCTTTTCTGGTCCTGTCTATTTGGTGTGCTAGGAGCTTCTTGTATTTGTATGGGTTTTTCTTTTTTTCATTTTGGGGAAATTTTCTTGTATTATCCTGTTGAAGATCTGGTCAATAGTGTTGTCTTAGAATTCTTCTCCTTCCTCTCTCCCTATGATGTGGAGGTTTGGTCTTTTCATAGTGTCCCACATTTCCTGGTTGTTCCAGTCTTGTGGGTTTTTTTTTTTTAATTTTTCATAATCTTTACTTGAATACGCTAATTGCTCTATGTTAGCCTGCAGGTTTTATATTATTTTTTCTTCTTCTTCCATTCTGCTTCTGAGGCTTTTTCCTATACTTTCCTGTTGATTGGATGAATGTTCAATTTCCTTTTGCATTTCATCTTGTGATTTCTTTAGTTTTCTACTTCCTTCTTGAGCCCGTCATTCTCATCTTGTAGCTCTTTGGTTTGTTGGTCATTTTTTATTTTCATTTCAACCTGGGATCTTTTCAGCATTTCCACTTCCTTCTGGAGTTTCTCATTTTCTCCCTTTAGTTCTTTCCAATGTTTGTCATTATCTCCCTCAAGGTCCTTCTTGAGTTTTTCATTCTCTCCCCTTAGTTCTCTAATTTCTTTGAATATATCTGCAATTGTTCTTCCAAATTCCATGTCTTCATTTCCTTCCAGGGAGATCTCATTGTAGGAATCTTCTGTAGGGTTGGTAGGGTTTGGTGTGGATTTTTTTTGTATGTATATGAATGTACTATCTGCTTGTAGGTTTGTGCATCGGTTTTGTCTAATGCCACAGAGGTCAGAGGAGGGCATCGGATTCCCCTGGAACTAGAGTTAAAGATGGTTCTCAGCCACAATGTGGGTGCTGGGGATTGAACCCGGGTCCTCTGCCAGAGCAGTTGGTACTCTTAACAACTAGGCCATCTCTCCAGTCCCTGGTGTATATTTTTAATGAGCTTTTCTCATGTTGTTTTGTCTTTGTGTCTTTGGCATGTGGATTTGTTTGTTTATTTGTTTCTTTGGATTCTGGCACCTCAATTTTTGCTGTGCAGACTATAATCACTAATACTGTGCCTGCTAGATCCTCTGCATCACAGCTCCACCAGGTTGGGGGGGTGATGCTTTGGCCCATGCCCTGGTACCCTATTGGGCAATCTTCCACAGGGAGGAAGGGTGCACCAAACACCAAGGCAGGCAGGGCTCACCTGGTCTGTTCCACACTGGGATTTTGCGGGCCGCAGGTGAAGTCTGCTCACACCATGCACTGGGTGCACACTGATCAGATCTTATTCTCTAATCCAGCAAGTCAGCCTATGGCTTTTTTACTGGGGAGTTGAGACCACTAATATTGAAGATTATTATTGGCCAGTGATATGGATTCCTTCTTTGTTAGTGTTATTTCATAAACCTGTTTGGTTAACTGTTCTCATATACTTTATTTCTTCTTGTGTCATCTTGAGAGTGTTTGATTTCTCCTCAGACCAAAGTTTTCCATTGATTAGTCTTCATAAATCTGGTTTCATGAACATGAATTTGTCTTTTTTATCATGGAAAGTTTCTCTTTGTCCTTCAATTACAACTGATATTTTTGTTGGAAATGGTAGTCTGGGATGGTATCTGTGTTCTTTCATAACTTGTAAAGCTCAAACTCTCTGGCTTTTGAAATTTCCATTGAGAAGGGAGGTGCGATTCTGCCTCCTGGGTGACTTGATATTTTTCTTTCACATATTTTAAATTCTTTTCTTTTTTAATCTATTTATTTATTTATTAATATATATTTTGTACAAGATTATCAAATCTAGACCCGTGTTCCCCACCCTATGCCCCCACCCTACCAGAGCTCATGTATTCTGCTGAACATGCTTTTCATCTCTTTCTCAGTCTTTCTCAGTATTCTCCATGAGGAAGCTGACTGTTTTGAGCAGAAGTTCACTGTTTCAGTCAGTTCTTTGATGCAGTCCTTTCTGTTGTTGTTGTTAGTGTTGTTGTTGTTGTTGTTTCCAGTATGCTTCACTCCCAACTGCTTGGACAAAAGCTCAAGGGGCCATGCACAAGAAATACTTACAACTAGGTAATTGGCACTAGCATCCACAGATGAGGGATACCATTCGTCGTTTGTTTTACTGGGACTGTGTTACTTCACTCAGCATGATGTCTTCTAGCTCCAGCCATTTTCCTGCAAAACTCATGATGTCATCTTTCTTTATTGCTGCATAGAACTCCATTGTGTAGACGTACCACATTTTCTCTATCCACTCATCAGTTGAGGGGCATTTGGGCTGGTTCCAGCTCCTTGCTATTGTGAAGAGAGCTGAAATAAACACAGCCATGCATGTATCTCTGTGGTGGGGTGGGTCTTGAGGGTATATGCCTAGGAGTGGTATGGCTGGGTTGGGTGGCAAGTCCATTCCAAGTCTTCCAAAGGTTCTCCACACTGCTTTCCATAGTGGCTGTACCAGTATACATTCCCACCAGCAGTGGATGAGTGTTCCCCTTTTCCCACAACCTCTTCAGCACTTGGTATCATTTGTTTTCTTGATCCTAGCCAGTCTTATTGGAGTAAGATGATATCTTCAAGTGGTTTTGATTTGCATTTCCTTAATGATTAGTGGTGTGGAACACTTCTTAAGGTGTTTCTCAGCCATCTCTAATTGCTCCTCTGTGAAGTCTATTCAGTTCTTTGCTCCATCTTTTGAGTGATTCAATTTGTTTTCTTTCTTCTTTGTTTTTGAGTAGTTTATATATTCTGGAAATCAATGCTTTGTCAGATTTTTCTGTGGTGAAGGTTTCCTCCCACTCTGGGATTTCTCTTCACTTCCTTGATTGTTTCTTTTGATGTACAGAAGCTTTTGATTAAACTCAAAAGCTTCTGTACATCTTTTCTTTTCTATATCTTTATTATTTTCTGCATTTAGTTATTTGACCAGAGAGTTCTTTTTGGTCCTGTCTCCTCAGTGCTAGAGTATCTCTTTTCATAGATTTATTTTTCTTCTGTGATTTTATTAAAATATTTCCTTTACATTTGACTTTTGTTTCTTCTATATTTTTCTATACCTATGATTGGCAGGTTTGCTCTTCTTACAGTGTCACAGACATCTTCCGTATTCCATTTCTGGGTTATTTTACATTTGACATTTTCTTTTGATTAATTTATCCATTTCCCAAAGCTTGTCTTCAACATCTGATATTCTCTTTTCCGTTTCCTCTACTTCCTTTTTACTTATTTCCTTTAAAATTTGTCTTTAGTTCCCAAGTACTTCAAGTTTTATTTTAGATTTTCTTCTTAGCTTTTCTTCGGAGATTTTTTTTTATTGAATTCTAATTTCATGTTTTGTATTTGGTTATTTTACTTAAATGTTTTTGCTTGATGGACTTCATTCAGCCTTTTATTTACAACTTCTCCTTGAATATATTTATCATTTCTATTTTAAAATTATTGTCTTGTGTATCCATTAGGTTGCCATTGTGCTGGAGACCTTTAGTTGTCAAATTGATGCCCTTGGAAAGAGAGAACCTCAGCTGGGCAATTTTCTCTGTCAGATATGGCCTGCGGCCATATCTGGGACATTTTCTTGTTTATTGAGTGCTATAGGAGGGCCCTGGCTCCTGCAGGTGGTCCCACCAGGCAGGTGGTCCTGCATAGTATGAGAAAGCACGCTGAGTATAGGGCAGAGGAGCAAGCCAGCACTACTTCTCCATGGGAGTCAAGTCATCTCCTGCCTCCATGTTCCAACCCTGAGTTAGTACCCTGACTTCCCTCAGTGATGAACCATGATCTGGGAGATGTAAAATATAAACTCTTTCCTCCATGAGTAGATTTTGGTCAGTGTTTTATTCGGACCAATACAAAGCAGCTAGGATATCATTCAAGAAACGTCAAAATGGGAGTGCTAATTGCTGAGTACACAAACTTTGGTTGTTCCTGTGGTTCATCATTGATGAGACCTAGACATCTGGATTTGTGTGTTGATAGTTCTCCATATGGGTAGGTGATCTCATCTTTGCTGTTTCCCCAACTTATCAGGTTCTGACCCAGCTGAGTAGTATTTGGTGCTGAGTTCTGGGGCAACCGTTGTGCATGAAATGTGTAGGAAGTATTCTCAGTTCAGCTCAGCGATAGGTGATTTGACATCTTAGGACTGACTCCACAGGGCCTTGGATCTGCAGGGTGGGTTGAGTGGTGGCCAGGTTAATATGCTGTCTGACAGTTTAGGCCAGGAGATCCCACAGGTCTGGGGCACCCAAGGATCTCAGTGACGTGGACAGGCCTGGGAGCTAGGAAGACAGTGTGCAGGGAAGTCTCAGGAAGTGGGACTCAGGACATAAGAACTAGCGTGGGGAAGAATCCCAGGGAACCAAGCATGCCTGGAAGCTGAGATGGTGGAGACCACACACCAGGGCAAGTCTCTGGGAGCACACAGATCTGAGGCAAAAGATGGCAGTGACCCAAGGACACCTGAGAGCTGCGATGCAGTAATCCCCTTACTCAGTTTCACCACAAAAATCTAATGAGCTTTTCCTCCCCTTCCTTCTCTTCCTTAACATTTCTTATCTGCTTCTAGAACTTTGTTCTTATGTTCAAAGTTTATAATTGGCTTTGTATGGTTCAAGAGAAACATTTTGGTGAAATTTTTACTGAAATGACTATTAGTTATTGGATAATTTCTATGCTTTTGATCTTAAGATTTTCCTGCCAAGAAATTGACATAGCACTTTAACTATTTAGGTCTGTTTTATTCAGTTTTTATATTTTCAACAATTTTATTTCAAGTAACATTAAAGTTTGTTGCTATTCTAAGTGATTATATATATATAACTATATTATTTAAATATATATTACATATTTTGTAAAGGTCAGTGCTTATGTATACAATTACAACAATCTTTCTATATTGTTCTTATCTCCTTGAACCATGATAAATTATTTTATTATAAATACTTATCTATACAAATGTGTGATATTTTGATAGTAATAAGCATACAGTTTGCAAACAATGAATATTTTTACCTTTTCCTAATCTAGACTCTCAGTTTTGATGTCTTTCTCTTTTGTTGTGTACTGACAACTTTATGTTTAGAATAAAATTAATGGTCAGATTCATCCTCTCTTCTTTTTTTAGGATTGTAATTTGTATAAATCATAATTCATCAGTTTGTCTGCACTTATAGGGATTGTATTATAATTTTTTTCACTAACAATTTTATATAATGAATTATACCAATAAATACTATTTAGTTATTATCCTGCATAATATTAGTGTTTGTTGTACATACTTATATTTAAGTTAAGTGTTAATTTTCTATTATTTTGTGATGATGTTTGAAAACTTTTTCCTCGGATTTATGTTCTCACAGTTTTCCTAATCAGTGTCACTTCACATAGACCCTATGTTCAAAGTGATGTTTGGGAAGTGATCACATTGAGGCTGGAGACATGTGATCAGTACCCTGGTTATTAGGGATTATATACCATTATAATATTGGTATCATCTTTCTCAGCTTTCTCATCTTTCTCAGTTTTTCAAATTTTACTAAGGGCCTGTTGAATATATAGGACAACATGATTTTCATTATTCAACACCAGTAGATCAGGGACTTCCATCATATCTGAAAAGATCTGCTTCTCTGTCACATGGTGCTGCATAAACATAGGAGTGACCTTCCATCCTACTTACAGAATGTGTGGAGACTCATTGGGATGAATCCTGAGAGCCTTATTAAAAGTCTGCTGATCCAATTCCCTAAGTACATTGAAATTTTTTCTTATTGTCTTTATTGGTGAGACTGATGTACCAGTTTTTACATTACATTGACCTTGATTGTTTAGATAATAAACACAGACCTAGTCATTTTAAGTTGTAGAGGCTACAGCTCAGTGACTGTCTGGGCTTGTACGTGAATACAAGCATCCGTGTTTAGCATTTTCAAAGGATTGCTCCACCTGCAATTAGCCATTTAAATTTTTTTTCTTGGATCAATCTTCAAGCACTCTGTAGGAATGATGTAAATATTACTTCAAGCACTCTGACCATTATATCCAAACTGTAGAAATGAAATAAATATTACAAACTGCATTCCAATCTCTGACTCTGTCTCCTGTAAGGAAATATGAACTTTTGTTATGCAGCCTAAAGATCATGAAATATGTAGTAAAGGGACAGATTTGATTTCAAATCTGCTTTATGTGTTCCATTATCTTCTGGTAATTGAACCACTTTCTAATTCCTGTTGGGAGATACTTCTCACTGGATATTGTCATGTTTCTGCAAGTGACAGGCTTTCTAGGAAAAGTGCTCTGATAATATTTTTAAAACAATCAATGAATGACAAGGAATATTCCAGGGTGATGTGCTGCTTCAGAAAGACAGCGACTTCTTCACCAGGGACCCCAGGTCACACCCCAGTGTAGAAACTTTTCTTCTGCCTCCTCAGGCAGGATTCTATATTCTGGTGAAGGTCTATCTATGGAAATCTTAGGGAAGTACTAGCTTCTGAACATGGGCTCTAAGTCTCTTACTTTGTAGATTCCCTCATGTGGCACGAGCCAGTTTAAATGCGGAGGAGCACCCAGCTTCTACTTTTTGCAGATCAGGCACTGAGATATGATAAGACCTTGTGATTCTGGTCAATATATGAATAAATGTATAACTTTAAGGATTTGCAATGTTCTGGGGATAAGAGCTATTAATAGTGAAATTTTTGCCCAAGATAGGGAGACACAGCTGAGCTAGAAGGAGTGCTTACTGCCCAGGCGTAAGCTGGAAATTCCCGTTCCTGAGCTGGAAATCCCCAGCAACAAGGGAGAAATAAGATTTGGGCTACATGCATACCTACGACGCCAGTGTTGTGCAGCACAGAGATAACGGTTCCATGGCAGCTTGCTACCTGCCAGCATAGTTCCAGATTCAGTGAGAGACTCTGTCTCAAGAAGAAAGAGAATGCAATGGCCTGCAAACACATGTGCACACATAACACAAAGGAAGAAAAAGGGGGAGGGGAGAGAGGGAGGGAAGGGAAGAGAGAGAGAGAAAGAGAGAATTTTAAATGTTTAATGGCTAGACAATGCCTAAAGTGACAGAAGTCAATAAGTCAGTAACTCAGTTACTCAAACATATCCCTCTCCATGCTCTTCTTCCTTCTAAACAATGGTTACCCATTCATGAATTATACGTATATATGATAGAAACCAAGACCAAAAGGAGTTCTCTACTTCTGTTGAGTTTCTAGGTCAGTTGCAAAGGCAAAAATTTAAACAGTAAGCTTCAAAGGAAGAAATAAGGGCTAGAGAGATGGCCTAGTGGTTAAGAGCACCCACCGACTGCTCTTGCAGAGGACCCGGGTTCAATTCCCAGCACCCACATGGTGGCTAAGGGTCTGCAACTCCAGTTCCAGGGGAATCTGACACCCTCTTCTGACCTCCTTGGCAATGCATGACACGGGTGCACAAACCTACATGCAGACAGTACATTTATACACATAAAAAAAAATAAAATTTAAAAAAAGGAAGAAATCATCTCCAAACTTCAACAAAGAAAATTAAAAATTATTTTAAAAGCTGTTTTAGTTTTCTATCTGTTGCTATAATAATGCACAGACCAAAATAAACTTTATTTGTCCTACAGCTCACACTCCATCATCAAGGGAAGCCCCAACAAAAACACAAGGACAGAACTTGAGGTAGAAATCATGGATTCACACTCTACTGGCTTGCTTTCCCCTGGCTTGTTCTACAGCCTCACCTTACCTACCCAAGAATGATATTATGAACAGTGAGCTCTGCCCTCCTATACCAGCAACAATCAAAAAAAAAAAAAAAAGTCCCACATTCAAGCCCACAGGCCAGTCTGATGAGAGGAATTCTGCAGTGAGGGCTCCCTGTCCCCAGGTGACCCTAGTTTGTAGCAACTTGACAAAAACCACCCAGCAGGAAGCTGAAATGGAATTATGTTCATAGTTTTATTAGTGATGATGCAAAAAATGTATTAGAAATAAAAGAAGAGAAAAATATTAGAACTCACTCTCCATGACCTACTCAGTCCTGGCTCCTCTGTACATCTATTGCCAACTGATATTGATCTATTGTGCCTGTCTGCTCACTTGCCTCTGCTCACCAGCAGACTGGAAATTTGCAGGAACAGGGGTCCTGTGTCTCTTCTTTTGTTTGGTAGAAAATTCTAGGAGCTGTATGTAGTAGTAGGGCATTGATGTAATTTTCAATGCATGTGTGTATTATATAAGGTTTAAAGGAGATAGAATGTATGAATTTCTTCAAATCTTCTTCTTCTCCTCCTCCTCCTCTTCCTCCTCTCCTCCTCCTCTTCCTCTTCCTCCTCCTCTTCCTCTTCCTCCTCCTCTTCCTCCTCCTCCTCCTCTTCCTCCTCCTCCTCCTCCTCCTCCTCCTCCTCCTCCTCCTCCTCCTCCTCCTCCTCCTCCTCCCCCTCCTCCTTCTGAACAGAGGCTTGCTGCACAGTTCAGGCTGGTCTTCTCTTCACAGTTCTCCTCTTCCTCCCTCAGACTTTCCAGTTCTAGCATTATGAATAAGCACCACCTTGCCTAGACCCTTTTATCTCCTCTTCCAGTCACCATTTTGACCTATCACTGTCTACCTGAATCGCTTATAGAAGGGAAGAAAGATAGAAAAGAAGTAAACGTGAGAAGAACAGGGAAGGAAGATGACAAAATTATCTCCACTTTTAGATACTGGAACCAACGTGCTAAAGAAGGGGAAAACTGGTGGTTGTTGTTGTTGTTGTTATTGTTGTTGTTGTAGAAATTCACAATCAAGTTGTGTGTGTGTGTGTCTATTTTCCTGTGTCTGCTGTTGTCATTTTGATTTGTCACCCTCAGAGTACATCCTTCTCTTCTTATTTGCTGTCTCTTAAAACAGGGGTCTCTTGAGATGACCACATAGCCAGTGATATGTGTAGAAAACACCTCATTAAACGCTGCTGTGGTAGCCATTACATTTCTTCTTTCTTCCTAACAAAACCCTGTCACTCTGTGCAGACTACAGATTTGTTAATGGTACTTCTCGTGCTCTCCTCAAAATGTAGTTGACAATGAAGCCATGAAAAAATATCAGCTTGAAGAAATAAAGTCGTAATCACAAAAAGAAGTACCAACTAGCATTTTGTAGTTTGAGCAGTGTGTAAAGCATCGTGTTTTGGATTTGGGCTCCTATCCACCATTGCTTAACTCAACACTAAATTGAAAAATTCCTGGCATTCCCTATACAATATTTAGAGCTGAGCCAAATCCACACTATATTAACTTAGAGAGTTTATTTTAAACTTTTCATTTTTATTTTTTTCTCTGCTGAACCTCTTAGCATAAACATATAGTTTTACCCTGGCATGAAGCTTATTTTGCTACACAACGCATGATATAGAATTGAGTTTTGTGGTTCATTTTACTAAACTCAGGGTTGAAAACTAAACATTTCTGGGGAGAAAAGGATAAGAATATCTTACATTTGTTGTACATAGCCAAGAAATTTATTTTTAATAACTGAGTCACAGATGGGATGCCATCTGTCAGCATATGGCTGGCTCTTAAAGCAGTGTTTACATCTGGGGGACATGGTGCTGTCTTTGAGAGAAGTGGAAGCATGGCTGGGATCGACATGAAGAGAAGCGAGCTTAGTATCGTGAATATTGTAAGTTTGCTAAGGAAAGACTCTGCATGTTTATCTGCATACAGTTTTCATACATTTGGGTGGATAACATGAAAGAAAATCTGTCCATTGAAATTCTCTTATGATAATGAAAATAATTGTAATTTTAAATCACTAGAGTAGATTTCTTCCCTTGACAGACAAAAATTATTAGTATGAAATGAACTAATCATTAAGTTCCAGTGTTCGTATGTCACTCTGTAAATTTCCTTGCCAAATTACTAATATAGTCTTTTTAATTTTGAAAGTTATTCAAAACTTATACAAAGACATATTTTGTTTCTTTGATTTTTAAAAAGTTATCTCATGCATTTTTTCTGTTTCATTACATAAATATTTTCTTATTTTTAACTTATTTTAACATTTAAAATATGTTATCAGAAGAATGTTTATATTGGTTTATTCTTAAGCCATTAAGCCCATTTTTACATTGAATGTTTTCAATAGATGTGGTGAAAAAATAAAACTTACGCAAACTTATGTGTACCATGTAAATTTTGACACACATTGTGCAATGTTTCAATCAGGATAAACTTCCTTACCAAACATTTTTTATATCTTTATGGTGAAAGCATTCAAAATATGTTCCTTTGATTTTAGATTATGTGGTACCTTGTAATTTTATTTCCCATAATTGCCATTCTCTGCAAAACACAGCAGACTCTTCATTCCTATCTCACATCTCAAAGATGTTAATTGATCAACATCTTTTCTCTGCTGCCAACAATCTCCCTTGTACTCTCAACTCCTATGGAGAGCGTCAACATTTTTAGATTCCACATAAGAGTAAAATCATTTGAGGCTTATCTATGTGCTAGTCTTATTTTAATTAACCTGATTATCTCTTTTTCCAGTTTTGTGCCTACAGATAACCAGATTCCATCCACTTTTGTGACGGAATACTATTCCACCTTGTGTATATACCACATTTTGTTTAAACATTTATCACTTGATGGGCATTTAACTTGGCTACTATGACTTGTACTACAATCAGAATTTGATTGCAGATACATCTATGACAGAGTTATTTCATTTCCTTTGGAAGATCTGCAGTATTGGGAATGCTGTGTCACATGAAGAAAATATTTGCACATTAAGCAGCTGAAAAGGTTGGGGCACTAGAAAGATATTCAACAGTTAAGAGCACTGGCTGCTCTTGCAGGGAACAAGGGCTCAGTTCACAGTATCCACAAAGCAGACAATAACCGTCTGAAACTCCAGTTGCAGGGGACCAGAAGCCCTCTCTCACTTCCACGGGCAGTGCAGATGGGTGCATTCACAGACATGCAGGCAGTGCACATGAGTGCATTTACATACATTCAGGCAATGCACTCATACGCACACAAAAATAAACTAGTAAAAAATATTTAAATAGTTGACAAGGAATTATATGAAATGCATAAGAAACTCTAAAACAAGAGTAAATATTAATCCTACTTAAAAAGGACAATAGTTAAATTTTAAAAGAATTATAACATGTATTTGAATCATGCTAAATAACAACAACCAACAAAATACAAGTCAGAGTTACAAAGAATAATAACCTGATTCCAGCAAGAATTGCTAGTACCAAAAGGACTGAATATAATAGCTACTAATGAGATGTGACTACGGAAGGCTTGTGGAGATTGCCAAAGACTCACAACTGATAGTAAAAAATTACAAAAGTTGAGAAACACCGTGGAAACTAAATAGTAAAGAAGTGTGCATAAAATTACAATGATAATAGCCGCAACCACCACTGAAGAGCATCTTTTATGTATAAGAACTATAAGAGATGTAGAAAAATTCTCTCAGAGCCAAGAATTTTCACACAGCTGTTGCTAAAGATTTGTAAATAAGTTTACTGGTTAATAGGTGTTGGCATAACAGGAACTGAATTTTAAATTGAATTATTAGTCTTGTCAAAATTAAATAAATACATAAAATAATATATTTGAAATCTAGTTATGCATATATAATATGTTTAGGATATAACAGACAAGATTTTTTTTTTAAATTCAGTGATTCTTAAAGTGTTCAGTTTTAGATCTATTGTTCAAGAGTCTTATGATTTGATTTTAATAAAATGTTGTAAACTATTAAGGCAGATCAAATGATGCCTTTTCTCTGAAGCAGAACAAATCCAGGAAACTGATTTATAAGATAAAACATCTTTATTATGAAGATGTTTAAAACTTATCACATAAAACATTTTTAAAGTGTTCATAACATAGTGCATAAATATTTTAAATATGATTATAAATATATAGCAATGTAGATAAGATATGCATTCAGAAGCTTCTAAATCACTCTGTGTAACTTTAGGGAAAAAAAGACTCTGAAAAGTAGTTTCACTGTCTGTAAGACAGAGAGGCAATAAAAATTAACCCAGTCTGGGACTGGAGAGATGGCTCAGCTGTTAAGATCACTGACTGCTCCTGCAGAGGACACAGGTTCTATTCCCAGCACCTACATGATGGCTTACAACTATCCATGACTCCCGTTCCAGGGAATCTGAAGCCTTCTTCTGACCTCCATAGACATTGCATGAAACGGGTGCACTTACACACATCCAGGTGATACACTCATAATCATAAAATAAAAATAAAAATAAGTTAATAAAATATTTTTCAAAAAACAAATTAACTCAATATATAGGATGGATATGAACAACAATTATTCAAGGTATTTAATGTATTAGGACACTTCTTTTGTTGTTCAATATCAAATATACATATTTAAGTTTTAGACATAAGTTTTTAAAAGTAAATTACAAATTTACATTAGAGGATATGAATAGACAGGAGTTACAAGAGACTGTCTACATTTTGGTTAGTTTGATATTGAGGTTTCATTTCAGAGTCCTGTGCATTCCAGGCTGGCTTCAAATTCATGGTCGCCATGGAGGACCTTCACATTCTCATTCTCAGGTCTCTGTCTTACTAGGCACACACCCTATGCCAGCGTGTGTTGCTGGGGACAGAACCCGGTGCTTGCTGCATGTTAAGCAGGTGTTCTACCTGCTGAGCTTCATCCCAACACTCTCAAGATTTCCTTCCATTAGGGGTATAGACTGCATGAGTCTAATAATGAGATCTGATTATAACTTGCGGGAGTCAAGTCAGTTCTCTCCATCCATCATAGGTGCCTTGAGAATCAAACTGGGCCTTGAGTCAGGCACCTTTACCTGACACAGAAAGTATGTTTCACTCAATAGAAATCTAACTGTTGATCAAAAGATAACTTCAAAGATGTTCTGAGATGTTCACAATGTAGATTCTTTTTTGTTATTGATGCTTTGTGTATTTCATACATCATTTTCCAATTCAGTTCAGGCATATTTCCCTTTACCTTCCCCCTACCCCACCCCACCACATCCCAGATCATTCATTCTGCCATAAATGTCCTGCATCTTTCTCTCAGTTTTTTTTTCATTTTTTAGCAATAAGTGATAATTTATGAGTACAAGCATCCTTCATGTAAAACCAATTTGCAGGCAGTTGTGGCAAAACCCACACAGCCCATAGGTCCCACCATCCAGCGGGAGGGGGGGGCTTGTATGTTCAATCGAGTTGATCAAATGAGTGTCCAGACTATATTGCTGTAGTTTAACCATTCACCCCAATCGCAGCCCTTACATTCTACCATGCCACCTCTTCCGAAGATTGTTCCCTAGGCTTAGAAAAGGGGTACAGATGGATGAGAAGCAAAACAGTCTAATTTCTCTGGAGCTGTTGTCTTGGACTCTGGTCAATTCTGGCTGTTTCCTTTCATGGGCTGACAGTTTGTCCAGGAATAACCTTTTGATCCTACTAATGAAGCACAGCAATTAGATATATAGATATTTAAACAGTACTAATTGTTATAGTAGGTTATGTTGGTATAGACACAGATGTTTGGATGGTATGTTAATCCATGAATTACATTTTTTCTGTTAAATATGACAGGGTCTTACTGTGGCTTATAACATCTCCTAACCATTACAGGATGGAAGCTTCTGGCATCAGCCGTGGGTTATTCCTCCAAGGAGAGAGCCAATAACCAATTAGATTTTAGGAAATACAGGCATATGGCTGCCTCTGCTGCACAGTATTTCCAGGCAGGGGAGGTGTAGCTGGTGCTGATGGAGGAATCTTGCTTGACTCAAGGAGACCCATATTTGCTTTATTGGTTTTCCTGGTAACACTCTCTGGTATTCCAGAGACCATCTGTACACTTGTATGTGTGGTCTCAATACATCTTTCCCATGTTAACATCAGGTCTTCGACAGCAGGGCCTTATTGCCTTTCTTCTTGCAGGTATCCCAGTTTAGAAGCAAGGAGCCTTTACCTTTTGTGGGGGCTTGGATCCCCTGGCCAACATCTCCTTGGTAGAATAATCCATTGCTGATGTCAGAGCTCCTGTATTAATATATTTTGCTTAAGTGCATAGCTTAAGAAGACTTTAGTACTATATTTGGTTCTGAATAAAGAATAATCCTTTTCACAGTTCCTATGTCTATTAGTCAATTAAAGAAGGATGTTTTACCGGTTTTATAAGAGATTACCTCTATAATAGTTGTCTCCAGTTGGAGAACGACCTCATCATCATGATATTTCTCCTTGTTCTATGGGGGGAAGGTAAAAAAGTCTCTCATATTAAAACCTTTGCGGCACCTAGAAGGTAAGTTTCATTAGGACTCATTATAAATAGTTGTTACAAGTAGGATCCACAGAGGGGTTTGAAGTTTGTAGGAATCTGAGGCTTTTCTTCCTTTCAATGTTCAGATGGGCCAACCTTTCTGTTGACACTTTCTGGTACATCCTACTCAATGCAAAGCTGTATCTTTTCTTTCTCAGCCATTAAGTTGGTGAAATTTTGACCTGTTGGAACATAGAAATCTATTCCAGTAGTTAATTTTAAGATTTGAATTGCAAGGTTTTTGATAAAAAGGTTTCATATCTATCTGTATCCCCCCATTTTTTTAGGTTTTTGTTTTTTGACCCATGAGTCTCCAGAAGGCAGTTGTATTATACATACCTATAGGGTGGAATCAAGGCACAGATTTCATCAAATTCACCCATGCTGTTTTGGGTGACGACTGTATGTGATTAACTTGGGAAGCAAATTTAATTTTTACATTAAATCATCTTATAGGTGAAAGAGAATGCCTCAAGGTGATACTGTACAGCAGAAAAATTATAGAGAACATTTGTATGTGCCAATCCCAGAGTTATTGTTATACAGATTTTATGTAAAACAAATGTGGACAACAGCAATTTATATCTCCATTTAACTCAGGTGCCTTACCATTTTCATCAGAGCCTGTAAATCAATGTTGTTTAATAAACACATATTTACTTTTACTAAGTCCTAAAACACCATGTATCCTGTAGACAGTGTCTGGGCAAAACTAGATACTTGTTGAAATTACATCAATTAAATATGCATTAATCAAATATACACCCGTGTCCCTCTCCCGGCCCTCCCACCCTTCCCAATTCACCATTTCAGTCAGTTTTCTGATGCAGTCTTTCTGCTGTTGTTCTTTTACTATGCATCCCTCTCCACGAGAAATATTTATATCTGGGTTATTGGCACTAGCATCCATATATGAGGGACTACATTTGTCGTTTGTTTTTCTGGGACTGTGTTACTTCACTTAACATAATGTTTTCTAGCTCCATCCATTTACCTGCAAAGTTCATGATGTTGTCCCTCTTTACAGCTGCATAGAACTCCATTGTATACATGTACCAGATTTTCTCTATCCACTCGTCAGTTGAGGGGCACCTGGGCTGGTTCCAGCTTTTTTTACTATTGTGAACCGAGCTGCAATAAACATAGCTGTGCATGTATCTCTGCAGGAAGATGTGTCTTGTGGGTATATACCCAGGAGTGGTATGATTGGGTCAAATGGCAGGCTCATTTGGAGTCTTCTAAGGGTTCTCCACACTGCTTTCCATAGTGGCTGCACAAGTTTACATTCCCACCAGCAATGGATGAGTGTTCCCCTTTCCCCACAACCTCTCCAGCACTTGGTATCATTCATTTTCCTGATCCTAGCCAGTCTTATTGGAGTAAGGTGATATCTCAGAGTGGTT
This sequence comes from Rhizomys pruinosus, assembly GCA_009823505.1. NCBI lineage: Eukaryota > Metazoa > Chordata > Mammalia > Rodentia > Spalacidae > Rhizomys > Rhizomys pruinosus. The sequence continues at coordinate 5,360,438 of VZQC01003012.1, read as the reverse complement.
TTAATTTGCATTTCCTTAATTATCAGAGATGTTGAACACTTCTTAAGATGTTTCTCGGCCATCTCTAACTCCTCCTCTGTGAAGTCTCTATTCAGATCTTTGCTCCATCTTTTGAATGATTCATTTGTTTTCTTTCTTCTTTGTTTTTTGAGTAGCTTGTATACTCTGGAAATTAATGCTTTGTCAGATGTATCTGCTGTGAAGGTTTCCTCCCACTCTGTGGGTCTTCTCCTCACTTCCTTTATTGCTTCCTTTGATGTACAGAAGCTTTTGAGTTTAATGAGGTCCCATTTGTCAATTGTCGATCTTATTTCTTGTGCAGCTGCTGTCTGATTTAGGAAGTCTTTTCCTACACCTATGTCTTGTAGTCTGCTGCCAAGCTTCTCTTCTATCACCTCCAGAGTTTGGGGTTTCACATTGAGGTCTTTGGTCCATCTGGAGTTGACCTTTGTACAAGGTGAGAGGTAGGGGTTTAATTTCATTCTTCTACAAGTGGTGATCCAGTTTTGCCAACACCACTTGCTGAAGATGCTGTCTTTCCTCCATTGTGTATTCTTGGCCCCCTTGTCAAATATGAGGTGGCTGAAATTGTATGAGCTCAGGTTTGGATCTTCAGTTTTATTCCATTGGTCAACTGGTCTGTTTTTGTGCCAGTACCAAGCTGTTTTTATGACTATAGCCCTGTAGTATAGTTTGATGTCTGGTATAGCGATCCCCCCTGTATTGCTCTTTTCACTCAGGATTGCTTTGGCTATTCGGGGTCTTTTGTTTTTCCAAATGAAATTGAGGATTTTTTTTTCCAAGCCTGTGAAGAAACTCTTGGGGATTTTGATTGGGATTGCATTAAATCTGTACACTAGTTTGGGTAGGATGGACATTTTTACTATATTTATTTTCCCAATCCATGAGCATGGGAGGTTTGTCCATCTTCTGATGTCTTCCTCAATTTCCTTTTTCAGGGGTTTAAAATTTTTGTTGTAGAGATCCTTGGTGTCTTTGGTTAGGTTTGTTCCTAGGTATTTTATTGTTTTTGAGGCTATTGTGAGTGGGAAGCTCTCCTTGTAGTCCTTCTTCAGTTGCTTGTTGTTGGTGTAAAGAAAGGCTACTGATTTTTCTAGATTTTGTATCCTACCACTTTACTAAAGCTCTTAATCGTTTCTAGGAGTTTTCTGGTGGAGTTCTTAGCATCCCTTAGGTAGACAATCATATCATCAGCAAAAAGGGATAGCTTGACTTCCGCTTTTCCAATTAGAACTCCTTTAATTTCCTTTTCTTGCCTTATTTCCCTAGCAAGGGTTTCCAGCACTATATTGAAAAGGAGTGGTGATGGGGGCAGCCTTGCCGAATTCCTACCTTTAAGGGGAATGCTTCTGTCCTTTCCCCATTTAGGATGATATTGGCTGTGGGTTTCCTGTATATGGCTTTGATTACATTGAGGAATGATCCCTCCAGTCCAAATCCCTCTAGGACTTTAAACATGAAGAGATGCTGGATTTTTTCAAGGGCTTTCTCCGCATCAATTGAGATGATGGTGTGCTTTTTGTCCTTCAGTCCATTTATATGTTTCATGATATTTACTGATTTTCGTATGTTGAACAATCCCTGCATATCTGGTATGAATCCAACTTGGTCATGGTGGGTGATTTTCTTGATATGGATCTGTATGCGATTTGCCAGTATCCTGTTTAGAATTTTGGCATCTGTGTTCATTAGGCAGATGGGTCTATATTTCTCCTTTTTGGTTGTATCTTTCCCCGGTTTTGGTAATAGCGTGAGGCTGGCTTCATAGAAGGTATCTGGGAGAACTCTCTCCATTTGTATCCTTCTAAAGAATTTGAGTAGTAATGGTTATAAGTCTTTTTGAAATGTTTTTATAGAATTCTGCCATGAAACCATCTGGGCCTGGGCATTTTTTGGTTGGGAGGCTACTTATTACATCTTCAGTTTCTTCCTGTACTATTGGTCTGTTTAGACTGTCGATGTCTTCTTGGTTGAGCTTTGGTGATTCCCAGGATTTCAAATATTCATCCATTTCTTCTAAGTTTTCAAGCTTAGTAGAGTATATGTCTTTGAAGTATTCCCATATGATTGTCTAGATCTTTTCATTGTCTGTTGTGATATTTCCCCTTCATCACAGATTCTATTGATTTGCAGTTGTTCCCTCTTTCTTTTGGTTAACTGGGCTAGAGGTCTATCTTGTTTATTCTCTCAAAGAACCAAATTTGGAATCATTGATTTTTTTGTATGGTTTTCTTTGTTTCTATTTCATTGATCTCTGCTCTGATTGTTGTTACTTCTTCTTGTCTGCTCTGTTTAGGGTTCATTTGTTGTTGTCTCTCAAGTATTTTTAGCTGCAGTGTTAGATCATTCACTTGTGCTCTTTCTGTTTTTTAGTGTAGGCACTTAGAGCTATAAACTTCCCTCTTAGGACTGCTTTTAAAGTGTCCCATAGATTTTTCTGTGTTGTTTTATCATTGTCATTCAGTTCCAGGAATGTTCTTATTTCTTTCTTTATTTCTTCCTTGACCCATTCATTATTCAGGAGAGTGTTGTTCCATGTGTTCTTGTAGGTTGTAGGGTTTATATTGGTGTTGATATTGAGTTTTATTGCACTGTGTTCTGATAGAATGCATGAGATTATTTCAATCTTTTCATATTTGTTGAGTTTTTTCTGTGTCCCAGTATATGGTCTATTTTCGAGAATGTTCCATGAGGTGCTGAGTAGAAAGTGTATTCTCTGGTGTTTGGGTGAAATATTCGATAGATGTCTGTGAGGTCCACTTGGTGTATTGTGTCATTTAGTTCAGATATCTCTCTGTTTATCCTTTGTCCTATTGATCTGTCTAGCGGACTTAATGGGGTATTGAAGTCCCCTACTATTAGTGTGCTGGGGTTAATCTGTGCCTTGAGATCCTGAAGAATTTTCTTTATAAAGTTTGGTGCACCAGTGTTTGGTGCAAGTATATTCATGATTGTGAGATCTTCATCATCAATTGTTCCTTTAATAAAGATGTAATGGACTTCTTTGTCTCTTTTGATTTCTTTTGCTTTGAAGTCTATTTTATCTAATATTAGACTAGCCACACCCCCCTTTCTTTTTGGTACCATTTACTTGGAATATTTTCTTCCATTGCTTCACCTTAAATTGTTGCCTATCCTTGAAATTGAGATGAGTTTCTTATAGACAGCATATAGATGGGTTTTGTTTCCTAATCCATTCTCCCAGTCTATGCCTTTTGATTGGGGAGTTTAGTCCATTAATATTTAAGGTGATAATTGAAAGATGGATGTTGCTTCCTTTCACTTTATTATCCATTTGGACTTCTAGCCTTTGATTTTGCTCCTATGGTTATGTTTTTGTTAGTTTCTTTTCCTAGGTGTTTGAGGATTGTTGCTCCTCTCTTCTGCCCTTTGAATTGCTTCAAGTATTTTATGAAGAGTTGGTTTTCCAGACATGTATTCCATCATCTTGTTTATGTCATGGAAGATTTTTCTCTCTCCTTCAAGTATAGTCGACATTTTTGCTGGGTAAAGTATTCTGGGTTGGCATCCATAGTCCCTTAACACAGGGAATGCTTTGCTCCATGTTCTTCTTGCTTTCATGGTTTGAGGCGAGAAGTCAGTTGTAATTCTGATGGGTTTCCCTTTGTATGTGACTTGTTTTTCTTTTGTGGCCCTCAGAATTTTGTCTTTGTTTTGGGCATCTAGCATTTTAACTATGATATGGCGTGGGGTGTTTCTTTTCTGATCTTGTCTATTTGGGGTCCTATGTGCTTCTTGTATTTGTATGGGCTTGTCTATTTTTAGTTTGGGGAAATTTTCATCTATTATTCTGTTGAAGATCTGATCAATACTATTCTCTTGAGATTCTTCTCCTTCCTCTATTCCTATGATGCGGAGGTTTGATCTTTTCATAGTGTCCCATATTTCCTGGTTGTTCCACTTTTGTGTATTTTTAAATTTTTCATAATCTTTATTTGAGCTTTGTAATTGCTCTGTGTTATCTTCCAGATCTGATATTCTTTGTTCTGCTTCCTCCATTCTACTTCTGAGGTTTTTTCCTTTCCTTTCTTCTTGATTGGATGAGTATTCTAATTCCTTTTTTGTTTCATCCTGTGTTTTCTTTAGTATTTCCATTTCCTTTTTGAGCTTCTCAATCTCTTCCTGGTGCTTCTCAATCTCTTTTTGGAGCTCCTTACTTCATTGGTTGGCTTCATTTTTCAGTGTTTCTACTTCCTTTCAGAGTTTGTTTTTTTCTCCCTCTAGTTCTTTCTGGAGTTTATCAATCTGTTCTTTTAGTTCTTTCCGATGTTTGTCATTGTAACCCTCTAGGTCTTTTTTGAGTTTTTCATTCTCTCTTTTTAGTTCTCTGAATTCTTTATTTTCTTTAATTTCTCTGCATAGGTCTGCAATTATTCCTCTAAGATCTGTTCCTTGGGTCTCCTCCAATGGGTTCCCATTGTAACTACTTACTACAGGTTTGGTAGAGCCTGGTGCGGGGTTATCCTGTGCCTTTCCCATGTTGTCACTTCGTCATATCCCTGGCATGTGGGCTTCCCTTTTGTGGTTCAGATCACAAATACCTTTTCACTATGTTAGTGGATGGTTTTGCTTTCCTCCTTCAGATGCTTTTTTTTTCCTTTCCTCCTCCTTGTTTATGGAGTATTGACTTGTCTGGGTTTCAGGCTTTCAATTTTGTTTATATATTGGATATTGGAAGCCAAAGCACTCTTCTTTTCTTGTTCTGAAGGTTCTCCAAAAAAAAGTCCACTTGGATTCTCACCGATTTCCAGCGGTGGCAGGGGGGTTATATGCCTGACCTAGCCCGCACCCTGGTACCTGCCTGAGTGACTTCTGGCCAGCCAGCACAAAGGTGCACAGGCATTTATCCAAACCCACCAACCCTCTGGTCTGGCTCCAAAGGCAAAGGGCGTTCCCTCCCAGAAGGCCTCAGAGACCTGACCCCTTAGCAGCAGCTCAGGAGAGAGTCCACCCCCAAAAGTACCTGCCTGAGTGACTTCTGGCCAGCCCACACAAAGTTGCAGAGGCACCGACCCAAACCCGCTGACCCTCTGGTCCCGGCTCCAAAGGCAAAGGGTGGTCCCTCCCAGAAGGCCTCAGAGACGTGACCCCCTAGCAGCAGCCCAGGAGAGAGTCTACCCCCAAAATTCTGTATTAGGACACTTCTTAAAACATAATAAATGTTTAGCAAATGCTCCCATGATAATGGGAATATTTTATTATATACAATTAAACATAATGTGAACAATTTTGTAATCATACAAATTAGAAGAAAAAATAGGCATATATGCAAATAGACAAAATGAATACTGGATATATTTGATAATAATTTTATGTCAAATATTTGAGTATTTTTCCTTACTTTTCTAGTGATATTTATTATATGATTAACCATATTGTAATTTAATAATTTTTATAAAGCCTATTTTGAAGAAAAATAAGGAACAGGATGGTGATTGTTTAAAAGCGATGAATTGGGAGGGGGGCTGAAAGGATAGCTCTGCAGTGAAGAGCACTGGCTGCTCTTGCAGAGGACCTAGGTTTGCTTCCCAGCACTCACATGGCAACTAACAACCATCCACAACTCCAGTTCCCAGGGACCTGACACCTTCTGACCTCCATGGGCACTGCATGACATGGGTGCATCTGCCTGCATGCAGACAATACACTTAGACACGTAAAATTTAAAATAATAATAAATAAAATATTAAAGAGATGAAATGGAAAATCATTGGGCTAATCTTTTTACCATTTGCCGGTTTGATTCCCAGCACCCACATGGAGGCTAACAACCATGTGTAACTCGAGTTCCAGAGGATTCTGACAACCTCTTCTGGCTTTTTCAGGCATTTCATGACATGGGTGCACTTACATACATGTAGGCTGTACACTCATACACAAAATAAAAATAATAAATATTTTTTTAAACAGGTTACATCATTTAATTGCTAATTCTTAAAAACCAATATTTCTGGTATCTGATCTACTGTTGAAAACTTACTCTTTGTACAACATTTTCCATCTTCACAATTATCAATCCCATTTATTCCAATTTATTTTCTTATGTTTAGGAATTCACAATTTTTCTCTTTAATTTTATATTACTGTAATATATGAATACATACTTTCCACCCATATACAGTAATTTCAATGCCCAAAAATAAGTGGTAAGTTAATTCTAGGGTCTGTTAAGAGATTCACATTATAACATCACAGTTCCTTTCATATAAAAAGAAATATAACAATAACATTGCTCAGCTTGCATTTCAACTAGGGGATTTAGTGTTAGCATCCACAAAAGAGGGAAACCATTCCTCGTTTTTCATTTTTTTTTCTGGGACTGTGTTACTTCACTTAGCATAATGGCTTTGAGTTCCATCCATTTACCTGCAAAGTTCATTATGTCACTTCATGATGTCATCTTTCTTTACCGCTGCATAGAACTCTGTTGTGTAATATGTACCACATTTTTGTTATCTACTCCTCAGTTGAGGGGCATTTGGGTTGGGTCCAGTTCTTCACTATTGTGGAGAGCTGCAATAAACATAGCTGTGTATTTATCTTTGAGGTAGGATGAGTCTTGTGGGTATATACCCAGGAGTGGTATGGCTGGGTCAGGTGGTAGGCTTATTTTGAGTCTTTTAAGGGTTCTCCACACTGCTTTCCACAGTAGCTGTACCAGTTTACATTCCCACCAGCAGTGGATGAGGGTTCCCCTTTCTCCACAACCTCTCCAGCATTTGGCGTCTTTTGTTTTCTTGATCTTAGCCAGTCTTCTGGGAGTGAGATGATATATTAGAGTGGTTTTAATTTACATTTCCTTAATTATTAACAATGTTGAACACTTTTTAAGATGTTTCTCAGACATCTTTAATTCCTCACTGGTTAACTCTGTTCAGCTCTTTACTCCATCTGTTGAGTGAGTCATTTGTTTTTTGAGCAGTTTATATATTATGGTTGTTAATGCTCTGTCAGATGTATCACTAGTATAGGTTTCCTCCCACTCTGTGGGTTTTCTCTTTACTTCCTTGATTGTTTCTTTTGCTGTACATAAGCTTTTGAGTTTGATGAGGTCCTGCTTGTCAACTGTTGACCTTATTTCCTCCACAGCTGCTGATTGATTTAGACAGTGCTTTCCTACTCCGATGTGTTGTACTTTGTTAGCAACTTTTTCTTCTATCACCTTCAGAGTTTCAGGATTCACAATGAGGTCTTTGATCTACTTGGAGTTGATTTTTGTACAGAGTGAGAGGTAGGAGTGTAATTTTGTTCTACAAATGGCGATCCAGTTTTGCCAGCACCATTTGCTCAAGATGTTATCTTTCCTCCATTGAGTCTTCTTGGACCCATCGTCAAATATGACATGACTAAAATTGTATGTGCTCAAGTTTGGATCTTCAATTTTGTTTCATTGGTCAATGGGTCTATTTTTGTGCCAGTACCAAGCTGTCTTTATGACTATAGCCCTATAATATAGATTGAAGTTTGGCAAAGTAATCCCCTTGTATTGCATTTTTTCCTCAGGGTTCCTTTAGCTGTTTGGGGTTTTTTGTTTTTCCATATGAATTTAAGGATTTTTTTTTCAAAGTCTGTGAACAAACTCATGGGGATTGTAGTTGGGATTGTGTTGAATCAGTATATCAATTTGGGCAGAATGGGCATTTTTACTATATTAATTTTTCTTATCCATGAACATGGAAGGTCTTTCCACATTTTGCTGCCATGTTCAATCTCCTTCTTCAGAGATTTACAATTTTTGTTGTAGAGATCTTTGGTGTTTTGGGTTAGGTTTATTCCCAGGTATTTTATTGCCATTTTTCCAATTAAGTAGAGAAAACATTCTGAAACCATCCTTAACTCCTCTGTCATTATGTGATCCCTGTATCTGTCAGCAAGTCCTTATGATCACTGCTTTCAAAATATGTCCTGTATCAGACCACATTTCGACACCACTGACATTGACACTCTCTGAAAAAGTGTTATTTGTCAGGATGATCTCTGGAGTGTATCGGTCATCTCTAAATTGATCCACACCCCCTTATCCGTCTGCACTCAAGGACTTGCAGAATCATGAGTTCTTTAGAGAATAAATCAAAGTCCTCCAAGTCCTTCTGCATTCTCTTACTCTCAGAATAAAAGCCACTGTCCTCACATCAGACTATAAAGCACTCCCTTTCTCTTTCTACAACTCTAAGGGGAGGAAACTGTATGCAGTTTGAATTTTCCAAACTGAATGAATAGTATGGTGGAAGGCTTTTTCTTGTTGTTGCTGCTGTTGCAGTTGCTTGATACAGGGTCTTACAGTGTAGCCCAGTCTACTCTCAAACCTATAATCTTCCTGCTTCAGGCTCCCTAATTCTGGAATTCCAGGCACCAATCACCCTGCCAGGCTGGTGTCTTCAATCACCCTGCAGTCTTCAAATCATATAAGGATAAGTCCATTCATGTATTCATTCACTTAATAAACAACTATTTAATGAACTTTTCTGTAAGCAAGAGCCTTATATACTGAGAATATGTTATGTAGTCAAAGCAGTAGAGATTTCATCTTTTAAATAACTTTTTCCAAAAAATTAATATCCAATAATGGGACACAAATAAAATGCATCCCACCCCTAAGGATCTCTGAAGGTACATAAAAAGGGGACTCTATCTCTTTGGTGGAGCTAGACAGAGCTTCACTTAGAAAGCACTATTATCCTCAAGAATTAAAGGGGGAGAAATTATGCTGGACATATTGTGGGCATGGGAAGGAAAGAAGAACTTGCGCAAAGTAACCGTAACAATTTATGCCTCTTAAAAACATGAAAAGTAAGGTTTCAAGGTCAGAGCTATGCTAAGTTTTGTCTTGTCACAGTATTATATTTGGTTTTATTTTATTTTGATGGTTGTTTGCTGGGACAGATTTCTCTTGTAGCCCAAGCTGGCCTGGATCTTACTATGTAAACAATAATCCTTCTGCTTCATCCTCTGAAGTGTCCAGTTATATATGGGCACCCCCATACCCAGCTTTGTGGACATATTAAGAGCATCTCAAGAGCAGCAAGGAGCCCCTGAGGGAGAGCCTCTGTGGAAGGAATAATATTCAGGTTCTATAGGTAAATCTAGAAGCAAAGGTTTTTAATTCTTCAGATGTTTTATAATAAAGATTCACTATCTATGATGTGCCTGTTACTCCCAAGAAGAGATTCACAGCTCTATTAAGTCACGAGTCTAATTAAATTAAAACTTTATAAGGAGAAATAATTCTATCATTCTCCACTGCCAGACTCAAAATGGGTCATATACTTAGTGGTGAATCACATCATATAGTTGTCCCGTGAACGTGTTCTAATTATTTCTTAGCAATGATGAACTCCTGGGGAACTTAAAATAGAGAGCGCAAAGTTGAGTCGCATGGACAGTCATCACTCAAAAAAGAAAGAAATTGAATTGTCATAATTGGATTGGAAAGTTGAGTAGATGACATTTGTCTCATTGGAAGTTCATCTCAATGTCTACCACCTGTGGTATAGGCAAAGTACCCGTGAGCTTCCAGACCTCCTTCCATCAGACAGAGACACACCGTGGTAGAAAATGGAAGGACATTGGGCTGGAGAGATGGCCTAGCGGTTGAGAGCGCTGACCGCTCTTACAGAGGACCCGGGTTCGATCCCCAGCACCCACATGGCGGCTGAGAACCGTCTGAAACTCCAATTCCAGGAGAACTCCAGTTCCAGGGGAATCCGACACCCTCTTCTGACCTCCGCGGCATTGCACGACACGGGTGCACAAACCTACATGCAGACAGTACACTCATACACATACAAAAATAAATAAAATTAAATTAAAAATATTTATAAAAAAAAGAAAATGGAAGGACACAAGAAAAAAATTGTTAAGGATTTGTTTCTCCTCCTCATAGGCAGGCTTCCAGATACGGGAATTATAGAAGACTGTGATATAACTTGTACACTACCACAGAGAGGTCACAAGATCCGTTGCTTGTTTAATTACAGGTAACTCTTAGGAAGACAACATCCTCAGCCTGTTGTCTCAACATTGTTTGGAGAAAACATTCTGATGCTTTATGTTGTGAAGTTAGAGGATATGGAGTAGCTTAGCACAGCAAACACACCCAAGACTTTGAGTTCCTGGCTGACACAGCAAAAGTAGCTCAAGAAGTCATTTAACACAGCTAAGAATGAAATACGGAACTGTTTGGGGGACATAAGACATTGATTCAAAGTGTTGGAAATTTAGGCTCCAATGTGACCGTATTTGGATATAATGATTTTATGGAATGGGTTAAACCTAACATGAAATTATAAGATGGGGCTCTAACCTGTGGACATGGGACCCTTACTGGAAGAAGCTCTGCTGTTCCTCTCCTCTGCTCCCTTCCACGACTCTCTTTTCCTCCACTCTTCTCTCTTCTTCTGCCCCTGTAAATGAAAAAGAGACCCCATTTGAGGAAAAATAAGATCTAGACAACTTACAAATGAAGAAGAAATCCCTGGCCAGAAGGCAAATTTCTACCCTGGCCAAGAAATTTCAATCTTTAGAACTGTAAACAAACAAACCAATAAATAAATAAAATAAGTAAATCTCTGTTGTTTAAATAATGACTCTGTGATGTTTTGCTATGAAAGTTCCAGTTTCCTAACTATGCTATCCTTCAAACAACTGAAGAATAACCCAGTTCATTAGCACACTTCAAATATAATGTCTGTCTGCTGATACACTTCATCTATTTTAAGAGATAAACTGATGATTAAGGAACAACTCATTAAAAAGTATTTGCTAAAACAAATCCAGAGAAAGATTATTTTATGTTTCCAAACCAAAATAAATCATTTTACTCACAAGGGAAGCATAAACAGATTTTATGTAATTTTCTAACTATGGCTTTGCTTTCATTGTAATTAATGAGTTTTGTGGAAGGAAAGGAAAGAACAGATAAGATAAAAACAAGTTAGAGAACTATCAGCAAAATTCAGGCAATAAGCAATGGGGTGCTTCTCTTCTGATAAGATATATTAGGATGTGGAAGCTCCTAGTGTCTGTCTGTGTGAATAAGAACAACAAATAGTTGTTCTTGTGACACCTCTCCAGAGGGACAACAGTGCTTATGCTCCAATCTGCTAGAACAAGTGTATGCTGTGAATAGATGTGTAGAGGGTCACTCTATTCCATGAACAATGCACATATCAAGCAGGGTTGAATTCCCTCTGAAACTAACAAATAAAAACCCATGAGAACAAAATTATATAAATTAATGACTAGATAAATTAGGGGAAAGAGTAAACAGATATCATGTGCAGAAGACTTCCAAGTAATTTATAAGTGGTAGCAAAGAAGCTGGACATAATTTCTTTTTTTCATTATGTGTAAAAGGCATGAAATTATTTTAATTTATCTATTGTGTGTATATGAATGGTATGATTGCATGTGTTTAAGCACATCCATGTCTTGCAGTGTCTGAAGAGATCAGAAAGGACATTAGATCACCTGGAGCTAGACTTACAGATGGTTCTTAGCTGCTATTTGTGTGCTGGGATTCAGACTCTGGTCCTCTGCAAGAACAGGCAGTGCTCCTAACCACCAAGCAATCCTCCAGCTCCTGGAGTGATTTTTTTTACAAGCAGTGCAGCATGGAAAGTAGAAACGGAGTCACTTTATGGTAGATAATGTTGTGACAGTGTAATTCCATTGTTCCTTCATCCTTTGTCCTCCTGATATCCTGTATTGTATTTTATTTTTCTCTTAATTTTTATTGAGCTTTTCTGCATTTGATAGAACCTTTCCCAATCAAATTTAGACTTGTCCCCCATCCCTGTGTCCCTCACCAGAGCTCATGCATTCTGCTATAAATGTTAAGTCCTGTCTTACTTTTTTTCTTTCTTAGTCTTTTTTTTTTTTTTTTTTTTTTTTTTTTGAGACAGAGTCTCCCTGTAGCCCCAGATGTCCTGGAACTCACTGTGTAGACCAGGATGGCCTTGAACTCACAGAGATCTGCCCCCTTCTGCCTCCCAAGTGCTGGGACTAAAGGCATGCACCACCATGCCTGGCCTCTTAATCTTTTTAACCTTTTCAATGTAAAAAATTACTGTTTTGCTCAGTTCTTTGAACAAGTCATTTTGCTGTTGTTTAATTTTATATTACTCCACAATACGCATATATACACTCCACACATACACAGAAATGACAGAGTCTGAAAATAAGCTATATGTTAATTCTAAAATAAGTTTGGGACTCATGTTTTAACAGTAATGTTGCATGCAGGTAAAAAGTAATATAACTATACATTCCTAAGTTACATAGCAAGTTGATGTATGTTTAATTTACTTTTAAAGAACTGATTTATTCTTTCTCATAAATCTTAGCTCTTTGGAACATAGAGACAAAAACTTTAAGCTATATCTCTACTAGCATCAGTCAATGTGGTATTATTGTTACTAAAAAATTACCCACCGTGAATTACATATAAGGATTTGGTGTTAGGATACATAGATGAGGGACACCATAAGTCACTTGTTTTTCTGAGACTGTTACTGCACAGCATAATAGCTTCTAGTTCCATACATTTATCTACAAATTTCATGATGTCCTCTTTCTTTACTGCTGTATAGAACCTTTGTGTAGATGTACAATATTTTCTTTATCTACTCTTCGGTTGAGGGACACTTGGGTTGCTTTCAGCTCTTCCCTATTGTGAAGAGAGCTACAATAAACATGGTCGTACATATATTTTGGCAATAGGATGAATCTTCTGGGTATATACCCAGGAGCGTATGACTGGGTCAACTGGGAAGTTCATTTTGAGTCTTTTAATAGTTCTCCATACTGTTTTCCATAAGGGTTGCACCAGTTCACACTACCAACTGCAGTGGATGAGTGTTCCCCTTTCCCTACAACCTCTCCAGCATTGGGCATCATTTGTTTTCTTGATCAAAGCCAGTCTTAACTGGGGAAGATGAACTCAAGTGGTTTTGATTTGCATTTCCTTAATTACTAGCGATGTTGTATACTTTTTAAGATATTTTTCAGCCATTTAACTTTGTCATTTGAGAAGTCTCTGTTTAGCTCTTTACTCCATCTTTTGATTGATAATTTGCTTCCTTGATCTTTTGTTTTTCAGTGATTTGTATAATCTGGATGTTTCACCTCTGTCAGATGTGTCACTGGTGAAGGTTTCCTCCCACTCTGTGGACTTTCTCTTCACTTTGATTCTTCCACTGTACAGAATCTTTTGAGTTTCATGAGGTCCCACTTGTCTATTGTTGATCTTTTTCCTGTGTAACTGCTGTCTGATTTAGAAAGTCTTTGCCTGTACCTGTATCTTGTAAATTACTGCCAATGTTTTCTTTTATCATTTCAGAGTTTCAGGTTTCACATTGAGGTCTTTGATCCATTTGGAGTTGATTTCTGTACAGGGTGAGGGGTAGGGGTTTAGTTTTATTCTTCTGTAAGTGGTGATCCAGTTTGGCCAACACCATTTGCTGAAGATACTGTCTTTCCTCCATTGAGGCTTCTTGGCCCCTTTTTGAATGTGAGATGGCTGAAAGTGCACTCAAGTTTGGATCTTCAGTTTTGCTCTATTGATCAATGGGTCTGTTTTTGTGCCAGTACATTGTTGTTTTATGACTATAGCCCTGTAATACAGTTTGAAGTCTGGTATAGTAATTCCCCTTGCATTGCTTTTTTTTGCTCAGGGTTACTTTGGCTATCTGGGGTCTTTTGTTTTTGCATGTGAATTTTATGATATTTTTCTAAATCTGTGAAGAAAGTCAAAAGTCATGAGGATTTTAATTGAGATTGTATTGATTCTATATATTATTTTGTGTATGATGGTCATTTTTATTATATTAGTCCTTCTAATCCATGGGCATGGGAGGTCCTTTCATTTTCTGCTGTCTTATTCAATCTCCTTCAAGGATTTAACTTCAGCCTGCTAAAGTTCCTTTTTTCCAAAAGATTTATTTTTAGTTATATGTAAGTGTGTGCGTGTGTGTGTGTGTGTGTGTGTGTGTGTGTCTGTGCCTGTGAATGTAGATGCTTGTGGAGTCCAGAAGAGGGCATTGGATCCCCTGAAGCTGAAGTTATAAGTACTTGTTAGCCATCTAAAGCAGATTCTTAGAACCCAGCTTAGCTCCTCTGAAAGAGCAGCAGGTTCCCTGAACCAGTCAGTACTCCTTCTGGTCCATGAAAAAAGAAGCTGGACTCCAATCTGTGGATCTGTTGGCAATTAATAGCTGCTGGGCGATGAGACACCTGATATAGTGACCAACCCCAAAGGATAGACCACACCCAACAGTATTTGGAGAACACAACTTAGAAAATGGGCCTTTCAGTAAAATAAATAAATTTAAATAATTTAAATATATTTTTTTCTTTGCCATTTAGTGATGGTTTGCTGACAGTGAATTATCTGAAGTAGTTTCAATGCATGCGTGTTTTTGCTTTTCTTTCATTTTGAACTATATTTTTGGTAGACATAGGATTTTGTTTGATATTTCTTCTCTTTCAGTGATTTAAAAGATTCTCACTGGCATCCGTCTCCCTGTCCCCAGGCATCATATTTTCCCTGTCTGGTATCTGCTTTTAGAATCTCTTATATCTGTTTCCAAGGGATTGATTGGGAATATGTATGTCTGAGTTTCTTTGTTCTTATTTCCCTTTGTGTTCCCTGCCTTTTGGCTTATGAGTTGAAAAGTTGCTTCTTTAAATTTTTGGTCAGAGTTTTTAAGTATGGGGGTTTTATTCTTCAAGTATCTTCTGTTTTCTCCCTCAGTACAAACTTAAGCTCCACATATATTCCCTAACTCCATGCCGTTCCATCTCACTCTCCCCACTTGCTCAGTTATGTTCAATTTTCATATGTTCGATGTCCTGTCGTTAGGATTGTAACTATTAGCATCCCTTGCTGTGTTCCTTGGCAATTAAATCCATTTTTATATGTATGAGTATACTGCCTGCTAATATGTAAAGTGCACCTGCATCTTGTAATGTCTACAGAGATCAGAAGAGGTCATTGGATCCCCTGGGACTGGAATTAAAGATGGTCATGAGCTGTCATGTGGGTGCTGAATACCAAGCCTGGGCCCTCTGTAAAAGCAGCCAATTCTCTTAACTGCTGAGCCACCACTCCAGCCCCTATTAAAATTATCTTATGTCTCTCAACTCCTTCAGAAAACAAGATATTTTATAATAGAAATTATCTAATAAAAATATGGTTTTTATTTGCTTCCATCTGTATCTGGTGGGGTGATTGAATTACTGTTATAGAACAACTACATTTAAACTCTCTAAATTGTATATGTCTATATCTTAATAAGCTTCTATACTAGCATGTTTCCGTGATTTCTAAAATGGCCTTTAGTGTTGGATATCTCTCCCTTCAATCCTTCCTCTGCCCTGCCCTCCCATTCCCTACCTCATTCACCTTTTCTATCTCATCAATCCCTTTCACCATTTACATCACTGCATTTTATCTACATCCATGAACTGCCCATAGTTCCTTATAAGTCCCATATCCTCTATGGCTTTTCCAATTGAAAAATATCTTCTAAAGACTTTAAACTAACATACATTTATAAAACTAAAAAATTATATATTTAAGCCCTTCAAGAAACCCAAAGAAGGGAGAGAAGACCAAAGTCTACAAAGAGCATATGAATATAAAATAATAATAATAATATGACAAAATTAAACATAAATATATGAACATTTAGCTATATTGTAATTAATTAAAGGCCAATATTGTAACCAGTTAATGCAATATGAACAATATCAAGAATAAAATTTGTGTAATATTTAAAATATGCACAGCATATGTATGGACTTGAATAGGTTAAAACTGAAAAGATGAAGAATAACACACAGTAAAAATCTCCAAGGTAGAAAATCTCATGTCCACATGTGGAATTGAAAGAATACACCAAATAGAACTAAGAGTGCTAGAGATAAAGAAATGCATGCTTTTGAGACAGGGCCTCACTTTAGTCCCAGCTAGACTGGGGCTAGCTCTGTAGACCATGCTGGCCTTCAACTCAAAGAGATCTGCCTGCCTCTGCTTCCCTAGTACTAGGATTAAAGGCAAGGCATGTGCCACCACACCCAGCAAACAAATGTATCTTTACAATTAAAGTATCAAAATTCCCCAAAGATGTATCATTTCTTCATGCAAAAACAGTGCAGTTCCCAGCATGCAGATTTCAGTTTGCATGGCTCAAGAGCATGCCCTCACCACTGCTGAAAGTTAATCTGACCAAGTCCCAGGCACCTGTTCAAAATTCTGGACAACTAAATTTAGTACTGTAATAGTGTGCCTTTTTTCTTTTTATTGAAGTTTTGTATATTTCATACATAATTTTTCAATCAGTCTAAATTGCCATTATAGCCACTTCTCCCTTGGGACCCTCCTGAAGGCTGCCCCCTGCTAGACTTCACACCTTCTGTCATTTGTACTAGGGTCCTGTTCTGGTTTGTCTTCCATAGCTGTGACAAAACACTCTGACCAACACCAACTTGGGGAGGAAAGGGTTTATTCAGCTCACATCTCCTGGGTCATGGAACATCACTCAGGGAGCCCAAGGCAGGAACTAAGGGCAGGAACCTGGAGGCAGGAGCTGAAGCACAGGCCATGGAGAAATGCTATTTACTGGCTTGCTCCCCTAGCTCATGCCCAGCCTCCCTTCTTATACAGTACACAACAACCAGCCCAGGGTGGCACCAGTCATTGTGGGCTGGGCCCTCCCACACTGCTCGACAATCAAGACAATACTCCACAGATGTGGCTACAGGCCAATCCAATGGAGCCAATTCCCCAGTTGAGGCTCTCTCAACCCAGGTGCGTCAAGTTGACACTAAACACATCCAGCACAGGTCCATTATGCCAAATCACTCTCCCTACTCACTCCTGAGTGCCACCTCATCTCCTGAGCTCTAGTAAGCCTATCCTAAGGCTCTTTTCTAAATAAAGTCAGGTTTTCCTCACCCAACCACCACCTACTACCAATATTTCCTCAGCTAATGTTGGGCTCTGCTACCCATTTCTGCTGTTCTCTGCTAGGTTTTTGTCCACCTGAGCTTGCATGAGTCTTGTGCATGTGATACCAATTCTGTAGGTTCTATGAACCAGGTTCCAGGAGCTCATAGGTTTCATTTCCATTTGGTCTTGCATCACTTCCCTGGCTCTTACAATCTTTCTGCCCCTTCTTCCACAATGTTCCCTGGGCCCAGGGTGGGTGAAGCTGAATAGAGGCAGCCTGTCCATGGAACAACACACTGTAGATTCCTACTCTTCATGGTTTGGACATTCAGGCCTTTTGGGGTTCCTGGTCTCCTGTTGCATGGAATAGCTTTATTTTTTTTATTTTTTTTTTATTTTTGTATTTTTTTATTTTTATTGATGTTTGTGTATTTCATACATCATTTTCCAATTCAGTTCAGGCATATATCCCCTTCCCTTCCCCCCACCCCACCCCTACCCATCCCAGATCATGCATTCTGCCATAAGTTTTCTGCATCTTTCTGGTTTTTTGTTTTGTTTTGTTTTCATTTTTTTAACAATAAGTGATAATTTGTGAGTACAAGCATCCTTCATGTAAAACCAATTTGCAAGCAGTTGTGCCCAAACCCACACAGCTCATGGGTCCCGCCATCCAGCAGGGGGGACTTGTATGTTCAAGCAAGTTGATCAAATGAGTGTCCAGTCTATATTGTTGTAGATTCACCCAAATCGCAGCCCTTACATTCTACCGCGCCCCCTCTTCCGCAGATTGTTCCCTAGGCTTAGAAAAGGGGCACAGGTGCGGGGCTGGAGAGATGGCCTAGTGGTTAAGAGCGCCGACTGCTCTTACAGAGGACCTGGGTTCGATCCCCAGCACCCACATGGCGGCCGAAAACCGTCTGAAACTCCAATTCCAGGAGAACTCCACTTCCAGTGGAATCCGAGACCCTCTTCTGACCTCCGCGGCATTGCACGACACAGGTACACAAACCTGCATGCAGACAGTACATTCATACACATACAGAAATAAATAAAATTAAGAAGAAAAGGGGAGCACAGGTGGATGAGAAGCAAAACAGTCTACTTTCTCTGGAGCTGTTGTCTTGGTCTCTAGTCAATTCTGGCTGTTTTCTTTCATGGGCTGACAGCTTGTCCAGGTATAAACTTTCGATCCTACTAATGAAGCACATACAATTAGATATATAGGTATTTAAACAGTACTAATTGTTATGGTAGGTTACTTTGATATAGACACAGATGTTTGGATGGTATGTTAATCCATGAATTACATTTTCTTCTGTTAAGCATGACAGGGTCTTACTGTGGCTTATAACATCTCCTAACCAGTAGAGGATGTAAGCTTGTGGCATCAGCCATGGGTTATTCCTCCAAGGAGAGAGCCAATAGCCAATTAGATTTGGGATATACAGGCATATGGCTGCCTCTGCTGCACAGTATTTCCAGGCAGGTGAGGTGTAGCTGGTGCTGA